>QEPC01001501.1:245268-282736 GCA_003113815.1 Sphenodon punctatus
CCCCCCCCCCCCCTTGCTGCTGTTTCCTCTTGGAAGTCATGAGATCATGACTTTGGGGTGGGAGGGGGTGAAAAATGACATTGCATTATTTAAAAAAACAAAAAATGACACATTTTAATAATGAAAACGATAACGAAAAATGACATGGGGCCCTGGTGCACACCCCTAGCAGGAACTAGGTCGAAAGGAGAGGGTGATTGTAACAGGGCCCCACTTCACTGTGGGTGAGTGTTGTCAGGATCAGGCCCAAAGTAGAATTTCACTCCAGGGGCTTCTCATAAACAGAGTTTATCCAATAAACAGTTCATAGGCCAGGCACCAAGCCTCTGGCCAGTTTACAATATACACATTAGAGCCTAGCCGAACACAGTCCCTGGTTGGCTCTTCAACAACTCTCATCCGGGCACTCTTCAGACCCTCAGGTCCTTTTCCTTCCCAGCATCCAGGTCAGCCAGCCTTTCCAGGAGATGTGTTCTCACTGGTCAGGAGCAGATTGTCTTCCCTTTCAGGCTGGCCTCTCTTTTATTCTTGAGGCCACGCCCATCCACTTCCTCTTCCTTTCTGGTGGCCATTTTAGGTGGCCCACATGGCAGGCGCTATTTTGTGGCATAGCCCTGCCACAGTGACCAAGCCAGAGCAAGCCACAGGAAATTGTTCTGCCCAGCTTTCTTATATGCTGGCACGTAGCCAGTCAAGAAGCTAGGGGTGGGCGTGGCTAGCGTTGGCGCAAGTGGAGAGTCCGGAGGACAAAATCCAGGTTGAGCCACAGAGCTACGATGGCATTGTAGAGCCATCCACTAAGGGTACAGCTATAATGGGGACAGGGAGTGCAGCTGCATGGAGACCCATTAGCTTGGGGGGGGGTCTATACTCCCTGGGGAAACTGCATCCCCCAACAATGAGGGGTGGGGTGTATTTCATCTTCTTCCCCAGGGTACATTCCTACCCAGTTGTACCTCTGCCAAGCACCTCTTCAAAACCCGCAGGGCTGCTGGTTCTAGGTTTGGGTCTTTACACAGTGTCACAAGGTGCTTGTGTGGCTGCTGCAGAGTTCATCAGGGAGTAGAAGAAATTTACCTAGGGTTAGTGTTTCTCTCTCTGGATTCATCACATGGTTGAATTTCATATTCTTATTGAATTGTTAATTTTCTAACTTGCCTCTGGACTCTTGGACAACTTTAGTATTATTTATTTTTATTTTATTTATTTAATCAAATTTATATGGTGCCCTTCCCATTATGGCTCAGGGTGCTTTACAATCAATAAAAACATCTAAAAAAACAAACCTTAACCCTCCCACAATGCTTTCCTAACCCTATCCCTGCCAGCCAAATGCTTGGCCAAATAGAATGGTCTTACGGCGTTTCCCGAAGGCTTGGGCTTAGACAAATCTCAAAGGGGAGGGAATTCCATAATCAGGGGCAGCCACGGAGAACGCTGCTCTGTATGCCCTTGCTGCAGAAACTTCACAGGCAAATGGTACCTGCAATAGGGTGCTCCCAGCTGACCTCAGAGGCCACAACAGGATGTGAGGGAAGAGGCGGGTCTTTCAGATACCTGAGGCCTAAGTCATTTAGGGCTTTATAGGTCAAAACCAGCACCTTGAATTGTGCCCAGAAAGTTATTGGTAGCCAGTGCAGACTCTGGGGCACTGGTGTAATGTGTTCCCGGCAACCCACCCCTGACAGAAGAGGGGCTGCCACATTCTGCAGCAACTGCAGCTTCCAAACAGTCATCAAGGGCAGCCCCACATAGAGCGCATTGCAGTAATCTAGCCTCGAGGTTACAAAGGCATGGACAATGGTGGCCATATCCACCTAATAAAAAAAAAGAAAAAAAAAAAAAAAAGGTCACAGTCTTCTCACCAGATCTAATTAGTGAAAAGCACTCCTGGCCACCACTACAGCCTGGCAATCCAGGCACAGCAACGGATCCAAGAACACCCCAAAGCTGCAGACCTGAGTGACCAAAGGAGGCTGGACCCCATCGATAACATGAGTCCCTGTGTCTTCCAGGTCACAAAGCTGACCAACCATCATCACTTTGATCTTGTCTGGATTCAGCTTTAATCAGCTCGCCTGCATCCAGTCCCCAAACAGCAGTCCATGCACTGCGTGAGCACCGAGACTGCAGGAGCTGGGTGTCATCAACGTACTGATGGCACTTCACTCCAAATCTCCATACAACCTTGCACAGGGGCCTCAGATACACAGGAGTAGGGACAAGAAGTAACCCTGTGGACCCCACAAAGGAGCTTCTGAGAGGAAGATAAGCCACCACCCATCACCACTCTCTGGGTTCTCCCAATCAGGAATGAGCAGAACCACTCAAGAGAAGTCCTGTGAACCCTTGCTAGGACACTCGGACATGTCAACAACACTCCAGGCTGCCGAAAGATCCAACAAAAGCAACAGGGCACAATTGCCCTTGTTGATTGCCAAGTGAAGGTTGTCAGTCAAGGGCGAGTCATGCCCAAGATGAAATCCTGACTAACAGAGTTCAGGAATCCAATAGCATCAAGATGTGCCTGAAGCTGCAAGGCAACCACCCACTCAATAACATCCCTAAAGAAGGAAGATTATTTATTTATTTATACTAAAATTTATATGCCGCCCCTTTCTGCCTCAGGATCCCCAATCTATCCTGGGCCTTGAATGCAAGATGGACCCACTTCATATTGGACAAGTCAGACACCCGATATCTTCGATAGACCAGATTGTCTTTACAGACCACCACACACACATACACACACACACACACACACACACACACACACACACCTATTGCAGTTTGATGCTGCGCGCGCGCACACACACACGCACACAAGAACACAAGAACATAAGTAATGCCATACTGGGTCAAACCAATGGTTCCTCGAGCCCAGCATCCTATCTCCAACAGTGGCCAATCTTGCTCACTTGGGAAAAGTACCAAAGGTCCTAATGGTCTGGGCAATCCATTCCCTGTTGTTCACTCCCAGCTCCCGATAGTAAGAAGTTACATCCCCTGAACCTACTTGCCTATAACTAATGGATCTACTCTCCACAAACCTATCCAATCCTTTTTTAAACCCAGTTATACTACTGGCCTTAACCACATCCTCTGGCAAAAAATTCCACAAGTTAATTGTGTATTGAGTGAAAAAAAATGTTTTCTTCTGTTTTAATTCTGCTACAGTTAGATTTATGGAGTGTCCCCTAGTCCTAGTACTATTTGAGAGGGTAAATAACCATTCCCTATTTACTCATGACACATCACTCATGATCTTATATACTTCTATCATATCCTCTCTTCATATGGGAGCCGTTCTTCCATAGCCTTTATCATTTTTGTTATCCTTCTTGGTACCTTTTCTAGTTCTACTATGTGTTTTTTGAGATGGGGTGACCAGAACTGCACACAATATTCAAGGTCTGATCGCACCATAGATTTATATAGAGGCATAATGATATTTTTGTTTTATTCTCTATTCCTTTCCAAATCATTCCTAACATCCTGTTTGCTTTTTTGGCCTCTGCCGCACACTCAACTGAAATACTAACTGTCGAGTAACATGTCCATATCCCTGCGGTAACTTGTTAGTGTTTTGCTGGAACAGGCTGGGGCTGGTGGCAGGGTGTGTGTTCATTATATCTGGGGTAATTGCCTTCAGACCTGTTTTGGGTTCATTGCCCCTGGAAGTAGCTTGACCTGGAAATAGTCTATGTGCTCACTCCAGGTTGCGATTAGTCCATCTGCCTGCCTGGTGGTAATGTAAGCAGGGGCTAATAAGCATGATGATACAAGCCATATTGTGGCTAGTTTCTGCATGAGATGGGGAAGGTGGAAGGACTACAGGGTTGGAAGGGAGGGTAATAGATGAGTGTGGAGTGCCTTTGAAATGATGGTCACTCATTTGGGTGCCTAGGTGGCCTACACCCGCAACTGATTATTCTTAGCTTGTTGCTAGATTACAGAAGTGCACGCTCCCAGGCTTTCCCTTTGTTTCTTTATTAGGACACAGCATGCCGAATTTCCAGAAGGGATCCAGATATCGCTATTGGTATTCTACAGCAACCAACACATTCCTGCAGGGGAGCATCTTCCAAAGGAGTGGTGTCTCTCTGGAGAGCACAGTGATTGTTGAAGCACAAGGAAAATGCCAGATGGTCTTAAAAGTGAGTGTTCTTGTGTTAATTAACGCAGGGCTGTTACATTCTCTCCACAGCGGGACAGCTCCATTTGAAACCGTTGCTTTACCTGCAGTTAAAATAATAAATAAATATTCCTAGGATGAATTATTAGCTGCAGAATTGCTTGGAGGCTCCACCTCCAGAGCTTTATTTGGAGGGGTAAACACTCTTAAAGGCTGAATGATCTCCGTTGCTCACCCCCCTCTGAGAGACACAGCTTTTTACTCTTTGAAGCTGTTCTATGAAAAGCAGAGGTTGAGAGGAATCCAAACATCTCAAAAGGAAGTGAGGTGATTTCTGGAATTTCTCCTCGCTCTCAGTCCTCTGACAGCAATTTCAGTAACGCTGTGGGTTTTTCATTTCCCAGAAAGTGCTTTTGAAACTTGTGTGTAGGCAGGGTTAGTGCCCTCTCAAACTCCAGTGGGCCTAATGAAGCTGCCATTGAACTCAATGACTAATCTCCCACTGATTTCAGTGAAGTGGGAGTTGTTAAGTCTCCAACTTAATACACCCAGTTCATCCCATTTGCACAAAGCAAGGCACAGTGCACATAGGTCCAACAGGGGGAGTAGAGAGAAACAAATTATCCTAATCCTGGTATCCCTTTCAACCTGCAGAGAGACTAATTTGTTAGTTTTGCGTAGCAGAAGTCACAGAGAAGCTATGTGGGCATGGCTATATGGCAGGGGACAAGGTCACTTTTGTGTACATATGGCCTGTATTTATTCATAATCCCTGTATCCATTAGCCCTACCCATTCTATCTGATTATGTAGGCATGTGGTCCTGACAGCGGTGACTTGGAGAGGTGCTACCTCAGAGGTACCACAATCTTCAAGGATGCTTGCAGCCAGAAGAAGGGAGCATGTTACCCATTTTTGTGTCCTACATGGTGTATGTATCCACAAATGGTGTGGTAAGCAGCACGCCCCACCATGTTGCCTAAGAGTAACAGACCTGGGTACACTTCCTAACTGGCTTCACAGAATAAGAGGAAGCCCCCTTCCCAAGTCAATGACAAGTGATATAGGGAATTGTCCCAAACTACCATGATCTTTTATGGCCCTGTGCATAGTGAGGAATGAGCATCCAGACAAGGGTTCATACGTACAACACTAACCCAATTTATCAAATCCAAAGCACGTATTCAGATTTTAGTAACTCACTCCACACTAGGCCTGAAATTACAAATCATGGCAAATGCTGTTTCTATTGGGAAACGGGTCATTCACCTTAATTTGTGTGATGTAGCAATTTACTGGCTATTTGTCCTTATTTTTCACGAGTTGAACAGAGCTCCTACAGGGCCGGTCCCAAGCCCTGTGTGTGCCATGTGTGCACCCCCAGGGACTGTGGAGATGCAAAAGTGCCGGCAAAGTGTCATAAAGCTGTTGTAAAGCTATCATAAAACTGTTTTAAAAGTCCTGGAACGTGACAAAAATGATGAAAAATGACACACACACACCCCAAATGCCAGAAAGTGACAGGAAAAAAAAGTGACAGGAAATTATGGAAAACCACAGGTGCCAATATCGACAATGGTAGAAACGCGAAATCACTGGAGACTGACGAAATACCAATGAACACTCGCAAGCGCTCCTGAAAGATCAGTATTTCCCTGTGGTGTAGAGACACTTGCTCTTATCTCAGGCCACATTCACACCTGCAGCGGCGGTGGTGGCAGAGGAAAGACGTGGCAGCGGGGAGGAACAAGATGGCAGAAGAAGAGCCGGTGTGAACGGGGATCTGCCGTGACTTCCTTCGCGCATGTCAGGACGCAAAATTCTGTCCTGACATGCGTGAGGGAAGCCGCGGCAGATCCCCGTTCATACCGGGTCTTCTTCTGCCATTCGGCTCCTTCCCACTGCTGCGTCTTCCCTCCCGGGTCTCGCCGTTGCCACTGCTGCCGGCGGTGTGAATGTGGCCTCAGCCCTACTCCACGCTACACTCCTGAACTGATTTTGCACCACTGCCCTCTTCCCCCAATGGCCATGTCCTGAAAGTGCACACAATGACACATCTCTTCATGTCTGCCATGTAAAGTATTACAGGATAAGTTCCATAGAGTTCTCAGCAGGAGAGAAACTTTGTCTGGGAATGACTCATATACCATGTTTGTAAGCCCTAGGGGCAGGGACCGTGTCTATTTTATTACTTTGTAAAGTGCCAGGTACACTGCTGGCGCTATATAAATGTTTGTTAATAATAACAATAATAATGTTTGCCAACCAAACACAGAAAGGGTTCCCATGACAAGATACTTTGGTTTAGAAAGCGAAGGGGATTATCTGTCCAATTTATCCACAGTATGTCATACTTTGGCTCCTACTCCTGAATACCATTGCTTGACGTGTGAATGATACTGAGATACAAGTGAATTAAGAACTTATCAAAGTGATTTAGCTTGAACCTGGCTAAGGAGTGTGATCTCCAGCAACATATCTTTCTGCCTCTGCTGACTGAGCAGTTATTTCAGGGAAATGTTCCTATACATGACACTTTGCTGCTTCATTCACTATATCGTACCATGGGAGGCGGACTGTTGCTTTGGAAGATTAGGATGACCAGTGTAATGGAAGCTAGATACCATTATTTAGTTTGAGGGTGCTTTGCCATATTCTCCAACGTGCACAATTTGCCTCTGGGAAAGAATCAGGAAGGCAAAGCATGTGCGGGGTTTGTCACATGGGAACCCTCACCCCGCACGCATTTTTGCCAGTGATCCTGTGCAGGATTTCAGAGTAGGGAAATCCCTCTCTGCAGTCCTGCACAGAATTTCTGGCAAAATCACATGGCAAAACCCAGTCGTGCTTTGCCTGCCGGATCCTTTCCTCGAGGAAAATTGCGCACGCTGGAGAATGTGGGAAAGCACCCACCGAATCAGGATTTGAACCCAGGACCTTTAGGGACGTGGGTGTCTTTAGACATAATATCAATGGGTGTCTGAATGTGTGTGTTGACCTTGATAGGAACACCGGGTTGGCCCTGTGTTCACCATGTGGCGCTGCTTAGACACACAACCCATTTGGGGGCAAATCAGTGTTTTGCTCACCACCCGATCTCAGCACGCAAGCGTTGCCACCTCGTTCCCCATGTTGTACTGCTAACACACCGCGTGATATCGTTAGACACAACGCTGACCGCGTGTTCAGCCTGAACACACAAATTGTCCTTGTGATGCAATGGTGTTCACATTGTGTGTTTAACAGGTGGCCAAATTGGTGTTGGGATTGATATGGTGCTTACACACAACGGCCAAACAGGTGCTTAGGGGTTTTGACACCCAATCTTTGTTATGTCTAAAGACACCCTCAGTCAGGTTCCTTAACCACTCAGCTACTTTTCCTCTTAACCCCAGTGAATGACAGGCAAATATGGCCCAAGCACAGGAAAAGGCACCTTTTTGCATTTTTCTGGGACAGGAAAATATTGAGGGAGCTAACCTAGTAACCTGCTAGAGGAGGCCCAAACAACACACATTGTTTCACTTCCTTAGCAGAATATATTATTCAGGTTGCTTAACATGATCCTGAACCCATTAAAGTTGATGGCAAAATTCTCATCAGCTCCAGTGGATGAGGATTGCACCCTCTGTGTGTGCAAAAATTTGTTCTTGTCCCATGAGCATTAATCTCTTGCTACCAGGAATCAAAATGTATCTTGCATGTAGCATTCAATACAGCTAGAGGGCTGATCCTACATACAAAATGTCACTTGCACACAGAATTCAGTATTCTGCAGAGTGGATCCTGCAACTCTTATTTGATATAGGATTGTGTAGCTATCGCACAAGTAGTCTTGGGAGTAAAACTTACTCACGTGAGTAGCCCCACTGACTCCATTAAGTCTGTTTGTGCGTGAATTACATTGACTCAGGTGAATAAGGTAAAGAATTGGGCCTTTAATTCATAGTTGGTTTTGTATTATTATTATTATTATTTATATAGCGCCAGCAGTGTACCTGGCACTTTACAAAGTAATAAAATGGACACAGTTCCTGCCCCTAGGGCTTACAATCTGAGAGACAGGAGCTGGGGGAGAGACTTAGGAAGGGGAACAGAGGGAGAGACAAGGGGTCTAACATTCATGAAGATGTGAGGTCTCAAGTGCACGTACTTGGCTTGGTTACAATGAGAATGACAGCAGGCAGGTCCATGTTGCAAGGATAAGGGTAAACCGATCGTAGGTATAGGAATAGTGGCTCAGCAGGATAAAGAGTCAGACAGAGCAGAGCGAAAGAGGTGAGTTTTAAGGAGAGATTTGAAGGTATGAAGGGAGGGGGCAAGGCGGATGTGGACAGGGAGGGAGTTCCAGGCATGGGGGGCAGCAAGTGAGAAGGGACGAAGGCGCTTAGGGGAGCAGGGAAGGCGTGGAAGGGTGAGAGAAGGGACAGAGGAGGAGCGAAGTGCACGGGCTGGAGTATGGAGGGCGATAAGTGCAGAGAGGTAGGGGGGAGCAAGGTTGTGAAGAGCTTTATAGGTGAAGACTAGGAGCTTGTGCAGGATTCGTTCAGGAAGGGGAAGCCAGTGAAGCGAAGAGAGGAGGGGCTGCACATGGTCGAAGCGACTGGCGAGGTAGATGACCCTGGCAGCAGAGTTTTGGACAGAGATGAGGGGAGAAAGGTGAGACCGGGGAAGGCCAGTGAGAAGGAGGTTACAGTAATCGAGGCGAGAGATGACCAGAGCATGAACAAGAGTTTTGGCAGACGAGACAGAGAGAAAAGGGCGAATCTTAGCAATGTTATGGAGGGAGAAGCGACAGGATTTAGCAACAGAGTCAATGTAGGGTTTAAAAGAAAGGGCTGAGTCAAAGATGAAGCCTAGGCTACGGGCTTGGGGGACAGGCAGGATGGTGACTCCATCAATAGTTATTGACAGTGAGGAAGGAGAGGAAGGATGAGGGGGGAAGATAAGGAGTTCAGTTTTAGCCATGTTGAGTTTGAGTTGACGTTGAGACATCCAGGTAGAGATGTCAGAGAGACAGTTGATGAGACGAGCTTGAACAGAGGGAGAGAGAGAGGGAGTAGAGAGATAGAGTTGAGTGTCATCAGCATAGAGGTGGTATTGGAAGCCATGGGAGGCAATGAGTTTGCCTAAGGATGAGGTATAGATCGAGAAGAGGAGAGGGCCAAGAACAGAGCCTTGAGGAACACCAAATGAGAGGGGGAAGGAGGAGGAGGCGGAGTTGGAGAGAGACACATTAAAGGAGCGGTCAGAGAGGTAGGAGGAGAACCAGTTATGGACAGAGCCACAAAAGCCAATATTATGATTATTTCTAGAACACCAGCAATGTGCCTGGTGCTGGACAGTTGTGATTGGAGGCAGGTCTCTGCCCTCAGGGATTTAGGATATTTTCTGTTTCTCCACCCTTATCAATTCAGGACTGAGAACTCCTGTTGGCAACAGTTTTTATTGCAATGTCATTTTCCCTTCCTAGCTGCAAGATGTACAGATAAAAAAGACAATGGCTTCCAGAGAGGAATCGCTGAAGGAACTGGGCAGTTTAAGGTAAAACAACATTGTACCTGGCTCGCTTCCTCTCGAAAATGGCTTAATAACCCAGGGTTGCCATTCTGTGCATGTTTCCTAGGATTTCATTTGACTGTTGAATAAGGCAGTTCTGAGGGTCATGGCACCATGAGGGGAATAGTTAAGGGCCATTTGATTTAAAAAGATCTCTGAGAATGTAAATTTCCACTTTGTGCACAATTAGCCAGTTAGGTTCCAAACCATTTTCACATTCAGTCACAGTGATTAGTTGTGAGCCGTGTGCACAAAGAGACCTGTTTTGTGTTTACAGGTGTGAGAGCAACACTGAGAGATTGACCTCTGTTTTTTTGTTTGTTTTTTTTAAATCTCTGCTCTTGAAGATTATTTTCTGGGCGTATCTGTGAAAATCTGCTCCATGTCCTTTCAGGCTAGCAAAAAGACACTTGTGATTTTTAAAATATCAATTTCTCTGTATGATATTTTCTAGAGCTGAAGCAAATATCTCTGAGGAATATATATTAGCTGAATTTCCCTGCTTCGAACTGGGTAACAAAGTGCTATTAATTTCTGCTTCATTAACCCATTTTGGATATTTGTTTCAATTTTCTGGTTCTTTTCTCTATCTCCTGCTATTGTGGTAATTTCATCTTGGGTATTTGGTCAAATAGCCAATGATATGAACTGAAATAACCCAAATAACTGAAACAAATAAATCAATCAGAATAACTGGAACAAAATATCCAAAGACACAAATACATGAATTTAATTTCAGATGTGAATATTATTTGGATACTTATCTGAAAATGTGAATCATCTCTGCAAATATAAACTCTGCTCTGTAATGTTTTCTGGTGGTGCTCCCATCGTCCCCTGCAGTGGAAACGTAATGCTCAGGGATATTGGCTTGGCAGAGCCACGCATGGTGGTGCCTCTACAATAAAAACTTGCCAGGCCTGAGAGTGTTAGTATTTTCTGAGAGATCTCATGCCTGATCCTTCACCATGGAAAGCTGGTCTGTTGTCTTGCGGGCCGAGCCTTGTAATCTCCATGTATTGTCCTGCTGCTATTCCCAGCCTTTAGACAACGCAGAGATCGGTGCTGGGCCCTCAGCAAAGCCAATTAGCCTGGTGTACAGGGTCGAAAGTGCAAGTTGAACTACTACATTTTTTCTCTTTAATTAGCAGGAACAGCTTTTGTTCCACTAAAACCAGTCCCTGTGTTAGAGTCCAATAATTTGGATTCAGATGCCTCATTCACTGCAAGGTGATGAGGCAGGAGTATTTCTGTGGAGATAAGAGCAGTTGTGTATATTCTCCACAGAGAAGCTAAGTTGCATTGGGTGGGAGCAGTAGGGGGAAAGAGTTGAAGCTTGGCCGCTAAAAGCAACTATTGAGAAGAGCTAATTCCTTATTAGCATTTCCTTCAGCCTGGTGTGTGTGAAGGGGGGGGGCTGGTCTGCTCTCCATACATGACTGAACTCCAAATGAATGGAAAATGATGAGGCACCCTGGAAGATTCCCTTACTCTGTGCACCCAGTCAGAGAACATCCATGAACATAGGCGCTGACTTTTTTCTGAATGGAAATGCTAAAATGTTGTTTTGGGAGTGTATGCTGGTGATCCAGAATGCAGATGGGGCATGCAGGCCCTTTGAGAGAAATTGGGGGCCCTGGTACATCCTGGTAACTGGCAGTCTCCTACTTGCTATCCTTCCCCATCCCCATCACCCAGTCATTGGTCAAGCCCATTTTCTGGAGAGATCAGAAGCTTATACATGCAGATGCTAGCTTGTAGTTATGGGCGCCTAGTACAACATTACCACTGTTCTTTGCCTCTCTTGAGGGCATATTCACCTTCTCTCCATATCTTGGGGGAAGGAGAACACACTCACTTGCCCTATGGTTAACAAATATTAAAATCGTTATAGGCATGCAAATATTTCTGGCCTTCACTCAACATGACTAAATGTTTAACTCACAACTTGAGAAGAAATCGCATGATTTTGTTTCCACAGGATTATGTGTGCGCACAAAGCGGCCACCGGTCTTGAAATTGGTGTGTCCCTATCATCTAATAGGATTTGCAGTTTGAGATCAATCTGCAACCCAACAGGGAGACTTCTGAACAAATCGCCCTGGTATTTGTCCCTCAGGTGGTTGTAAGCCGAACACTGAATTATTATGTGTTCTCTTGTTTCAGGGACTGCTAGTTCACAGTATGGACATAGGGTATTTTCAGACGTGACGAGGACACAGTGAACCACAATCAATACCCACATGGGGCCAAAGTGCCCTGAACGTCTGTTAGGCGGCCGCCAGATGTTCACCACGGTCGATTCCCACATGGGGTCAATTTCAACCACGCTTCTGGGGCTCCCCGACGGACAAGCGCCGCAAGCATGGTCAAAGAGATCCCTGGCTGGAACCAACAGAAAGTAACATCTGGCCGGGAACCACGGCCCGAAATCCCCGGTGGGATTCCAGGCCGTGGTCAAATCGGGTGGGCGCTGCGGCCGCATTGGCTGTGGCACCCGCCCATCTCCCCAGAGGGCGGGTGGTGGGGAAGCATGGGGGGGCGGGGCCGTGCGGCTGCACGTTGCGCCGCGTGACCCCGCCCCCTCCCTGATTCCCCGTCAGGATCAGCCGGCATGTCTGTTGGTCATGCCGGAGTGATCCCGGCGGGGAATCATTTGGGTGATTCCGGGACGGGGCGAATGCCGCCCCGTCTTGTCTGAAATCACCCATAGTGTCTCATCCTCAGAGGTCCTGTGATATCTGCCCTCCAGGATAGCCAAAGGGAATACATTACAACGCATTTGCAAGAATGCCCTCTTAAGGGGCCAAGATGGCCAATTAATTAGATAATGTGCTGGAAACATAGCTGGGCTTGCACAGACATAGCCCGGAACTATCTTCTGGATAGTCATAGCACTATTTTCAGTCTGCAACGTCTGATCGGCAATCCTCCGTTTTATTAATATCACTGCTTCTTTATAGCCAAGCAAGAACAAAGCTTCTCTTTGTATGCCCAATTTGAGTAACTCCACCTCTACCAGACGGCACCAGCTACCGTTCTTAGCACCAGAAATAAATGATAGAAGTGAGTTTGAAGTTGGCAAAAATGTTTCCAGCATCAGCCAAAATTTGAATATAGCCAATAGTTCTAAAGACCTTATAGGTTTCATTGCAGCCTCAGCTCTTAGAACCACCTGGGGGACACATTGTGGGACTCCCAGGATTCCACATAGGAAAAGATTTGGAATTCCTTCAAGCCCATCCAGTACCAAGAGGGCCCCAAACAGCCACTGCATAAAGCAATTGAGGGACCACTTTTGCACTAAAAAGTTTCAGTGCTGGGCCTACTAATTTGCCACCCTGCGTGTGGAAAAATCGTATTATTGAAGTCGCAGTTTTCCAGGTCTGGGATCTGGCGACTTCATAATGAGAAGTCCATCCTCCTGAAGCTGAGAAGACTACTTCTAGATACTTAAATGTTCGAACATGCTCTATAGTGACATTATCCACCTGCCATCTGTGCTGTTTGCAATTATGTCCTATCACCAAAACCTTGGTTTTATTATAATCAATAACCAAATTTTCTTGTTTGCTATACAATGCGAATCTTTGGATGCTCCGGCGGAGGCCAACTTGAGTCAATGATAATAAAACTGTATCATTGGCATACAATAGGATAGTGAGCCTCTGATTACCAAGCCTAGGAGCATGCAATTCCCCTTCTTTCATGAACGGTACTAAGTTGTTAATATAGAAATTAAATAAGGTCGGGGCTAAAATACAGCCTTGGCGAACCCCCCTTTCAAGGGGAATATCTCTGGTATATGGTTAATTCAGAGCAGAGTGTACCTGGAGCGAATTTCCTTGGTGCAATTTAATAAGTAAGTATAGCAAGCAAACTTCGATAGGGAACCTGCTGAGTTTTAATCATAAGCGTTCCCTGTCGATGGTATCGAAAGCAGCCCTAAGGTCAACAAAGCAACAAAAAACTGGATTGTTCGGGTAAGTCAGAGCATAGTTTGTTGTTAGATGTTGTAGGATGTAAACATGGTCCACTGTGGACTGCCCAGATCTAAAGCCACCTTGCTAAGGGAGAATAATATTATTTTTTTCGTCCAGCCAGGACTGAAATTTACCCAAAAGATATCTTGCATAAAGTTTCCCTACCACGGACAGGAGGTTGATGGTCCTATGATTAGAAGGGTCATTAGGGTCCCCCCTTTTAAAAATAGGAACCACCAGGCTCTTAAACCAAGATTTTGGGATTACACCCCCTGAATTGATTGTCGTAAATAGAGGGGCCAATCAAGTGGCCCACCAATTGGCCTCGTATTTCAGCAATTCCAGAGGGATGAAATCAAGCCGTGTTTCACTGTGTTATAAGGGCCCAGTCTCACCATCACCAACCTCTATTTTCACTATGTAGGCACTGCACCACCTGTGGCTTAGGGCGTTTTTACACAGACAAACTATCCCGGGATTAGGAGAAAACTATCCCAGAATTGTTATTCAGGGATTACAAAGCGGTACCTGTTTACATGGTCATTTCTATCTCGGGATGAATCCATTCCGGGATAGTTCATTTGAACAGCACATTGCTGTTATCTGGGATTAGAGTCTCTCGGATGAATATCAGTCCTATGGTGCTTTTCATCCGTGCTCAGCGCACTGATTTCTGGAATTGAAGAAAATTGATTTTCTTAATTTTTCTGATTTCTGAGTTGTAGGAAATGGAAACTCATCCCTTTGTTCTGCAGGTAGTTAGGCTGGTGCTCCGCAATGCATTGGTGAAGGATGTTGGAGGTAATGCGATTGCCTCACAGTCATGTGCTCCTAGATACCACAGAGGCAAACATTCATAGGGGATGTCAGCTCTTGCCATAACACTCTCTGATACAAATCCCACGGTAGTTGACTATTCCGGGATAGTCGCTGAGATGGACCTAATCCCGGGATAGTTTAACATTCGGATGTTACAAAACCTAGAAAAAGGTTTTGTTGTAATCACTGGGTTTTTCAGTGACCCCGGGATTACAATCACTGAATGCTGCGTTTAGACAGACCTCTCATCCTGGGATTAACGCTCTAATCCTGGGATAAGTGTCCATTTAAAAATGCCCTTAATCCAGCTGCCCTTAACTCCAGCCCTTCCCCCTTTATTGGGCTGCGCCGGGCCCTCTGCTATCTGACTGATTCCATGTCTTGGAGTTGGCAGATCTTCACTGAGTCTCAGCCCCTCTGCTGGTTTCTATGCAACGTGCCTGTAACCCCTTAATAGGCTGCAGGTGTTTTGGGCCAGGACACTGAATATGCTGCCTCTTGGCCACAGCAATGGCCAATAAGTGATACTGTGCTTCACAATGCTGTGATACTTCTCCAGTCGCTTACCTATAGTATCAATTACAGCTGTGGAGGTGCTGCAGGCTAGAACCGGACCAAGCAGAAAGGGTCAGCATGACACAGAGGCCCTGATCCTCCTGTGGGATATTTTGTCTGTTTGCAGTGAGCACGAGCACAGGTTACACCGACCTAAGCAGGACTTGCATATGCACCAACTGGAAGAGTGTGTTAGTCCATGAAGGATGACGCCATTAGACACACAAAGGGCCATCTTAACTCCCCATTGCCAAATGGCCTCCCCTTGAAGTAGAATTATTGCCTCTTATTGGGAAAGAGCCTGCATAATTAGTCTGAAATGGGAACTGAACCTTATGAGACATGCTGGATTAAGTATCCCCCAATTAATAGTGTGGGCTGGGTTTTTCAGCAGTTCTCTTAATGGGTTTCTAAAAAAAGGATTGAGGATAGGGAGATCTCTCTCTTTTAACATAAAGAAGGTTCTGTTATAAAACACGGAGCATGTGACAGATGGCAGCTCTGCAAGGAGGGGCGGAGGTCCCAATGGCCACATCTTCAGCACTAGATTTAAAGTAGGGGGGGGGGGGGGGGCTGCCTCCCTTGTAACCCTTCCTAGTCTTTCAGCCCTTTTCAGTCAGGGAGGCCCTGCCGACAGCGGGGATGCCAAACTGGAGTGACAACAATGTGCAGGCAGGGACCAGAACAATAGGGAAGGACCTGAATACCCACAACCCCTTTCACAGCGACATGGGGCAGTTCGTAGGGTGCTCCCCCCACCCCATGGAATAAGGGGAAGGGCTCCTCCCCCTCCCCTTTCAGGCTGCATAGGGGCTCCCCCTGCAGACCATGTTTGAACCAAGAGCTGTGAACTATTTTGTTGCAGGGAAGTGCTAGAGCAGTATCCCCTTTGGTTTTCTTTCTGTGATGGGAAGATCCTGAAGATCTGTCCTCAGAAGAGTGAACAGACCTGGGCGCTGAACATCAAGCGGGGCATTCTCAGCGTCCTTCAAACTTCACAAGCAGCCGCTGCCGAGGGTAACGTGGAAGAGGTAACAGCTGTTTCAGGACAGGTCCCTTTTTAGTGGTCGAGCATTGGGAGCCCTTGGTGGCTGATCACCAGCCTACCATGCACTCACAGCTGCAGTCAGTCCGTGCTGGATCTAACTGGCATTCTTGCTAGAAGCAGAGGAGGCAGAGCTACTGCACTGCTACTCCAAAACAGAGGCAGCCTTTCTTACTCTAGAGCAGACTGAGGTAGCGGGCTGCCAAGAGGCTTGTACGGTCCCTGCTAGCGCTCTCCCTGTTCTGTGGGGGAAAGTGAGGCTTTCGGTCACCAAATGCCTCATCCTGCACCCATTCAAGTCAACAAGAGAATTCTTTTGATTTGAAGAGGCAGGCACAAGGCCAGGCTCCAAGGTTCTTAACTGCCCACCATTAAGTGTTACTATATATAGTTTCTTTGGTATTTTGCTCTCAGTTTTATTGATGTAAATGTGGATTAACTCACTAAAGTTAGTGGGTTTGCAGAGGCCAAATTTGCTCCCAGGTGTAAACTGAGAAACAGCACACAATGACCCTGTTCCTGAAAACACGTCTAGAAGTTCAAGCCCTTTTACCGTTTTCAGGAGTGGAACCATTGCTGGTAAACTGATGTGTGTGCTGAATGGCATATTGTTTCAGTATGATTAAAACCTTGCTACAGGGAATGGTGCTTTTGGCTTGCGTTTTTATTATAGAAAACATTCAAACTTGTAAGCAGCAAACCCAGTTTTAAGCTTTTGGGTGGAAAAAGCTACCTTATGGTATTTTTAAATGTGGGAAGCATATCATTCAAGATCAGAGTTATCAGGATAGAGCTGCTGCCCTTCGGTAGAAATGGCTGCATTCGGATTATAGTCCCAGTTCAAAACCACACTGCAGGACTTCTTTAATTTTAGGTATGTGTTTAATTTCCATTGACATGCCACTCAGATTTTAGACGCCTTAAGGGTGTACTTGAGTTCTGTTGTCCTGACTCAGGAGGCTAGCGAGTTTGAAACGGGCCTTGGTGCAGAAGATGGAATGGGTCCCGCACTGGGGCAATCCACTCCAATGTGCAGATGTATCTTACATGGGAATAACAGCAACTGCTGCACTTATTAGAACGACACCCCTGACCTGAATAAGGCGACTGTTATGGATGAGGCCCTAAATTAAACAAGTGGAAGGACAGAATATACTGTATTGCTTTCAAAACATTTGGTGCCTATTTTAAACAAACCAAAACGCCTGCAGAGGTAAATTAAGAGTGGCACTTATTTAATTGACCCGGGTGAACAGGTAGCCAAAGGTGATGGGAATTGATCAAAGTGGTGTTTATTCCAGGGTGGCTTTAATTACAAACTTGACAGTAAACAGTGGATTTTAAGTAAGGGTGGAGTTTGTGAAAGGGCAGCTATTAATTAAAGTAATACAGTGTGCTTCTAAGCAAGCTTATTTGCAATCTTTCCTATTGAAGTTAAGTAAAACACTTGGATGGTGATCCACAAACCATTGACTCTGGAGTAATCCCATGGACTTCAATGGGGCTACTCTGGATTTGGTGATTTGTGGATCACAGCCCTTGCAGTTTATGAAATGCAAGACTATTTCACTAAGGCTACTCAAAGGCCTCACCATTTTATGTGTGGCAAAGCCAGTGAGTTGAACTGCAGGATTCAGTCTACTGTTCCAGGGTTACATTGGCAAAGGAATTCCTTGAAGCAACATTACTGGTACCTCAGTGAGTTGAGAGAAGTGTGTTCCAGATGAAAAATATCATGCTGATTTGTTCTTGTATGTTGCTACTAGGTGGATGTTTTGGGGAAGTGCCCTACCAAATATCAGCGCAAAGGACCTATTCTTTTGAAGACAAAAGATTTAAATCTTTGTTCCCACCGGCATTTTGGTTTTACTGTTCTGCGCTCAATTGCTCTTCTGGGGGTACCGGTAAGTAGTGAGAGAGGGTGATTTCCTCATGAGCCCCTGGCTTCTTTGCTCGCCTGTCTGATAATTGTATCTGAGTGTAGGATATAATTACTTGTTTGCATTTTTGCAAATAAAAATGTTTCCAGCCATATAAATAAGGATGCAGTTCTCAGGCCATTTATTCTGGGAGTAATCAGTGGGACTGCTTTGAGTAAGGCATATGAGGACTGTAGGCTAGAACTTTTTATATTGTGCTTCTTATCCTAGGCCAGAATTTGAGGCTCAAGGCAGTCTCCATTGGGCCCAGCCCAAATCTGATACACCTGGGTTCTTCTGAGCCTTAGCCCCGATGTGTCTGGATGCCCCTTCCTGAAGAGCCATGACATCACAGTGCTTCTTAAGAGGCAAGGCTAAGGTATTCCACCCCATTCCAGTGTGCCAACGCCCCTTAAGCAGTGCCATGATGGTGAGACCAAGAGGCCAATTGGGTACGCCACACCATGTACCCTTCCGGTGATTGGCTGTGAGAAACTGCTAGCTGCTCTTTGTAGCTGCTTCAGGTTCCTGAGGTAACGCTGGAGAGAGCAGTTGTGGGGGCAGTAGCTTTGGTGTGTGCTGGGAGTGACTTGGAGTGAAGAGCCGCCCCCAGGTGATCAATAGAAGAGCCCTTTGAGGAGCTTGGAAGCCACAGTCTGAGTACTGGGGTACCAGCAGAATTTACTTTGTGGGGAGCAGGGGAAAGGAGTGAGTCAAAGGAGCTCTCCCAACAATTTCTGTTGTAGCCATGCCCCCTTTGAGTGCTGTGATGTCACAATACATGGAAAGGGGTGTGGCCACATTAGAAAGAGAGCAGGGTGAAGACCCCCCCTCCCCTTTCTTATGTAGCCATGGTCCTTTCAAAACATTATGATATGGTGATCAGAAAGGGGCGTGGCCATTTCAAATATGGCCCTGACCCCTCCCAGAAGGGGAGGGGCCAGCCAGAAACCAGGTAGGTACAACTGCACTTCCTAGCCCTCCATCGTCTCACACCCATGTCTGTATCTCTGGCCTAGGCAAAATCTTCCAGTGTGTGTCAGAGCTAGAGACCAGTAGACCACCATGGAGTCAGTGTTTCCCAGAAGGGATTGTGTGGATGGACACAGGTCTCCAAAAGCCTCTCTGAAATATTTGTTTTTCTCTCAGTCCCAGCAACAGATCCTGTCCTCCAAACTGGAATGTGTCCAGAGCTTTAAGGATGGCATCCTGGCAGAGGCCAAATGTACTGAATCCAATCTCGTTACACCTTTCTCTAGGAAAGGCAGTGGGGCAAAGACACAGACACAGTCTGCACTGAAATTACTCCAAGTGGAAGCAGAGATTTCACAGGAAAAAGGTGACTTGGTGTTCCCAGTTATGCCAAATTCAAATGGTGGTCTGGGAAAATTCTTGGGCTGCACCTCCTTGCCTTCATCCTGCAGGAGTTTCTCTTGTACCGGAGCTTTCCTCCCACAGGCTAGAGTGTGGTAGAGCTCTGCTTTGGCCAGAAAACTAAGCCCAAGCTCTGTTGTATTGGGCCTGATCTGAACCCAGGCTGGGATCTTCTGATTCTGGCCACGTCTGACATGACTAGCTAGCCCTGCCCACATGGAATACTGTGACATTACAATGCTCAGTAAGGGGTGGGGCTACGTCAAAAGAGGGATGGGGCTAAGGTGTCCCTCGACTCTCTTCAACATGATGACGATGACCCCTATAGAGTGCTGTGATGTCACAACACTTTTGTGGGGGAGAGAAACATCCCGCAGTTAGCAATCCCAGCCTGAAAGGCTTGGGCAGACAGTGTACCCGACCTGGCTCAGTGGGACCAGTTGGGTTATAATGAACTTGAGCCAAGTCACAGTCCTCTAGTATGTGCCCATTGTCAACTTTAGAACCCTCTAGGTACCATAGATCTGGAAGAGGAGGAGCTGGTCTATAACAGTGTAATTTTCCTACGCTGTTCAGTGCTGGCATGAGTGCTTTTCTTCTCGTTGCAAAATGGGTAAAGGCTGGTACTGCAAGAGATACCTCTGTCTTCCAGCATGACCAACTCCTGACCCGTTATTTTCGTAGCCTTATGACCTACAGCTTTGACAACAGTTCTCTTTCATACACATTCCACACCTCCCCAATAGCGGGATACTAGTCTCAGCTTCTTTAGATAATCTAAGCCCCACTGAAGTATGGTGGTTGAGTGGTCTCGATCCTTGAAGGTCATGGGTTCAAATTCTGCTTAGTCTCCTGCCAGGTGGCTGCTTCCTGTCGACACAGCTGCAAATAACCAGTATCTGATCCATTGGGCTGGAGAAGTTTAAAGGTGTTTGATTATGGCACTGGCCTCATTGCTGCTGCTTGTACCATAAGTCACAGAAACCAGTGCACTGGCTCACTGTGCTCAGATAGACTTTGATACCAGGCTTCAAGAGAATAATTGTGGGTTATTTGTGAATCAAAAGAGAGACATCCTGCAAGCTAATCTATATATACGGTTACAAAAATGTGGAGCATCTCGAGAATGCACCCTTACTTGGCAGTGGTCCACAATGGCTTGTGAGTCATGGCTGTAGAAAGGTATTTACGCATAGCACTAACTTCAAACATGTGAGTACATCCATTGCCCTCAGCGAGCTTTTACGTGTTTAAAGTAGAGGATGTATTTACAAATGTTGGTAAATCAAGGCCTAAAAGCAGCCTGGGTACTGAGGCCGTTTATGAATGGGGAAATCTAGCGGATTGATAAATCCGCTCTTTAAAAAGTCGCATGGGGAGCGTTTACATGCACTGGAAATTGTCAGCCGCCATTGAAAACAGTGGCGCCCGGCAGCTTGAGCATTATTTTTAAAACCGGATTTGTAAAACAGTGGTGCCTGGCAGCTCGTGCATTGTTTTTAAAACCAGGTTAGTAAAACCTGAGGTTTTACAAATCTGGTTTTAAAAATAATGTGTGGGCTGTTGGGCACCACTGTTTTCAATGGCAGCCGGCGACTTCTGGTGTGTGTAAACGCTCCCCGTGCGACTTTTAAAAGAGCGGATTTATCAATTTGCTAGATTCTCCTGCTCGTCTAAAAACGTGAGTGTTAACCACTGGAAATGGTCATCTATGGATAATAGAATTCTGTTTCCTTTCTAGTGGATGCCAAATCTGTCTATGAGAGCAGCCTGCTGTACACAAGGGAGGAAACCCAGAGGCGCTCCGGAGTCGAGGAGGTGGCCGAAGTAGTGCAGAAACTTTGCTTGGCACACAGCATGAGTTTTGAGGTAGGTTACCCTCATGTGACACTTCCTAATGGCGCACACGATGGCTTGGTGCTATGAAGAGTTTTACACGATAACTCCCAACTTCCAATGCGGCAGGGTTAATGTTAGAATGTTGTCATTCCTTTTACCTTCGGTAGGAAAGTTGAGAACAGGAATGGGACTTGGGAGCTGGTCTAGGCTGTTCTTACCATTTGCTGGATTTTTGTGTGTTAGGCTAATCCCTAAGATAGTCATGCTAGAGTTACCACCACTGAGGTTTTTGTTGGTGTCAGGGTTGGCATACGGTCCAGGCACTCAGTGGGGCCAATCCTATGCCGCGTGCGCAACTCACGCATGCTGGACTTAGGCGGATCCTATGATTGTGCTAGTGTCTAGATGAAATCAGTCTTGTAGGGTGTCTTGTAGGGAAATGGAGTTTGGATTTATGGGACCTTTTTATATTCTAGCCCCAGGGTTAGACACAGTGTAATAGACGGCTGGGTCCTGGGGTACATGACTGCTGGATCAGTCCCAAAGACCCAGGCTCATATGGGATCTTCTCAAAAGTCCTTTATTCACACAGTGCTTATGGAGTCCATTCCACAATGGGGTCTCTCCCTCTCTCCTAAAGCCAGGTAGCCAGCTATGAGGCAGAGCCTTCTCTGGCTCCTGCCTCACCCAGATCTGCGGTCATCTTCCCTACTGAACTTCAAGCTCAGCCTTTCAACTTCTGGGCTGGCTAAGTCACGCCCAGGCCAGCTGGCTTCACTCAGGCCCTTGGTTGCCCGGTTCTGGAGGTTAGCCCACCAGAGGCACATTAAGGCGCTATCCTGCGCTGCCTCAGTGCCTCCACCTCCCAGGCCGGCACTAACCCTCCTTAAAGGGCCAGAGTCAGGCATCCAGACTGACCCTGCTACATATGGGGCCATTTAATTATTTTTTTAAATATAAATTTAAATAAAGCAGCACATGGCATTTTATATCTGGTTTTCCTTCCTGGACACATGACCTAAATCAAATTCAGGGCCCTGTATTACTAGGTGCCCTACAAATACAGAGGAAAGCCAAGGCCCCACCAGATAACTTACAGTTGGATTTAAAACAACCACCAGCGAGTGCGTGAAAGCTGACAAGAAATTGGTTCATTCATTCATTCATTCATTCATTCATTCATCAATATCCCAAGTGCTCAGGGTGGGTTGAAGCTACGGTTGCCACCGTCGGTATTATTTTACCTGACGTTTCCATCTTGGCTTATGGGAGTGTCAGGTAAAAAACCCACCCCAGGTGGCAACCCTGGTTGCAGCACGTAAAATCCGAAATGATAAATAGACCAAAGTAAATACAGTTAAAATTCTTATCCCAGATCCGCCCCCCAAATCCTCTCCCCATTTGCTGAATGCCTGGCTAAATAAATAAGTCTTACGTCACCTGCAGAAAATGAGTAGGTTCGGGCTCAGACAAACCACTAGGGGGAGGGAGTCCCATAACTGTGGGGCAACCATTGAGGACACCTCCCTACATGCCCTTGCTGTGAGAACTTGACAAGCAGACGGTACCTGCAAGAGTGTGCTCCCAGCTGACCTCAAAGGCTGCAGTGGGGTGGGGTGGGGGGCATGAGAGAGGAGACAGTCCTTCAGAATGGGAGGAAGATAGTCCAATCAGCAGCATGACAGTGTGGATCCAGAGGTTGGTTATGAAGCAGTTTGATGAAAGAACATTAAAAAGTCCATAGGTTTTCTCCAGCCGGACCTCCAAAAGCGGGGTGAACACCCGACGGGAATCATTTTTTTGCCCAACAGACGTGACGTTACCACGGTTAACCATGGTGGGATTCACCGTGGTTGACCGTGGTAGCGTCACGTCTGCTCCCGGACCATGGCCTGGAATCGGCGGCTGTGCCCGCCACCGATTCTGGGCCGTGATCAATACCCCGGGGGGGAGGGGGGCGGGCAGGCCTTGCGGCCGCATTGGCCACTGCATCCGCCCGTCTCCCAGAGGGCAGGCGGCCTCAGGAACGTGGGGGGGCGGGGCTGTGCGGCTGCACGTTGCGCTGCGCAGCCCCTCCCCCGATTCCCCTCCGGAATCGACCAGCACGTCTGTTGATGGGCAGTTTTGATTCCAGAGGGGAATCAAATGGTGATTCCGTGCCAGGGCCAATGGATGCCCCGGCACATCTGAAATCACCCATTGTTAGTCATTGGGTGAAAACAGACATGACACTAACCACCCTTTAACCACTCTTGGTGGTCATTTATGCATGTTGCAGGGCTGCATAGGGCACCACTACAGCCCTGCACATTCATAAATAACCACCAAGGGTGGTTAAAGGGTGGTTAGTGTCATGTTTGTTTTCACCCATTGTTAATCTTAGCTCATTTTAGCCACTGCTACAGACTGCCTTTGTAACCTTGGGCAAATCATTTAACCTTGCTGTGCCTCAATCTCCCACTTGTTAAGTGGACAATTTTCTGGAAGATAGGTCCGTTAGCAGCTATTAGCTAGGCAGGATCAGGGAACAGGATGGGAGCTGGGGGAAAACAACAGGGAATGGATCCCCCATTGTGACCTGTTGGGTGCTTCTCCCAAGCCACTGTTGGAGACAGGATGCTGGGCTAGATGGACCATTGGTCTGACCCAGTATGGCACTTCTTGTGTTCTTAAGTGAGGCTAATGACATTTTCCACTTCGCAGGAATGTTTGGTTACGTTTTGTGCGTCAGTTGCTGAAGGCTTATATAGAAATCGATTAAATAATGAATAATACCCTTGTTGTATTGATTCGCAGGTGTCTCTGCTGTACTTGTGTTCACAATAAATGCTTTTAAAATAGCGGAAGAATTATTCATGCACAAGTCACAACAAAGCCTTAGCATAGCTATTATTATCTTGATGGTTTTGTAGCCCGGTTTCTATTTCCATCATGTGTTAGTATGATTCTACTAAAGGAACAAATAGATTGAATATCATCAGCTCTGCAACTTAAAACCAGCTCCCCCAGATGCTGTGACTGCAATACCCAGAATTTGAGTGTCGGAAGGGACCTTAAGGGTCATTTAGTCCAATCTTCTTCTCCAAGGCAGGATACTCTATACCTACAGCAGGAGAGGGGAACCTCTAGCCTGAGGGTCAAATCCATTCCAGGGTGGTTTTTTATTTGTCCCATTTCCAATTCCTGGATCAGGCCCAGGAACTCAGTCCCCACCCTCAGGTACCGAAAGAGTGAGTATGAAGGAAGAGAGCGGAGATGAGGGCATGCACAAAAAGATAGGGGATGGATCCATGACAGAGATCACGATATGGACCTTCCTCTTGCTTCTGTGGCCACACTTCCTAAGCCCAGCTCCTATGTGGCCTGCTGAGCTTGGACTAATTTTCAAAGTGGACACTACCCTGATCTATGACATCACAGGCAGATGCTTACATCTAATACTTAAGCATTGTATGTGGCGTAACAGAGCCCACTGGGGTTCACCCCAGCCTCCCGGCACCCCGTTACCCACCTATTATCTGGTACCTTTCCGCTGCCACCACCCAGAATTTACTTAGGCCGCGAGTCTCATCCCTCTGGGGAGAATGAGAACTCTATCTTTTCTTTAAACAGCCAGGCCCGCAAGCCAGAATAATTCAGTTCCCAAGTACTGCCGCCGGAGCGTACAGAGGCGTATTCGCTAACACACACACACACAGTTCTTTTAGATCAGAAAAAGGAATATTACTTTAATGGTATTTTAAACCAAGCATCACAGGCTACAACCATGTGAGGTACTTTGAATTCTTGAGCAAAAGCAATTGATCAGAACACAGTTAGGCTCAAGGGCCCTTTTTGTAGCATCTAGCCTAAACTGGTCCCTCAGATGTAACATTCAATTACTCACAGCTTTAGGTGCGCCTTTGCCTTGCAGCAAAGGGTTTCAGTCCTTAGGTTCAGTTTAGTCCAAACAGGCCAGGAGTCATTCCCTTAGCTCCATAGCAAAAGGTCAGTATATCAGAGCAAACAGAAGTAAAAGTGGAAGACTCCCCTTTGAGAGGCATGACTTTGGTCTTTTTAAAAGCCCCCTACCCTTCTTTTGCGATTGGTCCTTGGGAGGTTACCTGGCTGTACCTACTCCAATCAGAGAAAGATCCCCCCACCCAGGCTGGCTGTAGGCCTCTTCCCCCGGTGTTGCGAAATCCTGCCATGTGTCCAGTTGAGAAACCAGGCCTAGGGCGTTTATAGACGATCCCGCTTACAAGCGGGATCGCCAAACGCCGGCTTTCCCCCCCGCACAGTCTCTGCGAGCCAGTTCAGACACGGCGCAGAGTGCGAGGGCGCATGCGTGCCCTCCTGCGCATGCGCACTCGCCCGGGGAACCAGGAAGTGCGGCGTAAAGCTGGCACTTCGGGAATCCGCGTCGGAGGGGGCAGGTGAGCCTGCCCCCTCCGATGCGGATTAACAAGCAGCCCCAGCAATTAGATGAGTGCCAAGAAAGGCGGCTGATCAAAGGATCAGCCACCTTTTTGGTCTCGTTTAAAAGCGCCCCTAGTCAACCTGGAAGCCAGAGTGTCAGTGAAGGTCACATGGAAAGGCAGGGATGCTCCTAGCAGCTTCTGCCACATTGTACACTGACAGGATCAATGCTCCCTTGATTTTCTGTAAAACAGGTGGCCAGACTTATGGTGCATGTAATTGATCCCGATGTCAACTTCAAGAAATCTACCAGGACCCTCCTGCTAGCTCCAGTGCTCCCGGCTGGATTAAGGAGTGGAGAGGAGCACTTTGAGAGAGAGCCTTCCCTTCACACTGGAGAAGGTCTACTAGTTCGTCTCCTCCGCAGAGACACTCCCTGGGGTGCCAGTCACACTGTACTCCCCAGAGACAATCTCTGAGAATCTGGTCTCCCTTCCCACATGGTGATCTACTGGAGACTGGAGAGTACCATATCTACCAGTACATCACAATGGATGTCTCTGCTGTAAAATGTCTCCTTTCAATTAAGATGCAGTTAGAAAACAATTGCATTAGGTAAATACCTATTCCATAGTAAAAAAAACTTCCGGTTTACAAGGACTGCTAAGGCTCTTGCAAATTCAATCATTCCTCCACAGTGTTGCCCTCAACCTGTGGAGGAAGAGGATTGGGGCTGAAAGATGAAGGCAAAGTGTGGGTGCATGGAGGCTAAGTTGTAAGTGAGCACACTATGTGAGACTGTACAATGTCTTTACTGCTAACATGTTACGGAAGTTAAGGCGGGAGCCTTAACTTGCAATTTCCATGCTTTTTTGTGCATGATTGAATTTTCAAGAGCCTTAACTCTCTTCTTGTAAAATTGAGGTTTTTTGACTATGGAATATCCAAGTTTTTTGTTAAATACAAAGTGCCCTCCCCCCACCCTCACTCTCTTGCACTCCACACCCATCGCTCCCCCTGGCCTTGCTCCCTTGCTGCCCTCCACACCCAAAGCGCCCCCTGCCCTTGCTTCCTTGTCCCACCACACTCAAAGCACCCCCGCCCTTGCTCTCTTGTTTCCACCACACCCAAAGCGACCCCACCCTTACTCCCTTGCCCCCCACTGAATGCGCCCCCTGCCCTCGCTCCCTTGCTGCCCCTAAACCAAAAGCACCCCCTCCCCTCACTCCCTTGCCTTCCCCACACCCAAAGAACCTCCGCAACACTTGCTCCCTTGCCCCCCCCCGTCCTCACTCCCCAGCACCCCAAAACCCCAGACACAATTGCCCTGCTCAGGGAAGGGAAAGACAGGAGAAGAGGCGGCAAGCAGTACTCCTCTCCAAAACAGCCCCACCCCTCTCCATAGGCTAACATGAGGTTTTTTACAAACCCCATAACTTTAAAACTATGAATCAGATTAACAAATAAAACCCCAAAGACACTCCCTGGCAGCCTCCTTTAATTTTATAAAAGGCTAATTCCTCCTCCCCACCAACACTCAACCTCTACCCTGCCCAGATCGAGACAGTCTCACTAAATGAAAAATCAGGCTTGAAAGTGCAGTTTTCAAATTGCAATATCTCAGCTTCTACCCAACGGATTCAGCTGAAATTTTCGTGAACCGTTTACCCAAGTGATACTCCACAACAGATTTCACAATCCTAACTTTGATCATGTCGATTTTAGAACAAATAGAATGTTGGGGCTTTATAATGTAGTGTGCAACACACTTTAACTATTAGAGCACTTCCGTGCTCTGATAATACTGAGCTGATACATCCCTTGTGTTATTCGGAGTTACACCAGAGTTGTCCTTGGCTCAGTGTCTACCCACTGGAGAAGAGAAAGAATGAGGTACTGTTAGCTACTGCTCTAGCAGCTAGGCTGAAAATCAGTGAAATTCTTAGGAGGTTAAAAAATAGTCATGTATTTATTTGTAACACATCACTTTCCAAAATAAATATCTGGTACGCTAATCATCTTAAAGGGCTGACATTTTTTTAATAAGGTTTAACATACACAGAACAAGCTGAAACATTTCAGAATTTCATTACTGTATAGCAGGCTTTTGAACCTCATGCAAAACTAAGACGGAATGAAACTCTTGTATGGAATATATTGAAAGATCCAAAGATGAATGTTTGGATCAGCTGTTAGCATTATTGTTGAGGGCAGACTGTTCATATTGGTGTAACCCCCACAAAGGTTGGGTTATGTATCCTGACAGGTATCTCTCTTGCGGTGGTGCGAGACCATAGTGAGACTAATAAGTCGGTTACTTGCCTGCCTTACAAGACCCATAACTGTCCGTTTGAGGGAATGACTCTGGAGGTTCTTGTTTCAGTTCTTGGTGTGTCAACCAAGGGTCAGGTTGCCACAAGTGGAGATTTCTGGGATTGTAACTACTTGGGCCTCAAACACTCTAAGATGACCCTTTTGTTTGCAAGAGAGGTATGTAACCTCAAGGAAGGAGGGTTATGATGCTTGTTGTGTGCCTGATCTGTAGAGTTTATAACAACACAGCTATAGTCATAGTCATGGTTTTATAGCCCAAAGTGAAATGACATATAGTATATAGTTGTAGATTGGAACAACTTTTGTTCAATCCCAGCCTGGTGGCAGGTGTTACATGGGCATGCCCTTATGCTTTCAAATTATTTCTAGCATCTATAATTACAGTGAGTAATCCCATTTAAAAAAAATGTAAATGGTGCCTCTGAACAAGCCGTTTGTGATCGTAAGTGTTAGGAAGAAATGGCAGAATGACTCCATCCTCTTGCATTGTTGAATATGAGTCACTGTTGAAGACAAGAGATTGTTCTGGATGTACCATTAGTTTGACCCAGTATGGCAGTGTCTATTTTCTTAATGTAGCCTAGGGATTAAGGTAGTATGTGGCAACCGCACATGTTTAAGAGCTGACCTCATCCTACACTCCTCCTTCAAAGGAAGTCAATGGAAACTTGGGCAGAGTAAGGATGATAGCGCAAGTTTTCCAATGCTGAAATGGCACCGAAGCACCTGCTTTCTACTGGGAGTCAGTGGGGTATTGGTACCCAAACATAACTTCTGTTTGTGAAAGCCAACTCCTGTGCAACATATTTCTGGTACCGAGATCGTGTGAAAGAGCTGTCAGTTGGGAACTGGGGTTTGTGCCAGGCCTTGTATGCATACAAAAAGAATGATGGACCTTGCCCTAAATGGTTTTCAGTTTGCCACCAAGAAGCTTTAGTAGGTTGGAATCCTTGTTCATTCCATTGCCTAATGATCCTGGGTTGTACTCTCAAGGCCAGTGATTGGTATGGCAGCCCAGACATTTGCCTAGAGTGCTATATCCCCAAGGATGCAGAATGGGCCAGTCTGGGGGGTACAGCAGCACCTCCATTTCTCTGCTGACTGCATCTGTCATGTCTGCTCTGAGCTGTGCTCCGCGAGCGTCCTGCCCCTTACATATGAAATCTTATGTCACAAACTTACCTGTGTTCCTCATGCGTAATGTCCTGACCCTCACAGCGGCCCCCACTATTACCATGTCCTCCCCCAGCCTGGCCCTCTCTTCCCTTCTCTCTGCTTTGAGCACAGTGCAGGGAAACACCAGCTCTGCATGTTCCACTGTCATCTATGGTTTATAGATGACAGTGGAACATGCAGTACCACCAGCATAGCAGGAAGAAGTGTCTGACCAGGTTGACCCAATCCTGCAAGGGTTGCCTGCTGATGGGATGGGAGTACTCAGCACTCTGCCTGACTGAGGCCTGTTTTCTCTAGCCAGTTCTGTGGAGTCTGCAGTGTTCCTCAAGCTGGCCTTAGTCCCTCAAACTGGACTATCGCACTTCATACAAAACCATTGCTGCTGAATCTTAAACAGTTCAATGTGGTGGTGGGAAGTTCTGGTAGTAACATTGCTTGCTAATGCACAGAGCTTACCACACTTGGAAAGATAACAGCAGTTAATGAGATTCCACATAAGCCGACCCTACGTGTTCTAAAATCGCGAATTCAATTCAAATAGGAGTGCAATAGTCTGAGAGCCCCAGAAACTGGAAATCCCAGGCTTGTTACAGAAGCAGCACAGTGGCAAAAAGCCCTTCCACATTGCTGCATCAACATGCCCCTACCCTCCTGTGTTTGTAGCAGTGACTTGAGGGAGAGGCCCCCTGTTGCATTATCCTGTGTGTGACATGCTTCTTTACCATGACATTTTCTTATGAAATAACATGAAAAATGTAAAACGGGAATGTGCTTGTCACTTGGCTGTTGCTATGGAGAGACAATAGGGCATTTAGGGCTCCTGAGTTCTATTGCCATCTGAGCAAGTCTCTCAACCTGATGGTTCTCTGCCCGCTCTGTTCCTTTCTTACCATTATTCCAGCTTGTGTATTTAGATGTGTAAGCTCTCTGGAGGGAGTCTTGGTTTCTATGTGTGCTGATACAGGGCTTGGCCCTTTGGGACTGCTAACACTGGAATAAGGAGACAGGGAAAGTCTCCCTCTGCTGGTTCCCTCTCTCCCCCCTCAAAATAGGGCTGTCTCAGCAGTCACTTCAGAAACCTCCCAGTCCCATTCTGGCAAGGAGATTTGCCGACGCACCGAAGGAGACAGGACAACTTTCTTGGGTTATAAACGGCCGCACTCTTTATTTCAAATTAACATACCAATTAAGGTGGGGGTAAATCGCCTAGAGCGATGCGGGTCCAGTACTTAACTTTAACATTAACAGAAACGTACCAAAACCTGAACCAGGGGTGGCTTCGATGTACCCTCGAATGCCCCCCAAATGATGATCACACATCTCCCCTCCAAGCGGCACCACAGGCCGTGAGGGGATCCCTTCTCATTGTGAGTAAGGAGAATGATGCCTGCCGATGGGGGGCCATACTTGCCCCTGCCGTCGTCGCACGACACCCCTCCCAGGGAGGCTGCCCAGCCGCTTGCCTTCCCCTGCTTTCCGGCAGGTGGGCCTCCCCATCTCTTACAGAGATGACTCCTAGATTATGCTCCTTCTAACTACTCTAACTCACAGTACTGGACCCCTGCCACTAAGGGTTCGCTGGGTTTACCCGGACGGACCCTGCCCCCACCTAACCCTCAATTCTTTCTAGTGAGTGAACTAAAGCCGACTTTAAGGCACCAAGGTATAGATCATTCCCTTGAGGGGACAGGTGCACACCATCTCGCCTGTACAACTCAGGCTTCTTGTGTGTCAACACCCTTGTGTCCACATACGCTCCTCCCAAACTGGTGAGCCACTTCACTATATCCCTATTAACTGTTTTCCTAGTTTTGTCAATTTTGCGGGGGTGTACCCCGTGACCCCAATCTAATCGCTCCACCATATTGGTCCAGAGGAGGCATACACCAGGGAAGAGCTTCATAACTTCCCACAGATCAGATTTGACGTTCTTGATTAATTGGACACCTTTCAGCTGTGGGATGTCATTCTCCCCAAGATGAATTACAATGACATCAGGCGAAGGTTCTGTGGCAGCAGCGTGGACTGCCGGCAGAAGCTGGTGCCACCTCATCCCGCTACGACCCTTCCACTGAATCTGTGCCTGCGTCACCAGACCCAGTTGCGATCCCCATCCGGTCTGCCTGGCGGCCTTGCCCGCCCATCGGACCAGGCTGTGCCCGACAATCCACACCCTCTTCCGCGGCCTTGGGAGTGAACCTGTTGGAATGAGATAACAAATTAGGGACTCCCGCGGGGGGTGGGGTGGAGGGGGGGGGCTTACCGGACATATGTTCGGAACGCCCCAGATCTCCAATGCCCCAATTCCTTAATGCCTTGTTCAGGCATACCATTATCTGCAGCAAAGCTTGCTGCCCCTATCCGGAAAGAGTGTGTGCCGTAGGCAGATGGGGAAAATCCCAGATATATGAGGGCCTTCCGCATAACTGCGGTGAATTGGTATCTGGTTACGTGGAGCCCAGTGGCGTGCCTAAAGAGGGGGCCTGCAGCCGACCCGCGAACTACCATATACCCTTCCGTAGCCTTAACCGGGCACAATTCGTCTGTTGTTGCACGGTTCAGTCTAACTTCTTGCCCTCTCCCTCTCTGGTCCGTTTTGGACCGCCGAATTTTCACTGCTATTGACATCGGACTGATCCCGATGTCATTGTACTGGAGAGCCCTACCTGACGTGTCTCTGGCTGAGTCAGCTACCAGTTCACTTACTCGAAAAGCCCCGAAGAAGGCTTACTTGAATAATGCATTAAACATTGTAACTTCACAATGGTCATAACAAACATGGGGGAGCCCCCTACACATATCCAATAACAACTGCAACGTAATTGGGGCCCGCTGATCTTGAGTCCTACCCCCCTCCCACTGCCAGATCTCAAGTAATCGCCTGGCAAAAAACCCTCTGTCGGGTGGAGGGTGACCTGCAAGGTTGCTTGAGAAGGCCAGGGCCGAAAGTTTCCCAGCTATCGTGCTCGGGGCCGAACATGGCAAGGCCATGGCAAATTGTAACATTTGCTGTTCTGGTATTGGGAAACCCTGAAGCCAGCCCTGCTCTCTCTGGAAGTTCTGAAATTCCCTGAAAGTCCTGTTGTAAGATGTCCTGGTTCAGGGTGCCAGGGATCCCAGAACGGCGTTGTGCAGCTCTACAACCCAAGGTTCCACACCAACGGCAGCAGCGGATCTGGGTTCGCCCGAGCCCGGGGCGCCAGCAGATGGAAACGATCCATCTGGAAGCGAGAAAGGGCGTCAGCTACACTGTTGTCCAGACCCGGCACGTGCCTGGCGTGGAACAGGATGTTAAATTCCAAACAAGTGAGGACGAAAAACCCTCACTAACTTCAGCACTCTTGGAGACCTTGAAGACTGCGTGTTGATTATGTGTACAACGGCTTGGTTGTCACACCAGAACAAAACAGATTGATTTGCCAGCTGGTTTGGCCATAGATGTACCGCCACCACTATTGGAAAGAATTCCAAAAAGGTGAGGTCCCTGGTGATGCCCTGTTCTATCCAAGTGTGGCGGAACTTACAGGTCACTCGAGAACATCGCCCGGACTGATCGAATTCCCAACACATGCCTGCCGAAGGTGCCGTTCCTTTCTTGCCCTCGTCACGAGAGGACTCAGTTGCTGAAGACACCCCCCCTTTTGCCAGTAGATGGCCACTATCGGACCTGGGTACATTCCCCGCTCCACTCATACAGTTTAGCCAGAGGTCGTGCGCATGCAGATCCCACCTAAGGGCGGGTGTATACGCTGCTCTGTGGCAGAAGGCCTCATCATACCAGAGCCATGCGCCCGCTGGCCCGGCCTCGTAAGCACGCCGCACAATGTCGGCGTACTTTAGCAAGTCCGCAGCTCGGGTGGGGTATGCCTGTATCAGAACTCCCATATATATGGAGAAGGCAGCAGTCCAATTGGACCAGTTCCGGTCCGCCTTGGGGCGCTTGAAGCGCTCCTTTTCCTTCTTGTCATCCTGTTCAGTGGGATCCAGAATAGGATCACTAAACAGGAGGGCAAACAAATCAATGTACTCCCCCCGCCATATCCTCTCTTTCGTTGCTGGTAGCAAATGGCCCCCTATAGGGTCCGAGACTGAAGAGTAGCCACCGCCCTCGGGTGGGGGGCATAGTGTGACCATTGTTGCTGGCGGGGTGGTAAACCCTGTATTCGATAGGGTGGGCGGTGGGGTGGGTGCTGGCGCCCATATTTGTAGGGCCTGCCCGGTAAGTGAGGATGAGCTCGGTGCGCCCCCATGGGGAAGCACTCCCCCTGCTGTTCCGCCAGTTCCCTCGCCCACTGTAGAAAGGGGTGGTGGGTATGTCACTGGGACCCAGTTCCCGCCCCACCACACCAGCTGTGTTGTTGCCCCCCGTGCTCCAGCAACCTGTAGGCTGTCTGCTACCACTCTCTCGTTACCCGTGCTACCCATTCCGGGGGGCTGCGAAAAGTTCCCTGCATTGGCCGTGCCCACCGCTCCGGTGGAGGCGGGTGCGTTACCTGTATCCGGGGTAAGCTGGACAGCATGCCTCGCCTGCTGGGTTACAGGTGTTGGGGCGCGCTGATCAATTAATGATTGAAGAACCCTTTCCATGCGATCCATTCGTTGGCTCAGATCTCCATCGCCCTGCCCCTGCGGCACCGATCTCCCTGCTTGATGTTCTTGCTGCAAGAAAAAAGGAAGAGGCTCCCCGGCCCAGCCCCGTGCAGGGGCCAGCCCTGCGGCACGCCCCTGACTGGCTGAAGCCTGGGAGGACTGTGGGATCCCGGGGTAGGGCAGGGCCCATCGTGAATTGTCTGGACCCAGCCCCGCATATACTGCTTGGGGCCTGGACACTACGGCTGCAGAGGCTGCAGTCCCTGGAGCCCCAGCATCCGCCACTGGGGCCTGCCAATTTGCTGGGGGAGACACCCCCGCTAATGCATCCGAGGGGGGGGGCTGCCGACCCCTGCGGGCCTGTACCCCCATACCCCCGGCAGTCTCACCCGCGTATCGGGCTGGTAAACTGATGGGGCATCCGCTACGCCGTGGGGGAGGGAGCGAAGGAGATCCCCCCTCAGCTGCAGGACTCTCCCCAGCTATTCCTGATGGGCCTGGTTGTTGGGGGCCTGGCATCTGCAGAGGGGGTGGTTGAGGTGGTGGGCAAGGAATGCCACCTCCCCCCTCCAAAATTTGTTGTAAAAGGGCCTCGCACCCAGCCATCCTGAGTGTGAGGGGGGTTTCCCCTTCCCCAGTCTGGGCTGGGGCAATTCCTGACCCATGCTCCAGCGGGTGGGGGGGGGGATCTGCTCCCCAGAGGTCCCAGCCACTGCTCCCCCCCTTTCGCCTACCCCCGCTCCCAGGGGTGCCTCGGGTTGTGTGGGAGGGTTGTCAAAGCCCACCCTCCTCTTCTTAGCTGCTGCTGCGGTGCTTTTCTTACTTTTGCCCATGATTTTGGGCTTCGAGGCTTCTGCTTCCTGGGGCAGCACACACACCACGCTGCCATTTTCGCCGCTGTGCTGGGCTGGAATGCAGCCCGGGCGGCGTTCTCTGCCCGTGGCCCTGCCCTTAGGGGGGGTCACGTGCCTCACTTAACCAATGGGAGGTGCAGCCTGTGCCTAATGCACAACAGGCTGCATCCCCCCTTTTCCAGTGCTAACTGGCTTTCCCCGCCTCGGAGCGCCTCTGAGGCCTCCTACAGCGGGGAAAGCTTAACCCTTGCCGTCCTGCCCCCTTATCCAGGCGGGCGCGGCAAAGGGCCTCATGCCCCAACCCCCGTGGGGGGAGGAGGCGGACGCAATTCTCCACCTCAGGAATGGGGGATTCTCCTCAGCCCTGGCAGTCAGCAAGGAAGTCTGCTTTGCCACCACAGTGGTGGGAGTGAAAATTCCACCACAAAAATATCACAGGGACTTACTCTTGAGGTGACAGGAGACTGTGCCAGGTTGTGTGGCTTCTGGGGTCTGCAGTGTCCTTCCCTGCACTGGGATGCTGCTACCTAGGAAATACTGAAATACAAATAATAACACAATGAAACTGAACCTCTGGATATACAGTCCTCTTTTTCCCTCTTAAGCCCCAGGTTAAGGAACAAAACCTGTTTTCCTCCTCCTTGTAGGTGTGAAAGAAGTCAGACCTCTTTCTGGTGACTGTGAGTTATACCAGGGCTGTCCTGTTCCCCTCAGGGAGGTGGAGGCAAAACCTCTGGGGAGTCCATGGACAGGATGCAAACTTCCTCAGAGCTGAAGAACCCAGCTCTGCAGGAGACCTGTCTTTTTGCCTAGTGAGAATCTGTATCTCCCAGGCAGGAATTGGTTATTTCTGGTCAAATGAGTTCAAGTGGGATGTGGAGGCATTTGGGTAATATGGAGTGAGGGCTCAAGGCAACAGGTCACAGCCACGACAGCCAGAACAGGGGATTCCAAATCAACCATGCAAAGTTATGTCCCCACCCCAGTTGTTACTCCTAGCTTATTACATGGCCATAGTCATTTCACCCTTGGGTCAGCCCAACAAAGACCTTTGAGTAAGGGCAGGGTAGGGCAGAAAGAGCCAGGCTTGTTTGGATCATTGTTAAGCATGAAAAGTCTTTGTCTTTCATCTCTCAGTCATTCCACCGCCAGGGCCATGAAATTTAGTGTTTAATTTGATAAATGCTAGATCTTGTAATGGGTGTGTATAGAAACAGATTACAGGCCCTTATTCAGCTTGAAAAAAGTTACAATGCTGCTGCCTTGCACTCGAGCAAAGAGCCCTTTCAAATGAGGCGTGGCATCTTTTGAACATGCAGAACTCAAGAGCCTTAAGGAAATGATGGTTCATTTTCCAGTAACAACAGTTGGCCATTATTTGTGTCTCCGAAGAGCGCCACTAACATCCTGTATGGGGATTTGCTCAGATCAGCACAAGTAGCTGCTCTCTGGTCCCTCGCCTAAAAGGGAAGTAAATTATTCATAATATGCATGTCTCCTGTCTCTGGTTTTTCCTCCTGTCTCTGGTTTTTTTCTGTCTGTGTCATTCGAACCAATCAAATGTTCTCTGGGCCAGGAAAGGAGTTATGGGAATGGCCCTGGTGTTGCCAGGGACACCACTTCTTTGGTATCTGTGTGTCACTTATTTGTCCCCCTATTGTTTGACTCTGAATGAGGCAAGATTAGGCATTTCATTCAGGCAACAAAAATGAGACTAAACAGAGGGGGGGGGGGAAATCTCCCCAACTCCCATGAAAACATGGGAGGGAAATTGTGTCACTCACCAGGGAGCTTTGTATTTCCCTTTAAATGCCATTATGAGAATGGGTTGAATTTCAATGTGGATGCAGATTAGCTAATGGACCATTAAGGGAACAAGCTGAAATTGTCAAAACAGGCACTATCCCAGAGAAAGAGAGAAGCGACTGTCTCTTTCAGGTGCTTGTGGGAAGGCAGTCAGGCAGCTTCTGCTGAGGAGGTCTTCTTCCGTAACATTGGTTATGGGGCCTGAGGTCTGGATCGACAGGTCTAGAGAATGCAGCATACTGGTCGCCAAATGGGGACAGAACCTGAGCTAAACTGTTGGCCTTGGTGTCTCTGTGCCTCCGGCTGGCTCTGCAGTGCCACTGCCGTGCTCTAGCTTGGTCCTTCTTCCTCCCTCTTTGGCTCGTTTATCCACTTGGGTCATGCCCCCACCCACTTCTGATTGGTCTGTATTATAGGGCCCTCTAGCTCCACCCAGGAAGTTGGGCGTAGCAACTCCTTCTCCCTCTGTTTCTGTCTCATCTTGGTCTTGCCCTGGTCCCGGTCTCTGTTCTTGCCCTTGCCCCCAGCCTTGCCTTTTGTTTCTCTTCCCAGACCCTAAAACCTACAATCCAACCACACCCTGGATGCCCCATAATCCATGCCTTTACATGTGCTGCCTTCACCACATTGTCCTATCACTGTACTCCAGTTCTGACCAGGAGCTATTTCTATGTCCATCCCAGTCTTTCAAGTGAGTTTCTGACTGTAGATTTCATGGCATGCTCTTTGCTCCCTTTTTTAAATCTCTAAAGCAGATATTAGGGGCGGGAAACCGGTAAAATCCGGTATCCGATAATGCCGGTACTGGGCGTACCGGCATTATCGGATTCGACCCGGTAATCCGGTCTGGGGTACCGGATTCCGGGTACCGGATTTTTTTACATTGCAGCCATTTAAAAATGGCTGCAATGTAAAACTTAAAGCCCCAGCAAAAAAGTTTTAAAAAAACCAAACCCTCCCCGAGTCCAGGCTGCGCGGGTGGAAGGGGGGACACCCCCCACCCACCCTGCCCAGCCTGGATTTTTGTTTAAAAAAAGACCCAGAGGCAAGCCCACCCCCCAGCACCAGCGGCCGCGGCGTCCC
>QEPC01001501.1:293823-331051 GCA_003113815.1 Sphenodon punctatus
GCCTTCCCTGCTCCCCTAAGCGCCTTCGTCCCTTCTCACTTGCTGCCCCCCATGCCTGGAACTCCCTCCCTGTCCACATCCGCCTTGCCCCCTCCTTTCATACTTTCAAATCTCTCCTTAAAACTCACCTCTTTTGCTCTGCTCTGTCTGACTCTTTATCCTGCTGAGCCACTATTTCCTATACCTACGGTCTGTTTATCCTTATCCTTGCCACATGGACCTGCCTGCTGTCATTCTCATCATAACCAAGCCAAGTACGTGCACTTGAGACCTCGTATCTTCATGAATGTTAGACCCCTTGTCTCTCCCTCTGTCCCCCTTCCTATGTCTCTCCCCCAGCTCCTGTCTCTCCGATTGTAAGCCCTAGGGGCAGGGACCGGGTCTATTTTATTACTTTGTAAAGTGCCAGGTACACTGCTGGCGCTATATAAATGTTTGTTAATAATAATAATATAAACAAAAAGGTAAAAAATAAAATAATCAGAAATATCAATCTAATTCTTAAAATATTACAAATTGTAGTAGGAGTAATAACAAAAAGAATTGTAAAAATAAAAGAGTTCATGCTCTACAGTACTACAAAGCACTCTGAGCCTATTGCCAGTTTTGGATCTGTATGCCCTGGCTGTTTGAGCTCAGCAGTCCTGATTACCAACACACAGTGGTCAGCGATCACTCACTCCAAGACTTGCATTGGGATTGCTCGCGCAGTGACTGCTGGACGAGAGATGCACAGGCCAGCCGAAGCTTGCTTAGAATTTTGCCATCACAATCCCCTGAGGGGATTGTAAAATATACTAATCTGGGTGTTACACAAGCTACACAGTTTCAATGACTCCTTAGTCATTTCAGTTGACTATGGATCTTAGCTCCATAGTATCCCAGAGTTCTCTGATCTATGTTTCAAAGGTGCCTGTAAAGTTAATCCTGGAATTATCTCTTTGGTATGCTTTTTTTTGGTACAGTTAATATGCTGTTATTGAGCAAAGTCCAAAAGGAACAGCAAAAAGCATGAAAAGGTTGAAAAATACTTACTTTGGATCTGCAAAGTCGCTTTGGGATTACTCCATCTTCTTACAAAGTGCCAGCATCTTTCTGTAATAAGAACCTTCTGGCAGGCTCTAATGAAAATCTCGTGCTGGCACCAGATTATACCAAGTTTTCGTTGCTCTTGGCAGCTGCTACGGGGCTCTCGTTTTCCACATAAATAGTAAGCATTCTGTAAATGAGCAGCAGGTTGTTTACAGAGGGGGCTCTCTTGTAGCTGAGCCCACCACAGACACTCGGGGTCATAGGAGACTGCAGGATAGTTTGAGGTCAGGAAGCCAAATCTGAAATGTCCTGTTGCCTTGCCCACCACTTTCCTCAGCTACAGGATTCTTCCTCCCATTGGGGATCCATAATGGTGTCTTTTATGTAAAAGTGACTTCTTTCCTTTACCTTCCACATCAGAAATGAATCATTAATGTCGAGGAATTCACTTCAGTGAAAACTTGGATTCCTTACATTTTTAAGGCAGGCAGAAAGGAAAAAGCAAGTCTCCATGTGTAATACTCTCTCCTTAAAACTCACCTCTTTCGCTCTGCTCTGTCTGACTCTTTATCCTGCTGAGCCACTATATCCTATACCTACGATCGGTTTACCCTTATCCTTGCCACATGGACCTGCCTGCTGTCATTCTCATCGTAACCAAGCCAAGTACGTGCACTTGAGACCTCGCATCTTCATGAATGTTAGACCCCTTGTCTCTCCCTCTGTTCCCCTTCCTAAGTCTCTCCCCCAGCTCCTGTCTCTCAGATTGTAAGCCCTAGGGGCAGGGACCTTGTCTATTTTATTACTTTGTAAAGTGCCAGGTACACTGCTGGCGCTATATAAATGTTTGTTAATAATAATAATAATAATAATAAATACGGCGTCCAGCTAATACTACAAAACAACAACTTTCATTTCCCCATTTGAACTTTGGATCGGATCACCAAAAGGCAAGAGCACGTGCCATCTTTATCCTATACTTCACCCAGGTATCACACACCCTTGGATAAATGGATGGATGTTTATTCGGTAGTCAGAGAAATTACTTGATACCATTGATGTGGCAACGAATTAGATGTTAAAAGGGGTTCTATTACATTTAACTTCCTTTCTCAGCCTTGGTATTTTATTAATTGCTGTTTCAACTCTATGAATTTTTATTCTTGTATTTTATACACCATGGATTTATTTATATTTTTAAATTTTTTTTCTCCCTTTTAATTGCTTTGATATTCACACATCTGACTGTACTTCCAGTCTTTTTTTTTTTTATTATTTAGTTATCCAGTGTTTTAATTGTTTTTTTTTATCCTCCCATCTATCCTAGTATATTTTTAGCTGTTCTATTTTTAAACTCCTTTTTACTATTTTTGCTAGAAAGATCAAGGTCCAAGTTACCAGATAAACAAAAGTACATTTAGATCCAAAATGTAGTTTTAAGAATATCTTGTTTGACCTCCTTGCATCATGGTGGGTCTTATGAGGCATAACAGGTTAATAAATTGCATAGAGACAAAGCAAAGTAGCACACTATGCTATATTATTTTGGGGTATGATCCTAATTTATCCCGGTCATAAGGAGGTTACACACACCTACGTTGTGCTGTAGTGCTAGGCTTAAGAGGGTACCAATTCTTCTTTCACAATGGGTGTAAACAAACAGACACGGAGACTGCCTGCCCCGAGCTGCTCCAGGGGTGCACCCCTGCGTCTCCCCACTTCCAGCCCCACCTGAGTCCGCTTTAGACAGACCCAGCGGTTTCCTCTCCCTGCCTGTGCGATGCCCACCCCTCTGCATCATAGTTGTGGGCAACAGCCTGGTGCCCACGGCTGGTGCCCACAAATCTAGGGTGCTGTCGGGGGGGGGGGCAATGGCTGACTGGACGCAGAGTTGAAGCATGTGTCCGCCCAGCAGACAGCAGCTTCGCTTCAGGCCGGTGCCCTGGGTTTGGCCAGCCTGGTTTGCGGGTGGCATCCTAGGATGCTCTGGAGTGCCGCAGGCAGGGCCGTATGCCTGCTCCACTTGTACATCTGGTGGGCACTTTTAAATGGACCAGCCAACCTGGGGGTGAAGCAGGCCGGCACGTGCAGAACCGGAGCTGCCGTCCACTTAAAAGCACCTAATGAGAGACATGGTTGCCCATTTCTCACTTGCACATGCAGGGTCACCTCTTCCCACCCCTCCCCCAGTGTGGTTTGATCATCCATAAGTATGTTCCTACTCCCAGACCTCACAACATTTAAAGTGGCCAAAGAGGGATTGCTTCTCATTCCACTTAGTTTCTTGTCATTCCATCATCTCCCCATTGTCCAGGGCCAGCCTTACCACGGGGCGGTTAGAGGTGGCCACCCAGGGCCCCACATTTGTTTTTTTTGTTTTTTTAAAGTGTTTTTTTTTTAAATTGGATTGGGCAGGGGGGCAACAGGAGTGAGGGAGAGGCAGAGGCCCCGCGTCTCCCACACTCCACGCCCCCCCCCTGCTGCTGGCACAGTCTCGGCCAGGGGGAACGAGAGGCAGAGGCAGAGGCCCCGCCCCTCCCTCAGTTCCCCTGGCCGAGAGACTGACAGGCACTGGGGGGGGGGGGCAAGTAAGGGAAAGGTGGGACCTCTGCTTCTTTCCTCACTTCTGCTGGCTGTGAAGGCGAAGAAGGCAGAGGCCCCGCCTCTCCCTCACGCCACTGGCCCCTTCCGCTGCCTGTCTGGCTGTTTCAGCCAGGGGAGCTGAGGGAGTGACGGGGCCTCTGCCTCCATCATTCCTCCTGGCCGAGAGACTGTGCCAGGCAGTGGGGGGGGGGGGGGGGGGGAGACGCAGGACCCAGGCCAGAGGCACCAGCAGCGGTGGCGGCAGCGGCAGTGGATCAGGTAAGTGATCCGGTTGGAAACTGTATGACCGCTCAGGCTTGGGGATGGGCGGAGGGGAGTGTCCCTCTGCCCATCCCAGAGCCCAGGGGAAGGTATAGGGCCCCGCATTTCTTCCCCACCCTGGGCCCCGCTTACGGTAAGACCAATCCTGCCATTTTGCTCTCAAGTGGTTTTCCTGGGTGGCAATCTGGAATACTGGGTGCCTGAGGTTTGAATACTGGTCTGGTCTCTCTCTCCCCCCACCCCCACGAAAGCGGGTCTTGGACCCCTTGAAAGAAGGAGAGTGGGATTCAGCTCCCAAAAGAGACTGTCCCTCCTAAATAGAAAAGCTGTTGGGAGGTATGTGCACCCAACATTAAAAGAAGCAGGTTGCTGACTATGGTTATACTACAAAATGATGCCTCTTGCACCTGATTGTCCCTGTAATGTTTAAATCCCTCAACTGAAATTTGGCCTTATTATGCAAGGGAGCCCTGTTGCTACTAGGGGCACGGGGGATACTCCACCCCCTCTGTCCCGCTCCTGGCAATGCTTTTCAGCCCCCAGATTATTGTCTGATCAATATGTGCACAAATGTATGCGGTATTCAGCAGTGGAACAGACAGTGACACGGCTATGCATTCCTGCTTCTGTCCAGGGGCCCTTAGGATCCACTTCCCTTCCCCTGTAGTGGGACATGAAAATTGGCCTTGATGCCAAGTGCTGTAGAAATGCAGAGTAAGAAAAAAAAAATCCCTGCTCCAAAGTGTTTGCAGACGAGATACTGAAGCAGAGGTGGGCAAGTGGTGGCTCAGGAGGCACCTGTACTGTGCTGCTTACCTGAAGTGGCTGCCTGGGAGAGGGGAGCAAGAGAAGCTGAACTACCATTTCTGCCACCGGAGCTTCCCCAGGGCTGCAGGAGCCAGGCGAGCATGCCCTGCACCACTATTGCTGCTGCTCGAACCAAGCAGGCTGCCTGGGAATCAGTTCTTTGATGTGAAACGTGGGAGTTAGGGGAAGCTGTGCTGCCCCCTCCTGGGGATTGTGTGAAGCCGTTATCGATGTATTGGCAATATGAACATTTTGGTATGCAGCTCTTGGGCTTGGGAACTTTGGGCAAGTGTGGAGAAAAGATACAGAGAAAGAGATGAAGTGTCTTGCCTAAAGTCAGATAGCAAATCGGCAGCAGAGCCAAAACAACAGAGTCCAAGCATCTAGAAGTCTACCTTTTGGTATTTCTCTTCTAGCCGTATACTACTTCCTTCATTGTCCTTCTTTTCTCCTAGACTGCAGATCTCTTCATGACGCTGGTGTTTGAGCTCCGAAGTCTTTCTACTGATGCTTTAACGGGTCTCTGGCAAAGATCCTCATTTAAATGCAGAGACAACTGGTAAGAGACCTTTAAACAGGGAGCAACTGTTATTTTTCATAGTAACAGATTGTATCTGATTTTGCTTTCATTTTTGTCATATGCCACACTAGTTGTGCAAGACCTTCTTTGGTGTTGACACCATTTGGATGTTTGAGTGATTGGAACAGAAGGTTGGCTTTGTGTGGTATCTCATTTAAACAGCAATTTCATAGTTTCCTCCTCCATGTGCCTCTCAACAGACAGGGCCCTGTGTATTTTGCAACTTTTATTTCTAAATTTTGCAACCATAAAGCCTAAATTCTGTAAGCAGAAAATCTAGATTCTGTAAGCACAATAAATTACGCAAATGAACTAAACCCTGTAAGTTATGCATGGTTTAAAATGTAAATAAGGCTGCTTTCTTTCCAATGTTACATGGGGGAGAGGAACTTGCACAATCGTGACAATGGCTCCGTAATTGCGAGGATTAGTGCCTGTGAGAATGCAATTAGGCAAGTCCCCCCCCCCCCCCAAGTTTTCCAACATGTGCTTCCCACAGTTTTGATAGCTCATGTCTTAAACACAAAATACCACAGAGATCTAGTACTGAATCAAAACCATCCATTCCCTAATTGACAGGAAATCCCATCATGTTTGGTAGAATTTTTTAGCCTGGGATATGTTTTGTGATTCCATTGCTTTTGGCGTTGGAGGTGGTGATTTTTGTAACCTTTGTAATCTTTTGCTCCTTTCCGTGACTTTTCTGTACCTTTGTGTCCTGGTGTTTCATCGCTCTCCTTGTGCCATACCTTTTCCACCTCCAAGTCCTCTTCCCCCAGTCAGGGGTTGGGGGTAGAAGGAGGAGGAGGCAGCACTGCTGTGTGTGCATTGTGCCCGGCATGTTCTGGAAAGCACCTACTTGAAAGGCTTTCATGGATGGGAACAAAATGAATGTGGTGAAAACCTAGTCACTTTCCACATTGTGGTGGGAGACAGTGAATACAATAGTCTGTTTTCAACAACACAGCATTTGTCACAATTTATCATTGTTTCAGCTCTACAGAGTTCTAAACTGGGGGCTCTTCAGTTCAGCAGCAGAATGTAGTGTTAAATGCTTAGAGCACTATAAGATCTGCATTGTTTATTTAAAAAAGGACAAGAGTTGCCATATTGGTTCACGCCAATGGTCCAGCTATTATTATTAATATTATTATTAACAAACATTTATATAACGTCAGCAGTGTACCTGGCACTTTACAAAGTAATAAAATAGACACGGTCCCTGCCCTAGGGCTTACAATCGGAGAGACAGGAGCTGGGGGAGAGACATAGGAAGGGGAACAGAGGGAGAGACAAGGGGTCTAACATTCATGAAGATGCGAGGTCTCAAGTGCACGTACTTGGCTTGGTTACGATGAGAATGACAGCAGGCAGGTCCATGTTGCAAGGATAAGGGTAAACCGATCGTAGGTATAGGAATAGTGGCTCAGCAGGATAAAGAGTCAGACAGAGCAGAGCGAAAGAGGTGAGTTTTAAGGAGAGATTTGAAGGTATGAAGGGAGGGGGCAAGGCGGATGTGGACAGGGAGGGAGTTCCAGGCATGGGGGGCAGCAAGTGAGAAGGGACGAAGGCGCTTAGGGGAGCAGGGAAGGCGTGGAAGGGTGAGAGAAGGGACAGAGGAGGAGCGAAGTGCACGGGCTGGAGTATGGAGGGCGATAAGTGCAGAGAGGTAGGGGGGAGCAAGGTTGTGAAGAGCTTTATAGGTGAAGACTAGGAGCTTGTGCAGGATTCGTTCAGGAAGGGGAAGCCAGTGAAGCGAAGAGAGGAGGGGCTGCACATGGTCGAAGCGACTGGCGAGGTAGATGACCCTGGCAGCAGAGTTTTGGACAGAGATGAGGGGAGAAAGGTGAGACCGGGGAAGGCCAGTGAGAAGGAGGTTACAGTAATCGAGGCGAGAGATGACCAGAGCATGAACAAGAGTTTTGGCAGACGAGACAGAGAGAAAAGGGCGAATCTTAGCAATGTTATGGAGGGAGAAGCGACAGGATTTAGCAACAGAGTCAATGTAGGGTTTAAAAGAAAGGGGTGAGTCAAAGATGAAGCCTAGGCTACGGGCTTGGGGGACAGGCAGGATGGTGACTCCATCAATAGTTATTGACAGTGAGGAAGGAGAGGAAGGATGAGGGGGGAAGATAAGGAGTTCAGTTTTAGCCATGTTGAGTTTGAGTTGATGTTGAGTCCAGTAACCTGTCTCCACAGCGGCCAATTGGCAAGCAGAAGTTTGGCAAACGTTGGCAGACGTCTGTTGGCAAGCAGAAGTTTTGGGTCACTTTAGCACCAAGTTGCCTCTCTTGACAATCCTGTCTAATGGCCATTGCTGGATCTGTCTTCCATGAAATTTTCTAATCTTTTAACCTAGTTCAAAGTGTTGGTCTTTACAACATCCCATCGTAATGAAGTTCCACAAGTTAATTTTGAATTGTATTGAAAAATACTTCCTTTTGTTTATTTTAAGATGCTGCCTGCTAGTCACACTGGGGGATGGTTCCCAAGTTATTTTATATTTATTTATTTATTCATTACTTACTTACCACATTTATACTAGCTCCTCAAAACATGCCCTGGGGTCTACAGTTATATGGGATGGTGCTTACTCTAGCCTGATCAAGCGTGTAAATTGGCTAATCAAAGCTGATTATTATTATTACACCAGCAACTCACCTAGCACTGTATAATAATTAATTCAAGATGGGTCCCTACCTTGAAGGGCTTACAATCTATGAGAGAGACGGGTGGGGAGACAAGGGAGAGGGGGACATAGGAAGAGACAGGGATACATTCACAAAGTGGAGATGTCATGGGTGCACACACTTAGCTTAGTTGCAGGGGAGAAGGAGACTCTGAATGAAGGGAGAGTGGAGGAAGCATCAGACACCAGTCTGCTGGGAGGAGGTGCTAGGGAAGTGGCTGCCTTGGGCGCATGTCCATGCGGCTCCCTTGAGAGCAAGGGAATCTGATCTGCCATTTCTGCCACCAGAGTCTCCTGGGGGTGATGGGAACAGGGGCGGTGTGCCCTGAGCCATGGTTGTTGTAGTTTGAACCTGCCAGGCTGCCTGGGAGCCAAAGCTATGATGTGAGGTGGGGGGAGTTGGGGGAAGACTGCACTGCCCCCTCCCTAGAATTGGGGAAAGCTGTGATTGATGTAATATGGCTTGTGACTCTCCGAGATAATGAAAATGTTGGTATGCGACTCTTGAGCTTGGGAACTTTACCCACCCCTGCTATAGAGTCAAGGAGTCCCAGGGCAGACGAGACCTGTCCCCTTTCCTGTATCTGCTTTTATTTGTTCTGCTCTTAGCCCTTCTCTTGTCCTTCTCTGACCCTTCTATATCCTGATCCCTGAGTCTGCCCAGCCCCTGGACTCTTGCAGCACTGTCTTTAATGGAGTTTAATTTAACACCAGTGCACGTAGAAGGAGAAATGAACCCAGAGAATGGAGGTTGGTGACATGGCATTGAGTGCAAGTCAAGGAAGAAATTTGATAGGAAAACAAGACACATGAATAAATGTATGCAACAAAGGAGCCTTAAAGAAAAACAGCCTGAAACGTGGATGGAGAGAGCATGTAGATAGCAGGTTTCTGTTTACAAATGTTTTCCACACAGACCTGTCTCAAGCTCTTTCTTCTTGTTCTCTCTATGGATTCAGCTATGTTAGTCTGCTGAGGCCAATGTTTGTAATAAAAAAAAAACCCAGGATCTGTTAATAGGATAAAGTAATGCTTCTATGGGCTTTCCTCTGGAGAGGCCACTGGCCCTGTAGAATGTAGACCGACAGCATTCCAGGGACAAAGAGCCCTTCCAAGAAGTGATGTGAGCTAGGAGCTCGGGTCACACATACACAATTTTGATGTTAATCAAGGGTTAGGTTGTTAAGCACCTACTGTGACGCAGTATGGAAAATCCCACTGGGAAGATTGTAAACTTCCAATGTGAAATGAATTAACAAAAGCGACCCCTGCTCCTAATTTGCTCCCATAAAGAAACCAAACCTTGATTGACATTCACTGAAGTTGATCAGTTTAGTTGTCTCCCATCTACAGTCTTTGTCTTCCACTCAGTTGTTGCTGACTGAAGGGAACACATTCAGTGGGTCTGAGGAAAGGATTGTACACCTCTCTTTTTGTGGTTTTTTGGGGGGCCAGCTTTTGTGCTAAGCCTCTAAAACACTGACTCAATATTGACGTTTCCACACAGCCAATACAAGTACTCTTGGTTTAATTTTTATGCGGCATTCTGACATGGCCTCTTGGGACACTGCAAATCAGAACTAGACTTGGTCAGGATTTTCTAATAGAATGATTTTGGGGGAAGTAAAGGCCTTGTCAGAGAAATGACGTTTCCCATGGCAACAGTTCATTGTTGCCAGCATTTTCCACGTTTCCGAAAGCAATTAACAAAGTGTCTCCTAGGCACCTTGCTATGTTTCTCTATTGTTTTCCATTTGAAAAAGAGTAGCATAGAACCCACAAGACTTAGGATGCAATCTCCCACCCACTGAAGCAAGTTATGAACTCCCATTGGCATTAATGATGGAGGGTTGTGCCCAGTGTGTTGCTGTTTTCCAAACAGTAAGAGTCAGGAAAGTGGAGAATAACACTTTGTTTCTTTAATATATTGCTAATGAATAAAAAATATTTATACATATATTTCAACCAGCTCCACCCAAATTCTTGCTTTACTTCATCCTTAAACCACACTGAATTTCCTTAAAAAACAAACAAACAAACAACCCCATACAGAACTATGGCCCTTTTTACACGGGCAGCAGTGGATGGGGGTGGGGGGAATGGGTGTGCTGGTGTGGTGGCCCATTCCCACAGGCGCGCACCCATCTCCACCCCCGGAGCCTCCTCCATTTTTCTGGATGACTCCAGGGGTGGGTGATGGGTGTGCACCACGAGTACGCACCCCCACCCACCGTCCACGTTGTTTGCATGGACGGACACCCATTGCACACCCATCTCCCCCCCACTGCCGTGCCATTTACACGGGTGTCCCCACGCTTCAAACACCCTCCTGCACATCCAGTGGGGGTGTCCATGTAAAAACGGCCTATATTGGGACTGGAAATGGAGAAGCCAGGGGCCTTTAGCATCAACATGTCCTAGCTTATTCTTGATTTGGGAAATGTTTCCTGCTGCTCTTTCCTGCAGCATTTATTTATTTTATTCCGTTTATATGCCGCCCCCTATGCCCACGGCATCTCGGGGCAGCTTCCAACACAGGATAAACAATATATCATACTATAAAAAATATAAAAATCTACACAAATATTGTTAAAACAGTTTTAAAAATACCCCCACCCAAAAATTTTGCCCACCCTCCCCTCTCCGCCTCCAAAGGCCTGGGAGAACAGCCATGTCTTACAGGCCCGATGGAAGGCCAGCAGACTCAGGGCCAGTCGTGCTTCCTCTGGGAGGGAGTTGCACAGCTGTGGCACGACCACTGAGAACGCCCTCTCCATTGTAGCCCCCTGCTTTATGCGGGGGACCTCCAAGAAGGCGGCCCCGGTGGACCGGAGAGTCCACTTGAGATAATGATTCACACTTTGCTTGTTACAGTAACAGGGTTATAAGAATTAATAACGCAGAATTTACTATAAGAAACAAAAAATATCCTCCAGTGCTTCATTTCTCTCTTGCTGACATGGATGGGTAAATCTACACAGAAAATCCCAACTACAGTCCAAGCTCACTCATTGGGAATTCAAAATTTCATGGGATGTAATAAATAGATAAACTAGTTCACCAATTTTTTTTTTTTTATTTATTCCTATTTTTTCATTGCTGTTTCAAGTGAGACACCATGAGATTTGAAAAACCTTGGTCGCTCTTACAGTTTGACCCTGAGACTCTCATAGGCCACCTGGGAGTCTTGGGGTCAAACCACAAGAAGTGGCAAGTTCAACCCCAGTCACTGTTCCGGTGATTTTAGACGTATCAAAGAGACCTGATTTTCAGGGGTGTGGGGGAAAAGAAGGACTCCAAAAGTCTAGGATCTGGCCCTTAATTTGTAAATTGGTTTCTGTTTTCCTTTAAGCAACCACAGCCTTATGGAGACGGGAAATAATTCTTCGTTGTGGTTCTTCTGTGCTCTTTGGCGCTCCCAATAAGTCATTCTCTTCTTTTGTGTTCCAGGCAACCCCTAGTAGACGCCTTGTCCTTCTGTGCTACTGAAGCCTGTGTTGTCCTGATGAAAGAAATTATAATTTCCAAAGAGGTGGAGGAGGACAAAATGGAATCTTTCCTCTGGTCCCTCTCATTCATTCCTGAGCCCACTGCAGGCATGATTGATTCTCTTGCTGTGAGCACACCACCATTTCATTTATCATTTAAACCAGCCGCTTCCTAACATTTTGTGTTCTCATTTATACAGGGATATCATGTGCTTATGATCCCCATGAGACTGTTTGCCCATTGCATAGAAACATGACCAATGTATTGTACCAAAAGCAATACCCCTAGATCCTGCAAGAAGGAAACACAAATTCTGTAAGCAGCATACATTATAAATTAATGAAACGGAATCAAATAAGCAGGTTTTTATATGTTAATGAGTTTCCCATCATGCCATCTTATCCATTTTGGACATCTTCTATCTTAATGAGAGCCAGGCCTGTCAGTCTGGTACCCTTTTCAAGCACTAAAATCCATACCCAGAGAGATCCCAGCACTTTCCAGTTTTTAAACTGTTAGCAGATTACATGTGCAAAAGGTTTGTTTGTCTGTAAAGAGACCGGAATCTGTAAGTACTTATGGTGGGTGGGCCCACGGACATCTGGTTATGCGGGGTCGCCTACCTCTCACATTGGCCTATCTGAGGGCCAGTGAGCTAATGTTTTAAAATGTATATGCATATGTAAAATGCTAGAGAAAGGCTAAGCATATTCTAATCAACAGGATAGGATGAGTATGTTTCTCCAGGAGACTGTGATTCTTAACTTGGTTTTACAGACTTTTCTGCATGTACAAGGAGCAAGTCAGAGTGCATTCCTAGGAATAACTGCTCTAGTGCATCACTACTGTTCCAGGAGCCACCAGGCCTGTGACCTTGAGCCAGCAGTACAGGTGGTTACAGAGATTCTACAAGGATACTTGGGAGAAAATTGCACCTTACAAGAATCGAAGAGAATTGGCCAGGTAGCTAATGCTCAGATATCTTTCAAGTCCAATTTCAAAAATTATTTTTGTTTTTACTTTCGTTTGACTCATTCGCTAAGTTTATCAAAAGCACTGAAGTGACTTTAGAGCCTGAGTCCTATTTTTAAACATGACTAAAGCACTCTGATGTTGCATGTCCCCATTCACTTTAATGGGACTTGCACCAGCTGAACGCTTTAAGGACTGAGCTGTCAGTCTCTTAGGGGTAGATTTTCTAAGGTAAAAATGGCCCTTTGGACCAAACTCTCACTGAAAATTGAAGAGATCAGCTGCTTTGAAAAATCTACCCCTTTGGCACTAAATTCTGTTTTCTTTCTGTGAGACACAAATTCTGTGGGCCTAAGATTCTCTCAAAAATGGGGGTTAGCCTCTTAAATCGACTTGGCACTTTGGAAAATACGAAGATATATAAGAATATAAAAATAAGAATATATAGTCATGCCCTGCACTGAAAATGTGAATGCTCAACCCATCCCCAGCTATAGGCTCTTCAGTTTGTGCATGTGTTGGTAGGGGGATGGATACGGGTTGTTGGTCAAAAAAAGGGTTGCCCCCAAAGGAATGCTTTCATGTATTAAGATAAAATTGTCTTACCACAGGGGTGAGGAACCTTTTTCCTTCCAGAGGCTACTTTGAAAATGGGTACAAGCACCAAGGGTTGCATAAAAGTTGGGAGTGGGGGTCCTTCAGAGGTGAGCTCAGGAAGAGGAGGGTCCAGGTTATGGGTCTGTCCCCTATGCTTGTCTGCAGGCCCCCATCTCTGCTCCCTTATCCCAAGCTCAGTTTTTTTTAAATGTGTGGTGGTAGGAAATGGACCAAGGGGCCAGATCCTAGAACTGGAAAGGGGCCACATCATGAAAAATATCTTAACAGTAAGAGCTATGCAGCAATGGAACAAGTTGTCCAAGGAAGGCTGTAGGCTTGTCATCACTGGACAGACGTGTCAGGGATGTTGTACCTATAGTCATCCTGCATTCAAGCAGGGGGTTGGACTAGATGAACCTCAATATCCTTTCTAAGTTTCTAGGATTCTACATACAAACAAGCTGTGGGCTGCATTTGGCCCCCCAGGCCTGAGATTTGCCACCTCTGCCTTGAACATGCCTGAGGTCTATGTCACCATGGGGTTGTGCAGATCTTAAGGTTTTATTTTTAACGTTATCTACGTTTTCGACTGGAAAAGCATAATAAATGCACTCTTGAAAACCGTCCATTAGGTGACATGTCCTCAGTTGATAGTGGCTTAGCACACTACTAACATTTGGTGAATTGTGACCATTGGATGGGGCTGTACTAGTGTCAGGTCTGCTGAAGTCTCTGGAATGTGACTGGGGGGGAGGAGAAATCTTGTTCTCTTACAGTGAAATACTCCGCCTGTTAGCACTAGTCCTTAACACTGGTGCTAATTCTATTGAAGTAAATGGAATTCACAGCAGCCTCGGGGGTTAGTGCAAGCAGCCTGAGAATAGTGCTGCTGCTGTTAGTGTGTGGATTTGCCTATCTGAAACTAGAAGTGATTGGGCACGTGGGTCTGGATTTTTTCCATCCTTATCTGTAGTTTTAGTGAGAAATATTATTATTATTATAAACATTTATATAGCGCCAGTCATGTGCTTGGTGCTGTACAGAAACATACAATAGATGCGGTCCCTGCCAGTGGCTTACACTCTAAAAGACAAGAAGGGGGAGACAGGGAGATGGGACAGTGGGAGAGACAGGGGAGAAGACAAACAAACGTTCACCATTTCACCCCATCTTTCTCCTATACAAAGAGGATGGTGTACCAAAATAGATAGCTGTGGTGACTGGTGAAATGTACTAGGAGCTGATTACAGCAGCTTTAATTGCAGATTCTACTTATCTCATCTCGTGCTTTAGTTTTTTCAAACCTGCCGATATCTATTTAATGTCTCAGTTGGTGTTTTGTGGAGTTTTAAGAAATCCAATACAGATTCTCCTTCTGCTTATTCCTCTTATTGCAGGAATAATTTAAAAACCAGATTTGATGTAGTAAGAAGCTTAAGTACATAAGATAAAAGATTGCAAATTACTGTGTCCCCCTTGGGTGGTCACAGAATCCTGGAAAGGAAGATAGAATTGGAGGCAGAAAAGAACTGCTATGTCTGGTCTGGCTCTCATGTCCGTTCTCCTTGCCAAATGTGGAATCGTTCCCTCTTGTCTGTTTTCTTTTGTTTTAACTAGTCTAGTTGTAAATGACTTGAGTTTTAGGGCTTTCCCTGTTTCCCCTTGGTAGGCTATTCCACAGTCCGCTAGCTCTCCCTATTAGAAAGTATTTCCTGAGAGTCAGCCAGATTCCTCTTAATATCTCCAGCATGTATTTCTGAACAAAATTAGTTTTCTGTAACGCAGCCTCTCAAACAGAAAAGGGCCTTTCCCTTTCATCTTACAGCCACACATTTTTAAATGGAAATTATTATTTGCAGTGAGACACTATCTTTCATCCTAAAGAATTCCTAGACATTGGGCCCAAGTATTCAAATACACATGGTTGAGATAGGGGCTGGGCAGGGCAGGAAGGGGCACAGGGGCACATTGCTGTATTCAGGGCACTGTCAGATTGGTGCCGTCACTGGCACTGCTGCTGCTGTTCTTATGTGGACTGGGTCTTGCCAGCAAGCCCCAGTGCCAGTAGACCAAGGGATAGGGCATCCAGGAATCAGGAAATGAGAATATGGGGTGTGTGTGGTGGGGTGCTGGCCAGACTGAGTCCTTGCAGGCTTGTCTGGGTTTGCCATCTCTCTGGGTTTTATTGGAGACTTCAGGTTTTTGACCTTCTGAGAGAAGCCCTGATTTCTTCAGGTCAGGCATGTGGATAACCTGGAGAAACATGACTTCGGAGACCTGTTAGGACTTTTTAAGCTCAGGTCAAGAAGTCCCTGAGAAAAGGGAGAAGCTGGGAAGAAAGGGCAGTAGCCTAGGAGGGTTGGGTGGTGCGGAGAGGCTGCTTCTAGAGGGAAGGCACGAAACTCGTCTCTTCTACCTCGGGGGGAGGGGACAGAATCTCCAGTTTTGTGAAATTTGGTGGATGCTGTTTATGTGCAGGGGCCTGCACCTGCAGCTTAGGTGGCCCAGGGGACTGTGTTTACAAATAACACTGTAAATAACACAGCAACTTTGGTGAAGGAACCTGACCAGGGGGTGTTTGGACAAAGACAGCACAATGGATTTGGTCCTGCAGGGACCTGCCCACCCTGTAGACCACCACTAGGTGTGGGAATTGTTTTTTGTTGATGCTTTTGCATGGTCACATGAACACTTTCTCTGTAACAACATTTAGTCCTACCTCACTCTACCTTTGCTTTGGAACACAGTGTTTAAAGCAAAACTTCCTGGGTAATTACTCTGAAAATTGTGAATGCTTGCAAAGCGCATTATTATCACCAAAGTAAGAGCCCTGGAGGGGATTAGCCTATCATTTCAGTGTAATCACAGGTCCATATCAAAGGGTGGTGTTATTGTGGTCAGAGAAGATCAAACTCTGTGCATATGATCCCAAGGATCTTCTTATCAGGGTTACCATCTCCCTGAGTTTCATCTAGTGTCTGGGATTTTTGACCCAGAGGCTCTGGGAGACATCACAAATTGTCTGGGCCAGCTGGGGTACCCCTGGTAACCCAGAGAAGTTGATACTTCCAGCGAAAGCAGGGAATAGCCAGACTAGAAAGGAAGTGTCCATAGGGACTTTCCTACCCCCTTCTCAATGTGGTCCCACACATATGGAGTGTCACAGCATCATGATGCTTTCTCTGTAGGGGGCAGGGGTTACATCAGAAAGGGGCATGACAGTCCCTTTGCCACACCCCTGCCGATGTGGTCCAAGTGAAAGTCCTGAAGGACGTGGTGATCCTACTTCTGATATCTCCCCCACTGACTTCACGTGATCTTCAAGGACAATCCTAGTGTTTGTAGTATAGAAATTCTATAGCAATAAGCATATGAGACAATACCCTTGGCATCCTATTTCAAAGGAAGTATTGTCTACAATATGATCTGCTGATTGTGTTGTCTCCTTATGGAGAAATGCCCTCATGACAAAATACCTTGATGGAAGCTGGCTAAACAGAGATCTGCATTTCAGAACCCGAAAACAGAACATGATAGCAAAGTGTGCTAAAATGGTGCATGCAGACGATGCATTATCTTTTTAAGAGGTCTGATTTCTGTTTTTCATTCCACTTGGCTTTGTGTTTTCAGATGCAGCTAGTGTTAAAAGCTGTTGGGAATGCAGGGCTAGCAGCAACATCTGTAACCCCTGTCCTGAGTGCTTGTGCATTCTTGAAAAGCAACCCTACTGAAATCCGACTGGCTGCGATAGATGCCTTCAGACGCATTCCCTGTGTTGCCAACGTAGGTGACTTGTTTAATGGTTAATGATTTATTGGTACTATGCCAGAATGTTCACCAGTGTAGCCTAGTGGATAAGGTGTTGGACTTTGACCTGGGGGACCAGGGTTCAAATCCTGTCGTAGCTACAAACTCTCTGCATGGCCCTAGGCTAGTCACTGGCTGTGTTCCCAAACCTTCTGCGCATGGGATCTGTGCAGGTCCCATGCAGCTTGTGCGTGGCACATGTTCCCACAATGGGCACGCTCAGGGGTTGCACACACGTGGGTACCGCATGGCACATGCGGGGCATGGGATTGGCCCCACTGTGTCTCAGCCCTCTTTTCCCATCTATAAAATTGGATTACTAATGCTGTTGTCCCAAGGTGTTGTGAGGATGAATTAGATAAGGATTGTGAAGTACTTTGAACATGTAAAGCTCTATAGAAATGATAATAGTATGGTCCATCTAATCCAGTGTCCCCTTTGACAGTGGCCAGGACCAGGTGCTTTAGAGGAAGTGTTTAATTTAAAGTAATGTATGGAGTGATCCATTACCTTTTGTTCACTTCCAGCAGACAGGTAAAATGTGGTTCCACCATATTCTGCAAAAGAAAGGGCTGAAATCCTTGAAGGGAAAGATGCTTCAAGTCGTATTAGGAAAAGCAAAGTTGATTTCTAAGGGCCTTTTCACACAGGCACACCCCACCCCCACTCATGTGTGTGGTGGGTGGGTGTGTGCCCAGGTGAACGGTGCCCAGGGTGCAGTGGGATGGGTGGGTGCCCGTAGGAACGGTGCCTGCGGTGGGCGCGGTGCGTGTGCGCTCCCGCACTCTACCTGTCTCCACCTATCACTCACACACGGAGCAGTGGGCTCCAATCCGTGCGTGGAGATGGGTGTGCACCTTCACCCACCGTGTGCACACATCCATCATCCCCCCACCCTCCCCCCACCCACCATGTCCCATTTGAAAAGGGCCTTAGTTAATGTACTTCCAGTAGGACTTGGCAGGCCTAACACCACCCTGCCATTCCAAATTGGAAGCTACTGCTGAAGTCAATTGGAGCTTTGAATGCTGATCAGTGGTAAAACTGGGTAGTGACTTGTGAATAAAAACCAATTGTCACACTTGGCACTTGGCACCATTAATTAGCAAAGGATGCTTGATGTAGTATGATCTCCCACAGTGAAGGAACAAAGAGACATTTCAGGGATTATAGTGATGTGTTAGTGGTATTGCCATAGCTCCCGCCAGTACCGCTCTGGGAGATTCAGCTTACCATGTGAATCCAGTCATGCAGCTGTATGTATTAAAGTCGGGTCAACATTTTTCCTTAAATCAGGAAAGGAGTAACTTTTAGATATCTTGTGGAACATAGAAAGAACCCAGAGAGAAAATGAAAACAGCATACAAAATGTCAAAGACAGCTTTAATTTTCTATGGAAGTTATTAGTGGATAGTCCTAGCATTTATTTTTATTTGTTTACAAATTATTTTCAAAAAGTGGCATTTCAAACATTTTTTGATTTGGGGGTCTCGCCATTTTTGTCTCCTCCCACATCCTGTTCCCTTTCCAATTTTCCAGGCTAGTCGATGAACCTATTCTGCAATATCATCTGGTGTTTCTCATATATTTATTCAAATTTATATCCCGCCCTTCCCAATAAGGCTCAGGACGTCTTGCAGCATATAAAAACTTCATATAAAAACATCATATACAAAAGCTAAAAATTCCCATAACTTCCTCCCTACAATTCTTCCCCCAGTCCAATCCACCCTGTCCTGCCTGCTAAGCTAGTTACTACACGTTTTTCTCTCTCCCTTTTTATATATCTTTGGTCAACCTTTCCTTTCTTTGCTCCTAGCGCACTGTATTAGTCCAGCTGTATCAAGCACCTGAAGAAGATGTGGAAATAAGAATAGCTTCCTATTACATGGCAATGAAATGTCCCAGTGAAGAGCTATTTTACCAAGTGCAGCAGACTTTGCAGGAGGAGAAATCCAGCCAAGGTTAGCAGACGGCTACTGACATGTTAACGAGGGAGACAAAATAGTTCACGATAACTTTTATTGGACCAACTTTTGTTGGTGAGAGTATGCAAGCTTTCTGTCCACACAGGGCCTTTTCTTAGACATGAAAAAAGGGCAGCGTATCAAAGTGATCCTTTAAAATGGTCCAGGCCTCCCCATTTTGCTGTTTCCTAAGTGTAACTTTATACATATATTATGCTAAATCTCCTCTTTTGCTTACAACCCACATGCCCTTTTCTCTGCAGGCCCATTCTGCCAGTTGTTTTTGCCCTCTTTTGGGCCTGCTGACTTTCCGTATTGAGAGCATTTATCATTTCAAGGATAAAAAGACAACCAGAAAGCCTGTGTGCATGGTGTGTTTTAACAGAGTTGATCAAAAATCTCTAGAAACTGTAGGACTCCTGAACTTGCAGGTAACAGCACGGCTTGCTGAAAGATGGCTCATCCTTCTGACAAAAGCACCTAGCAGGGACCTGTGGTCCACAGTTCAGTGAGCCACAACAATGCATTAACTATCCAGAGAAAACAAAAGGATGGTGGGGGAAGATACTGGCTTAGAAAAGAGGTTTCAAAGCATCTCTCTGTCCGAATTGGTATTTAAAATAGACCCAATTCTGTGGTATCTTGATGACAATATAGCAATCATGGGGCGGTTGGGGGGGGGGCGCGGTGGGGGTAGGGAGGGAGAGACCAAAGTCTCTATTATATTTGTTTGTTTCATTTCATGCTGGAGTTCTGAGTAATCAGCATAGCCCATAACTGATTGCCATGTGACCCAAGGATGATTACTACTTACACTGAACAGAAAATACATGAGGCTAGTTTAAAACACTGACTTTATCGATATGGTAGTACCACCCCCCAACCCACCCCAAGATATGAAGCAATTTCAGCTGACATGCAAACAGTCAGTCCCAGGGTTACGTACAAATGCAAAATCTGGTGAGGCCCATACACAAATTTGCACAGATGTTTTAGCTGATCTAGGGTTTGTGGTCAGAGGGGATTATAGAAATAAATTGCTTCAACATGGAGTAGATATGATCCAATGCCTTTGAGATCTATAAAGGATAAACACATAGGACCAGAGTTATGGAGGAGCTCAGCTCCAATTTAGGCACCAAAATTGGAGCTGCTGGATTCCCCCCACCCCCCACATACACTGTAATCCCAGTCCTCCCCCAGCTGAATAACAACACACCCAAAAGGGCTCCAGCCCCTGCAGAAATACCTGTGGAAGAAGGTGGACACAAGACTGATTGGCAGGCAGGGCAGCTCTCCCTTTACAAGCTTCCCACATACACTATAATCCTCTCCCAGCTGAGTAACACCTTTTTTTTTTCAAAGGGTGAAGCATCCACCAGCTCACTGTGTCCTGCCAATAGCCCCATTTCAGACAGGTTTAGCCTGGTGGGCTGCTGGGCAAATTAGAAGCTGGACTTTTTTTTTAAATCTTCTCAAATGCCATGTTTTTATTTAGGAGCCGAATCTCCTCAGGAATCCCAAACGATTGCCTCTGCCGTTCACTGAGGGCAGCAATGTTTAAATCCTGCTTTTCTGTGGCCCTTTTCACATGAGACGCCCCCATCCATCTCCACAGTTTTGCTGCGTGGAGATGGGTGGGGGCACCCGTGTGAATGCCGTGGGGGATGGGTGGGGGTGCGTGTGCGTTCCTGTGCTACACCCACCTCCACCCATCACCCACGCATGGAGCCATGGGCTCCAATGTCCGATGCTCCATGGGTGGAGGTGGGTGTAGAACGGGCACACACCCACCTCCACTCGCCACCGCCGCACACTCATCCCCCCACCCACCACAGTCCATTTAAAAATGGCCTATCGGTGCAGAATTTAAACTTGTCACATCACAGGTGGAGCCTTGAGGGTAGACAACTTGGGTTGGTTTGCAGTTACCTTGTTTAGGATGAAAATGCATGGAAAAACCCAAGATGTTATATGGGGGGAAAAGTAGTAATGATGTACACCTTTATGGAACCAGATTATGGGTCTCTGCTACAGCAATGGGTTTCAAATACCATGGACATAAAACTGGGAAGAAGGGTGCTGTGTCTGAGTGCAATGGCAGCTTCAGAAATGAATGACACAGAGTCTGTAGCCTTCTTAGGTTAATACAGACAAGCAACTTTATTCTTGCTGCTCACAGCAAAACACAGTCTAGCTAACTCCTCCCTATCTCCTGACTGCTCCCATTTCCAGATCCAACGTAGAACCTGGATGGACTTTTCTGGATTGGTTATTAACAGTGGGGGCTCTTGTGTTCTGCTGAGATCATGGAGTAGAGCCTCCATAAGCACTGTAGGCGGAACAGTCCCCGCCTTCATTTTGGCACTGTTCCTGCTACGATGAGAGAGTGTGAACTGGGAGAGTGTGTAAGTGACTGAGAGAGACTGACTGACTGACGACTCCAGGCCCAGATTTCTTGTAGCCTTAGGGAATGTATGTGATTGATTTCATTTGTGAAAGCTGACTTTTTAAAACTGGTTTTCAAAAAAGGGAGTAAAGTGTTAGGGAATCAAGAGGGTGTTTCTACCCACCCTCAGCTTGTATTTTGGTTATTGCACTGAATGGCGCTATATAAATAAATAAAATTACCAATGTAACAGGCTTGTTACTGAAATGATTTATGTTCTCCTTGTGCAGAGCTCCTATATCCAGTTTCATTGTAGGCTACAAAGAGAGCTGCAAACTGTGAAACCGTTGGGAAGTTTTCAGTCGAGGGCTGAGGTGGAGCTGATAGAACGGTCTGTTTTTAGAACTATCGAACACATTCCATCGGAAGGCCATTTCTTTCTACTCTTTGTAATGTTGCCAAACTGGAATTAACCTTCTACGCTCAATCCTAGCATGGATTTTTAAATGCTGTAGTCAAAACCTTTCCTGAGAATTAGGTTAGAGCAGCGGTCCCCAATGTGTGGCCGCATGGTGCTCATGACAGATGAGTAAACAAATGCAGAATATTGAGCGGAAGGGAGGGAGGATGGAGTGTGTCTCTGAGAGAACGCATGGCTCAGAACTGGCAAGGAAAAGGTTAAAATGCACCCTGAGGCTCTTGGCAGAGGAGGGGACAGGACTTGGGAGAAGTCCTGAGTTGTTGCTGCAGGGAAAAAGTGGCATTTTTTACCATTTTGGCTAGGAGTTCTTAAAGAGACAGGTGCACTAAATAAGAATATAAATTCAAAGCAACAACAAAAAAATTAGTTTCTATTTTATTTTTAGTTTCTGCTTATTTGCAACCTTAGCGCATAAACTATTTATATGACCGAATCTTCAAATTAAAGTTGTGGTTTGCCATAAATCTTGAACTTTGAAAGTGGCTTGCAACCATGAAAATGCTGGGAACCACTGCATTAGAGAATGAGATAGTTTGGCTAAGTATCAACTTTTTCTTTTTGAAGTAATTTCTGTGAAGAGCTCTAGCACATGGAGCAGGGGCTAACCATTTTGGAAGGGTACATTTCTGGGATCAAAGTGGTGCCTCTAGGAATACACTTGGAAATACACTTAGAATTAACCAAACGATAGGAAGATTCTGAAAAGTCATCATATTTGTACATTCTCAGTAGAGCTTGTTAGATGAATGAAGCTAAAATCTCTTCAGGCTTCATCAGTGCTAAGGCTCTGATTCTCAAAATACTGCACTGGTGCAAATCCCATTGAAGTGACTAGGGCGTACACCATTGCAGTGCTTCGAGAATCTGATCCTAAGCATTCTCCCCAGCCCCAACGAGCTTTCCGACATTTTCATTCTAATTATACTGGACAAATCTAGATTTCCACATATGAGAAGAAATGAAGCATCAGTAGCAGGAACTGCTGCCCTTTCTTCCTTCTAGGGCAGATGAGTTGTGTTGGGCAGCGATTGCTATTTTTCCAATGACCGAAACTCCTAAATCATACAGAGCACAGGGTGGATGGAATTTGAGAAATGGTTTGCAAGGCATCAAAACACATTCTCTGGTATTAAGTAGCTAGACTGGGCTGCAGGAGACTAGGGTTCTATTCCTGACTCTTCCTTTCCTGTGCAGTATTGAGAATGTTGATCACAGTACATACACACACACAGGATGGGTGAGCTAATATTATGTGGGCAGCCTTCATTCTTACATTTCCTGATGGTTGAGCACTAGACTTGGCAACCTTAGCATTCTTTTGACATAAGTTTTGGTATATGCTTACATGACAGAACGAGCTTTCGTTGCAGGGGACAGATTCTTCTCCCAGCTATATTAGTACAAATACAGAATAGCCTTTTTGAGTCACTGGTGATGCTGAACTATGTGTCAGTTTGACCTCAGCACAGTGCCAGATCCAGGAAAGTTGTGGCCCTGTATGAACTGGTGGTGTGTGCCCCCCCTCCTAGCATAGAATGTTTGATGGACACACACTTTAAAAAAATGAAAGGGGGTGCTCTGATCATGCGCAAGATCTAGCAGTGTGGGCCATCTCTCAGTGAGCACTTCTCTCAGTGAGCCCGAAAAGAGCACCCTTTATGCGAATGTCCAGAGGAAAAAAAAGACAGTACCAGCAACAGTAAACCCCTGAGAATGAAAGGAGCCTGGAAAACTGCTGTGCAGAACTCTCTGACGTGCTACTGCCAGCAGAGACACCAAATGTGCCAGATGAGGAGGACAATATGGCGGACAGGGGAAGCGGCACCATTCCCGGTGAACAGGAGAATGAGCAGTGAAATCTGGCGCTCATTCTCACAGAAATTAGATCAGTGAGACAAGGTACCAAACAAGATCGGGACAAACTGCTCACAGAATTTACTAAGGTAAAAGTGGTGGTGGAGGAAGTGAACAAAAAGCTAGAAGCCCTGACCAAATGTATAGAAAGCTCAGAGGAACATATATCTAGCTTAGAAAATCAAGCGATATGTGCTGAGAGTCAGACTTCAAAGCTTAAAGACTCCATGGCCCAGTTACTTGAAAAATGGGAGAATGTTGAGAATAGATCCAGGAGGTCCAGTTTGAGGATAATGGGGGTTAGGGAAGGACTGGAAAGTGGTGGTATGGAAGATCTCCTAAGAGGTATAATTAAGACTGTCTTCCTTGACCAGAAGCACCTCCACAGTGGAAGTGGAGAGGGCACATAGGCATAGTGTATGCCTCAAGTCACGAGACACAGAAGCTCCACAAGCTATAATAATTAAATTCCTTAAATATAGAGACAAGCTTGATTACCAAGGATGCAAGTTGAGAGTCTTCCCAGACTATGCCTCTGAGACAATAACCAAATGAAAGTCATGGATCAAATTTATGCCAGTGCTTACACAGAAGGGGTTAAACCCCCCAAATTTGGTATCTAGCATGGCTCTTGATCCTATTGAATGGAAAGAGAAAGGTCTTCCAGGAGACCAGTGAACTAGAGATGTTTTTTGATATCACATAAACCTAGGGTAATTTCAGATGTTATGGTATCACAGTCAACCACCCTGAATCACAGTGGATTCAGGGTGGTGGCTGTGATCGCATGACCGTCTGAGCCCTGCCAGATGTTCACCATGGTGGGGTTCAAAGCTAACCATGATTCTGGAGGTGGGGCCGGCCTCACCTCCAGAATCGTGGTTAGCAGAACCACAATCAGGAATGGGGTGAAAGTAACATCTGTTACCTCGCCCCGTTCCTGACCATGGTCCAGACCGTGGTACGGGATCGGGCGCAGCTGCCTGATTGACCGCTGCACCCGCCCGTGTCCCTTAGGGCAGGTGGCCAGTGGAGCATGGGGGTGGTGGGGCGGGCCTGAGCGGCCGCACGTCGCACCACACCACCCTGCCCCCTCCCATATTCCCCTCTGCAATCAGGCCAGCACATCTAAAGGACAGCGGTCTGATCACGGACCAAGATCCATGACAGATCCTGGTCGAGGGTTCAGCGTGGTGGGCCAAAAATTACCCCTAGAACTCACTTTAGAGTGAAAAGAATTAATGTTCTTCAAATTGTTAACATTTAATATTGGTTGTTCACACTTATAGGATGGTTCAAAGCTGGGGAACACAGATATAAAGGACAGCTAGGTAACCAACATGAGATAAAGGAGATAAAGGGCTCCAAAGCCCTTGAGAAAAATGGGTTGAAAAAAATTAAATATAAATTCCAATTGAACTATAGGAATGGAAAAAAAGGTGTTTAGTAATGACAAGTATAAGTAGCCAGGGTGAAGAGAGAATCAAATTCCTTACTCTAAATGTGTGGGGGTTAAACCACCCAGTAAAGCATAAGAAAATACTTGGGGCCGATCCAAGCCCCACGTGTATTCGTCAAGGGAAAAAGGCAAGAATTAACAAAAAGTATTATATAGGCCCAAAGATAAAGGTGGCATCAACATGCCTTACATAAGAATTTATTACAAGGCAGCATCAATGCATGCACTAAAATATTGGTACCTGCTACGCCCCCTCAGCAACTCAATGGATAGAACTAGAAAAACAGATACTTTGAATACATAATTTTAGAAAAGTCTTAGTAGACGAGGGAAAGATAGACACTAAGATTTGGAAGACCTGGGAGCTGCCCTTGGCTACTGGGAACAAACTTTAAAAACATTAAAAGCTAAAAGAGAGGTGTCACCATGCGCACCATATTAGACGGTGTGCATCTAAACATCAATAATAAAGTTCGAGGTCTGAGAAAGAGAAAAGGAATTCATAGAGAAGAACAGTTATTTAAAGCAGGCAAACTTATCAATCAAAAAGAACTTGAACATACCCTACAATGGGAAATTGATTTTCTCCAATATAATCAAGTAAAAAGTGCCTTTACTTGCGCTGTAAGTGTCAACGTCTGTAAACGACCCTCCCTGGAAATAGGAAAACTTTTATTCATTCATTCCACAAATAAAGGATTGATAGCATGAGTCTTAAGTGCTTCTACAGATAGAACTGTATGATAAAGCTCCCTGCATATGCAAATGGGAGAAAGATCTAGGGAAAGCACTATATGAAAAGCAGATCCAGAAAATTTGGCACCATGTGCATTCATGTTCCAGATCCATGGAAATCAATTGGGCTCATTCCCAAGACCTGCGGATCCTGCGTGTGCACATGCATGCAATTCCCATGGGACACAATGTGTCTGCAATAGGGAGCCACGTGGTTTGTGCGCGGCTGCTTGTGGGATCCACGGGGCTTGGGATTGGCCTCCCTGTTGGTAGCATTGTAGCAGAGTGCAACCTTTCTGGAGAAAGGTATGGGAACATATTTATTTTATTTATTTATCAAACTTATTACGCTGCCCCTCCTGCCAGAGGCAGCCCGGGGTGGCTTACAAGAATAAAAACATATATAAATTTCAGATAGGGCCCTGCAGACAACAAAAACAACAAAATAAAACAGTAAATAAAAGAGAAGCATTACTTCCTCCATAATTAAAATCCCACACATAATTAAACAACACCTCACCCCGTCCCCGTAAACAACCCACCCTCCCCCTCGCCAAAGGCGTGGTGGAACAGCCAGGTCTTACATTGGCGTTGAAACGAAGGCAGATCCGGGGCCACCCGGACCTCTACTAGGAGGGAATTCCAGCCATGGAGCGGCCACCAAGAATGCCCTCTCCATAGTAGCCCCCCCTAAATACTTGGGGGACCTTGAGAAGGGCACGTCCAGATGACTGCAGGGGCAGGTCAAGGGCACGGGGAGTGAGGTGGTCCTGCAGATTGGTAGGCCCCAAGCTTTATAGGTAAGAACTGGCACCTTGAATTGAGCACGGAAGACTATAGGCAGCCAGTGCAGAGAACAGAGCACCGGTGTAATGTGCTCCTGGAGACCCGTCCCTGTAAGGAGGTAGGCCGCCGCATTCTGCACCAGCTGCAGTCTCCAAATCATCACCATGGGCAGCCCCACGTAGAGCACATTACAATAGTCCAATCTTGAGGTAATGAAAGCATAAATGATAGTCGCCAGATCAGAGTCTGAGATATATGGCCAAAGCCGATGTAATTGGCGAAAAGCACTCCTTGCCACAGCCCCAACCTGGGCATCTAGGCGAAGCTGAGAGTCAAGGAGCACTCCCAGACTCTTGACCTGAGGTACCAACAGGGGGCGTACCCCATTAACGATGGTGGACGCCACAACCATCGCCTTCCCCACTAACATCACCTCCATCTTATCGGGATTCAGCTTTAGTTGACTCACCCTCATCCAGTCTCCCACAGCCGCCAGACATTGTGTCAACACCGAGACTTCAGGCCCGGGTCCGATGAAAAGGAGAGATAGAGTTGGGTGTCGTCGGCATATTGATGGCACCGAACTCCAATACTCCAGGCGATCTCACCCAACAGTTGCATATACACATTGAGCAGGAGAGGGGAAAGAATAGAACCCTCATATGCATAATCCCCTTCCGACCAGAAACAGTCCTCCTGGCCTCTATCCAGAGATCCCTCTCATGAACTTTCACCAACCCACATGCAAGATTGTGACATTAGTTACACCCAACATAATAGCACAGAACTGGAAATCTACAAGTGAACTTTCACTAGGAGAGTGGATAAATAGACTTTGGTGTATTTATACCATGGAAAAGCCCTTGACAGAAATTTGCAAAGACTATCAGGACTTTGCAGCAAAGTGCTTCCCCTGCATCAACAGAATTCAAGGCAAAAAAAACCCAGAAGATGCAAAAAGTTTGGTTTTTCGGTTTAAGTGTACCTGCAAGATAAAGTTCATAATGTAAAATGTATAAATGTTTTTTCCAGTGAGTTAACTTTGTTACTTGGTTCATAAATACTTACTTACCTGTTGTTCTTATGTACATGATAAATTCTTAATAAAAAAATATTAAATGTTACTGTAATTGCGGGGAAGGTCACAGATGGTGTTATTCCTAGTTTATTCTTGGGCCCGTGTATTGGGGATCTCCTTCCAGGATCACTGCAAACCTCCACAGGCTGGGGCTCTCTGTGACCGAGGCCTGGTGGGTCAACTTGCTGATTCAAGTTTATTCATAGACTCCATGAATTGGGGTAGGGCTGTAGCAGGGCCCCACCACACATGCCTGCACTATTCAAACTCCAGCCCTCCCTTAACATCTGCAGCAACCATGCGGTCCTGTGTTCTTGTGAACATGTGTAGAAAATCCCTTGAATGCTAGATGATCCACTTAGACAGTGAACGTGGGTAACTTCAAATGTTTTTAGTTACTTACAGCAGCTGGTAAGCTTGTAAGTCCTATCACTGAAACCTGGAACAGAATCTTGCCTTCATGTTCCTTACCAAGTTCACTAAGACTTCCATTTTGCCAACCTAATTAGCAGTGAGCTTAGCTAGTGGGCCAGGTTCTGATCTCATTTACACTGTGGTGTAGCTTCTGAACATTTTCTTCCAGGGATCCCAATTTAAACTCATGTAACCAAGTGAGCAACTACCAGATATTAACTGATTATTAATCAGTAGTAATAATAAACCTACATTTCACTCCACTAAGTCAGAGTATGTCTCTGGAGTCCTACTTGTATAAGTGTGGGCAGTATTTTATCCCATCATGCCTCAGAAATTTAAAATTAATTGTTACTTCTCTGATTTACAAATCTTTTCCTGTCTGATTCAAGTGGGTTCCTTTGTTTCGAGTCACCTCTCTCAGCTCCTGGAGACAGATGATCCACTCAAACAGCACTTTAGAGACTCCCTTCCTGATGAGATTCTCAGCAAAGAGTTTGAGGGGGAGACATGGAAGTATTCCTCGTATTCGGATGTCACTTTCCAATCAGGTATGTTGCAGTGTTAAGAACCTGTAAATGTAGGGAACATATGCCCATTTTAAATTCCATGCAGTTTTCAGGCTTCTCGGGTTTCTTTTATGTTGGGAATTGATCAGAACTCTGGCCCGTTTCAAACAGGCCACAGTGGGTGGGGGGATGGGTATGCGCCCGTTCCCACAGGCACACACCCAATGTTTCTGCATTGGAGCCCATTGCTCCATGCATGGGTGATGGGTGGAGGTAGGTGGAAATGGGTGGAGTGCAGGAGTGTGCATGCATCTCCACCCACCACGGGCACTGTTCCTACGGGTGCCTGCCTGCACCTGCTTTGGCATTCGTATGGGCGCCTCCCATCACACATGTGTGCGGGGGGGGGGGGGCGGGCACCTTTGTGAAAAGGCCCTTTGATGTGCCAACTTATGCAGATGAAAATGAGGCATAACTTCACTGTACAAAGCAGGTGCAAAGTGTTAGGTTCCGCAGTGGACTTTATTCTGCTTCCCACCAGACATTTCCCTGACATCTTGAAGCTCCCTTTAATGATCTAGTTTGCAAGAATAGGCATTTTTTTCCTGAGTGTTGAAGTAACTTACATGGAAATAACAATTGGCAACTCAGCTTGCTTTCTGTTCCATGCAGTCTTGGGGTATTCTGCAATCACTTTTGAATTGCCTTTCTGTCTACCAGTATTAAGCGTGTGCTCTGTCTCACACTAATAGGCACCAAATACATTGCAAGGCCAAACTAAATTCTAGGGTATTTGTTTTCTGATTCTTCCCTCACTTACATCAGTATAAACCCAATGGAACATTGATGACTTTAGCAAAGTTACTTAGTGTTAAAGCTGAAATGGGTAGTGAGTTTAGTGTTTATGGGTGGTATTTACGTTTTCAGTAGCCCTTCAGCTACCCAACCACTATCGGCAACTGAAAACAGTGCTTCCTTATCTGATTTTTTGGTTATACCTTCCCACCAAATCCCAGTTTTTTGGCCAGTTTGGCATTGTGGTTATGTCATTGTCTGCAGCTATGCATGTGCAAGAGTGGAAATTTTGTTAGAATGACATAACTGAGATACTGAAATAATCAAAATTAAAAACAAAAACAAAAACAAAAAAACCCTGAAGCAACTACCTGGTGGAGTGCAAACAGGTATTGGTTACTACCAACCACCATTTTTGGTTCAAGTAGTGCAGAATTGATTTGATGGGAGCTAAAATGACCTACATCCTTTTTAGTGGATACTTGGTTTTGGGGGGATACCAGTTTCAGCTCTTCTCTGGGTGTACAAGAGTTGATTGATTTGCACGACTGTTTGCTCTGTTTCCCAGGACGTTCCCACCTAAAACCGAATATATATTCTGCAATATGTTACCCTAGAGTATATATTTCCTGCATTGTGCAGTTGCTCTATATCTGGATCACACACATGACTTCTTCATTCTGGGGTAGCTCTATCACTAAAGTATACACAAGGCTTCTGGAGGGACTTACTCTTGATTAAATTGTGGTAGATTACTCCAGGGTAAACAGATGTCATGTAAATGCTCAGAGGTAACTGCCTTGTGTGATCAAGCTCTTGGAAGCAAAATTGGTTCATATTTTCAGATCAATATTTCTTCTCATTTATAAAATCTCAGCTTATGGCCATTTTTACACAGACGCCCCTACCACCCCTCGGTGTTTGGGTGGGTGTGCGGGAGGGGGGGCATCCGTGTAAATGGCCGGCGGTGGGTGAACGATGGGTATGCGCTTAGTGTTCGCCTGTGTGAATACCGAGTGGGATGGGTGGGGGTGCATGCGTGCTCCCTGACAACATCCACCTCCACCCATCACCCACCCACCTCCACTCATGGAGCCCTCCAGAAAACCAGAGGAGGCCTCATGGGTGAAGATGGGTGTGTGTCCATGTAAAGGGACACACACTCACCTACACCCACTGCTCCAAAACACCCATCCCCCCCCAACCTGTGTCCTTGTAAAAAGGGCCTATAATTCCATGTCTGTAAACTCTCCTCCTGCTTGGGCTCCTGTAAAAGGTTAACAGTTGGATTTGCCTGGCGGCTTAGTGTTTTAGATTCCTTCTCTCTAAAAGGATGAAACTGCAGATTACAAAATAATGGGTGGCTCTAGCAAAGAGAATAAGAATATTGGTTGCCCTCAGCCCAATGACCCAGTGTCTGATATTTTATGTTACAGCAGCTGGAGGCGCAAATGTGGAGGCCTCACTGGTCTTTTCTCCTGTATCTTTCTTCCCACGAGCAACAATGGCTAACTTGACGGTGCACATGATGGGACGGGCTATAAATCTTCTGGAGGCAAGTTCAGATTGTTTTTCTGCATTCAGGGGATGACCATTAAACTGAAGTTAGAACTACTAAAATGAATATTTGAAGCAAATACCCATATTCAAATCCATTTTACTGAAGTGGATACAAAGTAAATACACATCCATGCAATATTTGTGGTTCTGAATCTTCATTTCTGTGTTTTCTATAGCTGAAATGGGTAGTGGACTTATCATTCACAGGCAGTATTCACGTTTTTGCCAGAGCTCTTTGAGTATTCACACGTGACCAAAATGGGTACTTTCATATGCTTTTGGGCAGGGTGGTGGTGGTGGTATTCCATTTCAGTCCTCTTGGTTTTTTGGTTATTTCATTTTTGGGGTCATTTTTGGCAATTGTGCATGTGTTACTAATACTACTGAAATGACAGAACCAAAATCCCAAAATGTCTGAAATACTGAAATAACTGAGCTAAAGAAAAAATCCAACCTACTTAAAATAGCCAAAATAGTCCATGGAACGTAAATGGGTATCAATTACCAAACTGTCTTTTTCAGTTCAGGTAGGGTACAGGTTTACCTCCCTGTGTTTTTGGACACTCATTTCTGCTCTAATATTTGTTCGTTCTGTCTTTCAGTTATATTGATATTCCAGTATTCAGTATTACTTTCACTTTGGTGGTAATATTCAGTGGCTTGTTATTATTTTGAATGTGAATGCGATTTCTACAAAATGAAACAATCACATTAACATTGAGGGCGTTTTAAAAAAACAAACAAAACCCACCAAATAGTACTGTCAAAATGAATCCAGTACTAATACTAAAGTAACTGAAATGAATGACATAAAGAAACAAAGTTGCAAATCCCATAGTGGTAATGAAGCCAAGTTCAGGTATTAATCTGTGGGAACAAATCTTCGAATTATCTTTGTCAATATGAAATGCCATATTTGTCTCAGCCCCAGCTGATATGGAGATAAGTGCTGTATTGTTTCTAATTATGCCTTCTTCAGGAAATTCTACTTAGTTTTACTAAGATTAAGAAATATTTTGCATTCATATTTATCAGATGAATTCATGGCAATGCCCTTTAAGCCATATGTTGATTTGATTATTGTTGCTTCTCTTAAGATAACATGTTGGAGTCACACCCCACAGCCTACTACCGGTACTAGCTGAAGACACTAATTCTCTAGCTCAGTAGCTAGAAGTTTGTACGTTTGGTATGGAAGAAGCAAGGTTCAGTCCCTGCTGATGCCATGTCGTTGGAGACTTTATATGATGGTGGCCCATATGCAATTCAGTTGTATTTTAAATTGTGTCCTCAGAAACACCTGCGGCTGCATGAGTGTAACTAAAGCCAGAGTTAGGCCCGTAGAAACTTACTGCTGATGAGAATGGCACCCCTCTTGGCCGAAACACTGGGGACTGAACCAAAGACTTCTCTGACAAACTCAGATCTTTTGTGGTTCATGCTCAGAGAGTTACATAAAACACATACTGGCCAACAAATGCACAAGGAGGAAAGAATTCTGCTTTAACTTTCAGATCCCATGTTTAATTTTTAGGGATGTTAGAAAAAAATATTTCTTGTGGAGTGTGTGTGTGATGTTGAATCAGCGAGACACAATGAATACAGAACCCCACTATGCTTCTTTCAGTCACCTTGACAGATAATAAAAAGGTAAACCCTCTGCTCTATGGTGTAAATTCTCTGCAACTTTGAGTGTTTTTAGATAAGCACTTCACCACCGATTACCCACCGATCACCCACCCATCATGTTGCAGGGCTGCATAGGGCGCCAATACGGTCCTGTAACATACATGATGGGTGAGTAATGAGTGGGGACGTGCTTATCTAAAAAGACCCCATGTTAAAGAAAGGTTTCCCTCTTCTGCATAATTAGGTGCATTGTGGAAGGTACTGCTGAAGCAACTCATATTGGTTACTGATGGACCAGTGGTCTGACCCATCATGGTTGTCCCCAGAGAAGTCTAGATTTGGTCAATCCTGCTTCCTGTTGCTAGTCTTCTTTCTCATTGAGTAAGATGCATTTATGCACGACTTGTTTGTAATCTTTCAAACACTGTTTGTTCTGCCCCAGATTGGTGTACGGTTAGAGAATGCAGAGGATCTTCTGCAGAAGGTGTTTGGCCAACGGTCCACTACTCTCAGTGAATATATTTTTACAAACTCTGATGAAAAAAACTCCAAGTCAGAAACTCCAGTGGAGACAGCTGGAAAAACCAAACAGAAGAAACTGACTTCAAAGAGATACAACTATGGAAATGGTCTTTTGACCAAAGCCGGCAAGCCCAAGTTAAGAAAGACAAAGCAGAGCTGTCCAGGTGGAAAGTACAATAAGATGAGTGAGTTGGTGAAAAAGGTAACTTAATGGATATTCCGTCATGGATCTTAGTTTTAGAATGTTTGGAATTTTGTCCCTCCTGATTATCTAAAGCTACATCAGGTCAGCAGCACTGCTGGGTCAAGTGCAGCAGTGCATAGCATTTTGGGAGCCCCATTATGCACACCTGCCAGCCATTCTTAAATGGGAAGCTGTAATCCTGTCTGCTACTGGATGAAAATCACAGACTGAGTCAATGTAGCCTAGTGGCTAAGATGTTGAACTTGGATTTGGAAAACCAAGGTTCAAATCCCATTTTATCTATGAACTCATTGGGTGGTCGTGGGCAAATCATAGAAGCATAGAATCCTAGAGTTGGAAGGGACCTCAGGCCCCATGGTCAATGCAGGAAATCCACACCTACAGCATCCCTCTGTTTGAAAACCTCCAGCAAAGGAAATCCTACCACTGTCCTAGGCAGTCTGTTCCACTGTCGAACAGCTCTTACTGTTAGGAAGTTCTTCCTAATGTTTACCCGAAATTTGCTTTCTTGTATTTGATCCCATTGGTTCTAGTCCTGCCCTCAGAAGTAATGGAGAACAAGTCTGCTCCATCTTCTATGTGACAACCCTTCAGATACTTGAAGACGGCTATCATGTCTCCCTTAGTTTTCTCTTCTTCAGGCTAAACATACCCAGCTCCTTCAACCTTTCCTCATAGGACTTGGCTTGCAGACCCCTGACCATCTTTGTTGCTTTCCTCTGAACCCATTCCAATTTGTCAATGTCCTTCTTAAAATATGGTGCCCAGAACTGGACACAGTACTCCAGATGAGGTCTGACCAGTGCAGAATAGAGTGAAACGATTACTTCCCTTGACCTGGACACTATGCTTCTGTTAATGCAGCCCCAAACTGCATTAGCCTTTTTAGCAGCTGCATCACACTGCTGACTAATGTTCAGCTTGTGATCAACTACAATCCAAAGATTGTAGTCACAATCCCAAGTAGTCCTTATCTCTCAGTCTCAGTTCCCTATTTGTAAAATGGGAATAATAGGGGTAGCTGTGAGAGAGTGAACTAGATATGGATTGTAATGTACTTGGGTTGCTGAAAGCACTATAGAAATGACAACACCACAGATCGTTGGTATGTAGGATGGAATGCCATAGCAGCTGCAGGAAAGTACTTTTGTAGCAAACTACCTAGGATCTTATGTGGGCTTGGAAAATTTTAAGGGAAAGGATCATAAAGGGGAGACTTCAAACCACCAGCCCTGTTATTGCTTCTAATGATCTAACTACACTGATCTGTTCTTCTGTGTGTTTATGACTGTTCCCTTTTTACCTTTCTATGCCAGTTCACCAAAAGAATGGGACGGAAGAAGAAGCTGAAATGTGGGTTGAGTATGAAGATCTTTGGAAATGAGCTCAGCTTTTTTGACTGTGACGATATAAGGAATCAAATAAAACATTTCTCCCTGAGCCTGGCTGAGCTGGCAGTCAAGCTGCTGAAGGTAAGATGAACCCCTTGGCTTTGAGGAACTGCTTTTGAGCTGTGATGCAAGAGGGGAAGCAGCATGGCTAAGAATAATTTTTTTAAATCAAACCAAGCAGAATATTTTCCAGAGTCCCTGTAAATTGGGAAACACAAGGACCATTGTCCCCAACGCCACGTACTCCAGTAGTCCCGTTGACTTCAGCAAGAAGTAAGAGGTTTGATGACTGCAGCCAAGAGATCTAACTTGGTATGCTAAAGTCTACTCTGAGTTCCACCAGTGCCACAAACGGGGTTGCAGTGGTGTTGCTGGGAATACTTTGGCTTCGTGTCTTGACTATTGTTGTCCCTGTTTTCCTAGTGAAGAAGAGCTCATGCTTCACAGCAGATGTCTCATAGCCATTAATCTCACTTGGCGAGACTCTATTCTGTATCAGGTGGTGGTTGATTTTTTTTTGGCCAAAGGTTAAGGAAACAATATTTCTGGGTGGCTCAACTGGGATGCATGGTGGACTGGGAAAGGGTAAAACTGGGTTCTTTTTCTCAACATGTAACTGTCTTTCTACTAAGGTGTGTAATTTCCAGGAAAGGTAATTTCTTGCATACTTTGTGTAATGTGAATGGTACATTCTCAAGATTGTCTCATTTTAAAGAATTATATTTGATAGAAAACACAGAAGGTAACAGACTCAGATTAACAGCTCTCCACTTGTTCACACTGCTCTTAGCTGCCACCATGCCCTTTCCAAACAGGATTTGCAATGCTGCTTGATTCTCCTAGCTCTGACTGCTCACCAGTGCTCTTACTCTGAGCCTTGCTAGAACTGCCTGCTCTCTCAGCTCCAATTCCCATCCAGTGCATCTTGGAGGCAGAATTCAACTGCACAGAGCAGGAACTTCCTCCATCTTTGACTGTCAGAGGAAATCACTTTCTGGTTCAAACCAAACATTTTTTTTAAAAAAAAAAATCAGGTCCAGTGTAGCCGTAGTGCATAAGGTGTTGGACTTGGACCTAGAAGATCAGGGTTCAAATCCCCTCTTAGCCATGAATTCACTGGGTGGCATTAGGTGAGTTGCTATCTCTTACCTAAGTTCCCTGTCTGTAAAATGGGAATAATAATGACTTACCTCAGTCCTGTTGTGAGGATGAAGTAGATAAGGACTGCAGACCACTTTTAATCCTGAAATAGCTATCAAAATGAATAATATTAATGGCTGGAGGAATAGACTGTATGGTTCCTATTGCAAGTCCTGGACAGGATAAAACAGAATTGTTGCAGCCATGACAAAAATCATAATTTTAGCAACGGCTGAAAGGGACACTGGACTGTGATGACTTTTTCCCATTTAACTTTGAAAACTGACTGAGTTTAAAGAAGGTGCTGTGGAAGGAGGGCTGTGTGGTACAGCCACAGTGGAAGGTTTTATCCTAGTCAGAGATGAGAGAGGATTCCTGCCGGCCAATTTTATGGTACATCTAACAATTTCCTTTGGCTTTTTATTCCTTAGGGGCAAGAGGTCCAATTTAATAAAAGACTGAGCTTGGCCACTGAAGAACTGCTCTTCCCGGCAATTTCAGGCTTGCCAATTAGACTGGCTTTAAATGCCTCTGCAGCGGCCAACATGAAAATCAAAGGCAACATGGATTTCAAACAACGGACACATTTTTTCATAAATGGATACATCAAGCCAAGGTACAAACTATATTTTTTTATTATGGAGTGAGCATGGTTGAAATGTTTAAACCTAATATTTATTTGTTTATTTATTTACATTTCTACCCTGCCCTTCCCATATGACTCAATGCGGTTTACATCTTTAAAAACACCAAATACGATAAAAAAACAAAAAAATCCCTTAAAAAAACCCTACCCTCATCCCTAAACTCACCCTAACCCCAACTCACATCCCTGCCTGCCAAATGCTTTGCCAAAAACAAACGTTTTACACTGCCTCCGGAATTCACTTGAGCTTTAACGGATCCCCGCGGGAAGGGAGCTCCACACTACTGGGACAGCAACCGAGAACACCTCTCTGCTGTGGGCCCTTGCCGCATGAACAAGATTGGCAGGTGGTCCCGACAAGAGCGCGCTTCTGGCCAACTGTATGGGTCGCAGTGGAGCCTGGTAGGAATGGCATTCTCCCTGTGGCTCCTCCTGGACGGCCAGCCAGCACAGTAGGGTATATCCCCGTCACTATCAATAGGAGGCAGACATCCAACTTTTGTGTCTCCAGTGCGGGGGTTATCCTTTCCAACCCCAGTTGATTGTCTGCCTTCACGCAGATAGGATGCAGGCTGGCTGCCTCCAAGAGGATCCATTCTTCAGGCAGCGGTTAAGGAGCTCCAGGTGCCAGGGGAGGAGGATTCCTCCCACTGTTCACCCCCCCTTCCCATCGGGGAGGGGGCTGCGAGCAAGTACCGGGAGACATCCTTCACCTAACGGTAGGATAACCCCGAAGAGCGGGCGTAGCACCCAGTCTGGGGCTAGCTACAGGGCGAAGCAAGGTCCCTTCCCGCTGCCTAGGAGGGGAAAGAGCACCCCCTGAGAGCAGT
>QEPC01001501.1:336170-402651 GCA_003113815.1 Sphenodon punctatus
AAAAAGTTATTCCTGTTATATGGGCTTGTTGCCATTTGAATCCATTCCTACTTAGGGATTAATTTGGTTAAGTAGTTTTAATAATTACTGTTCATTGAGTGTCTTCAGCAGCATCGAGCAAAGACTATATTACACTGGGGTTGGAAAGGATAACCCCCGCACTGGAGACACAAAAGTTGGATGTCTGCCTCCTATTGGTAGTGACGGGGATATACCCTACTGTGCTGGCTGGCCGTCCAGGAGGAGCCACAGTAGAAGGAAAATTCACGAGGTAAGTGCCCAATTTTCCTATCTTTCAGATATGTGGGGCCCAAGCCATTTAGGGCTTTAAAGTCAAAACCAGCACCTTGAACTGTGCCCGGGAAGCTATAGAAAGCCAGTGCAGACTGTAAAGCACAGGTGTAATAAGGTCACAGTGACACTCCTCTCCCCCTGCCGAAAGGTGCCAGGCTGCTGCTGCTACTTTCTGTACTAGCTGCTGCCTCCAGACAGTCATTACGGTCACACAGCCTCCTGTAGAGCACACTGCAGTAACCTCACCTTGAGATAATGAAGGCCTGGATGATGGTGGCCAGATCTGAGTCAGAAAGAAAGGGCCTTAACCTCCTCACCAGATGGAGTTGCTGAAAAATGCTTCTAGCCACCACCACAAGCTGATGTTTCAGGTGCAGCAAGAGGTCCAGAAGCACACCAAGTCTGTGAACCTTGGAAACGGGAGAGGGCCAGCCCCTGTGAATAACAGGGATCTCAATCCTCTCCAAGTCAGAGGGTCAGCCACCCAACATCACATCAGTCTTGTCTTGATTCAGCTTCATTCGGCTCACCTGCATCCAGTCTCCAACAGCTGCCAGGCACTGGGAAAGCATCAAGACTGCAGGACCTGGGTGGGTCAGATGAAAAGAGAGGTAGAGCTGGGTGTCATCAGAATACTGATGGCACTTCGCTCCAGATCTCCAAATGATCTCGCCCAGCAATCTCCGATACACCTTGAACAAAAGGGGAGACAAGATGGAAGCCTGCGGGACCACTACAGGGGTGGTCCCAAGGGGATGACGAGCAGTCTCCACCCGCTGTGACCTCCCCAACAGGAACAAATGAGCCTATGATGCAGGGAACTCCGGCTGCTGGCAGGGATATTAGTGAACATTAGGGGCTGTTTAATTGAACATCAAAAAATAATTACTTTCCTTTTTCTAATGGATGAGTCAGTGTGTGCCCATCATACAATTCCTATGTTAGATTAGGGCCAACACCATCATTTTGCAAAGGGTCCCATCTTGCTTGGATCCACATTGGGCACAAGGGTTGAAATTTTGGTTCTAATAAAGTCAACTTTAAGTCCCCAGGTCATGTCAAAAGGAGCAACATGCTAGATTTTGGGGCTAGATTTCGGCCCAAAGTTCCCTGTGGATTTTCCTTGTAATTTATTAGGCAACTACTTGGAAATGTTTTAGCAATCAGCTGTGTGCTAACACATAAGGGACCATGGTGTGTGGAAGTCGCTGTTTTCCATGCTGTCCATTTGATATTAGAATCTCTATTCCTGTGCTTGCCCAACTCTTAGCTAGGACTAGTACCACAAAATCAAGCTTCTACATTTTTTCACTTGGGTGGTCTCGTTACCTGGTTTCCATCAACGCCATGTGGTCTCTTGCTTGGATTTTGCGGGGCTGCTTGTGATTTGCTTTTCAGTAAAACTTGGAGGGTGGGATTTGGACAGTTTATTTTAAAATATATGATGCTGTTTCACTGAAGGAATTCAGGCAGAAAACCCTTTCAGATTGTCAGGTGTGGTGGTGGGAGTGAATAACAGGAAATTGACCAATCTGTTATTACCTGTCATTCACTCCTCTGAAGGAAGCAAAGGTGGCCAACCTTGCACGCAGGAGGCAGGTTGGATGAACCATTGTTCTGACCCAGGGTGGCACTTCTGATTTTATGTTCTTCTCATCTCCTGGCAGTGTCCTTATCCAGATTTCTGCCCAAATGGGAACTGTGGGGATGCTGGGAAAAGCTGGATTAAACTGGGTAACTGGAGTACGGTCATCAACCAGTCTAGATGGAGGAATCCAAGTGAAAAAGGGACAAGAACTCAAAGTTTTCCTGAACACACCTGAAGAATCCATGGAAATAGTTGATTTCAGGTAAAGCCAAATGTATGCACCTTCTTGAGAAGTGGAATTGAGCTGGCAGGTTTCTTAACAGTGCAAAAATCGGAATTGGAATTCAGTTGACTCTTCTGTAGCTGTAGTGACTGTATTTGGGCAGTTAACTATGCAGTTATGGTTACAGTTGGTTACAGACATACCTGTGATCCTCTTGCCATTAACATTTTTTTTAGCAAGGTTCCTATAAAATTTCATGAGCACACTGTAGTCTCAGAGATTTCCTCTCTTTCTCTCCATCACCCTGGAACCTGGACACCTGCTGTCACATCACTGCTGTTTCTAACCCTGCTCTGGAAGCCAATACTCCAGTCAGGCCACTGTGAACTGTGTTAAGCATGACATCAGCAGTGGCTGAACCAATCACCCTTCTCCTCCCAGCTCATTTACATGCTCACGACAATCGACTGCAAAACCTCTTCTCCAGGAGGCTTCAGACCCAGATTTATACAAACAGATAAACACTTTAGGCCAGACAGGGGAAACCTCAAGCCCAGGGACAAATGCAGCCCGTGGCTAGTTCTTACTTGGCCCCTTTCCAGTTCCTGGATCTTGGCCCCTGAATCTAGTTCCTGCCCCCAATGACTGAAAAACACAGCTCAGGGTTAAGGGAGCAGAGATGAAGGGCATACACACAAGGATGGGGGACAGATCCATGATCTGGACCCTCCTCTTCCTGAGCACAACCCTTAACACCCCTCCCCCAACTTCTATTGCAGTCCTTGAAGCTTGTACTAATTTTCAAAGTGGCTCCTCTGGGGGAGGTTTTTTTTTGAGTCTTGAAGCCATTGTGGAGATGAATAAATATCAGGAGATTTTAAAAGGTTTATGATTTAACTGGGTTATTTTCCATATTGTTGCAATGGCCCTTCAGTGAAAATGGACATATCCAGAAACAGAATTGTGTTTGGTAAGGGTCTTGCACAAGGGAGGTGTTGAGAGTCATCTGGGTTAGTACTAACTAGCCCAGAATCATTGAGAAGTGGTACTGTTCATACAATGGGTGTTATCAGATGTGATGGCAACCCGCTTTACTCCACTTTACCTCAATTTAACCTACGAGCCGTCATCACGTTAGTTCCTGGGCACCAGATGTTCACCTGAGAGAGATCCTAGCCGTGTTGGTGGTTTGTGCGGGCCGTGACTCTGGAAAGTCTCCGAGTCACAACCCGTGCTAGCTGCCAACACAGCTGGGATTCAGCCGCCTGACTGGGTGTAAAGCCGGCTATCATGTTTGAAAGCCCGCTTTTCCTGGCTGTGTTGGAGGGGTTGCTATGACCGGCCATCATAGCAGCTGCCATTGGCCACCACGGCTGCCTGTCAGAGGGGGGGGGGGAGTAGGCCGCTGGACGTAGAGTCGGGGAGGGGACAGATGTACATCTGTGCATCTCTCCACCTTCCCTGGCAGCCCGGCCCTCGTCACGTCAGTTCGGATCCCCAGACCGGTCCCAGCTGTGATGGCAGCCCAACTCTGGAATGGGGCAGACTGTGGCGGTGGCTAAGCAGTATGAAAACACTCAGTAGAAACATATCCCTGCAAGAAGGCAATGATCAGGGCCAGACTTAGGGTGAGGCAGGTGGGCAGTCACACTGGGGCCCACACTGGGGGAGTATTGTGCACAGAAGGGCTAGCCTCAGGAGCAGTGGTAGAGTGCTGGGAGAGAGAAGGGGATGGGGTGCTGCTCCTTAGGAAAGCCTCTGGCTGGCACGGGTATTTCTGCACCACTCCCTCTTCTCAACTCCAGTTGCCTTTCCCCCCACCTTTTCTAAGGCTGGCCCTGGCAGTCATAGGTGGGAACATATAACAAGTGTCTTAGCACAAATGTTAAGAGATGGGTCCCGTCTATGCAAAAGTATTGTGGAAGGTGGGAGTAGAAAATAACTTGAGTATCAGCTGTTCTGGTTTTCATTCTAATAGAAGTGGCATTCCAAACCCAGCAGATGGCTAAAGTCTGCAAGCTGACATGCAGCGAGAATCAAAGTGCTACTGCTGAACAGGAGCACATGCAGCTATTTTTGTGATGTGCATGGGATAATGAGAAGAACAAAATCAAAGTCGGGCTTCGCTCATCACTGCCCATTTGAGATACCTTCCTTTCTCAGAATATCTGGCCTACAGTCTAACCTCGCTGATCTGGACTCCCAGTATCTTGGGGGGTGGAAAACAGGTCCAGGAGAGAGAAGAGCCAAACAGCTGCTGGCCACTAACAGTGCTCAACAGCATAACAGCACTGCACCACCCTCTATCCAGACGAATATTTTGTCCCCCAAGATGTTTGGATGTTCCTATCCCTTTTGCATTAGCCAACATAGCCTAGTCGATATGGTATTGGACATAGATTGGGTAGACCAGTGTTCAAATCCCATTTTAGCCCTGAAGGTGCTGGGTGGTCTTGGGCAAGTCACTGAGGCCGATCCCAAGTCCCCGCGGATCCCCCCCACGCGCACATGTGCGCACGATTTCTGTGCGGTAGTATGTGCTGGCAATGGCAGTGTGTACGGTTTCTGCACAGCTGTGCGCAGGATTTATAGAGCTCTGGATCAGACCCAATGTCTCTCAGCCTCCGTTCCCCATCTGTAAAATGGGAATAATCACTGGGTTGTTGGGAGGGTGAACTAGAAAAGGTTTGTAAAGCACTATGAACACTGAATGTGCTCTAGAAAGGTTAAGTAAAAATAATTAGTATAACCGTGTGTTTTCCCAACAAAATGAAATGTGACACTAGACTCTAGGACCTAGAGCAATGAACTATTTGCTGCCTCTCTGTGTCCCCCTTTTACTTACTACCTAGTGATGCTCTGTCCTCTCTGGAGTGCTTGTACCGATTGTAGAATTTCAGTGTAGAAAGGACACCCCTTCATCCCTGCACATAAATAGTATGTTAAAAAATAGTTGAGGTCAGCAAGTGCTTCCTATTCCATGTGGTGTACCCTTATTATTTATGTATTTATTTATTTATTTATACCCCACCCCTCTCGCACACAGGCGACCTGGGGTGGCGAACATAAACAGAATAAAAGAATAAAATGTTTATTTATTTATTTAAATATTTTTATATGCCACCCAAGCAGCTCAGGGCAGCTCACAATCATCATATAAAACATCAATATCAACAATAATAATAAAATAACCAATTAAAAACATGTACCAAGTGGAACAGAAAACAACCCAACAATCCCCACCCCCTCCTAACCCTCCACTCACCACCCTAGCCCCCTCCCTCGCCGAAAGCCAGGCAGAACAACAACGTTTTACATTGACGTCGCGCTGAAGGGAGGTCCGGGTCCACCCGGGCCTCTGCCAGAAGGGAGTTCCACAGCCATGGTGTGGCCACCGAGAATGCCCTCTCCATCGTTGCCCCCCGGGATACCGGGGGACTTCAAGGAGGGCACCCCCTGATGACCGCAGGGGCCGGTCCAGAACCCGGGGAGTGAGGCAGTCTTGCAGATAGGCGAGGCCCAGACCGTATAGAGCTTTATACACCTTGAATTGGGCCCGAAAGACTACAGGCAGCCAGTGCAGGGAAGGGAGCACTGGTGTTTCAATTTTTCAATTCAATTTTAATTTATACCCCGCTTCTCTCATCACAGATGACTTGAGGCGGCTTACAACAAAATCACAATACATAACGAACATGAACAGTAATAATCAAATCAACATCAGTAATAACAATGACAACCCCACCACCCCAAATATAAGAGCATATATAATAGCATTCTATCTACTCCTCAGTTTAACTACACATTATATCCATCTTCACATAACATACTACTTCCTCAACCCCCCCTCGCCCCCTGCTGCCACCAGGGTGGGGTGTCCTCCCCGTACCCACCTGCTCTCACCAGGGGGAACTCACAACAGCTATCACAATACATAGTAAACATAAATAACTCATAAATCAAATATTAACAGCAGCAATAACCATAACAGCCCCCCACCTCCAATCTGGAATCAGATATATAATACCATCCCACCCCTCAAGTTTAATTACATCTTATACCCATCTTCACATGACATCCGCCTTCCTTAGTCCCCCCCCTGCTGCCACCAGGGTGGGACCCATCCTCCTGCTCTCACCAGGAGGAAGAGGCTCTCCCATCTCCAAATACACACATTTCCCTTCCCACCACACACTGCATACATTTGGCCCATCTGTCGGCCCCAGCCGCCGGACCCCGCTGAAGGGCAACACCAAAGGGCAAGCCCCTTTGGACGGGCCCCTTCAGCACGGGCCCCCGGCATGGCCGTCATTCCCAGAACTGAGGGAGTGACCCGGAAGCCGGCTTCCCCCACCCCGCCCCCTTCCTGGGGGTGGAGGCACTGACAGTGTCCTGCCCCAGCTGACGGGTGAGCAATCTCCAGCCCGCTGAAACCTGGGCTCCCAGGGGGGCGCTGAAAGAAACCCCCTGCCACAAGCTCCAGGGGGGGAAAGGGGACGATGACCACTGCCCCCCACAGCCACTGCCCCACAAGGGGGAGACCAGGCAGCCATGTCTTCGTTCACAACCTCTGCTGAGGGGACAGGACACCAGACACCCACACACGAGGTCTCCAAGGGGGGTGGTTGGTTAACCCCCGTGTCCAAATTCAACCCCCTGCTCCGCATATCAACGCGGGGTTCGCTGTTACCAGCCCTGGCTCCACAAAACATCCATTCTCCACTGCTGCTCCAGTCCTCATACCACTAGGTGTTCCTGCTGCCTGCTGTGTGTCCTTAACATCTGGCCATCCCAATTTAAAATAACCTGGATCGACCAGCTCCTATTCTCCATTACCTGTGGGCGCTGCTGCTGCTGCTCCTCCCTCCCCTGGTTCTTCAGCTGGGATTGGCCTCCATTCTCCCTGCAGGGTTTCTGTGTTATGTGCTCCCGGCGACCCGTCCCTGTAAGAAGACAGACTGCTGCATTCTGCACCAGCTGCAGCCTCCAGGCCATCACCATGGGTAGCCTCATGTAGAGCACGTTGCAATAGTCCAGTGAGGTGATGAATGCATGGATGATGATAGCCAGGTTCACTTCTGAAACGTATGGCTGAAGGCAACGCACTAGATGTAACTGGTGAAACGCACCCCTTGCCACAGCAGCTGAGGATCGAGGCGCATGCCCAGACTATGGACCTGAGAGATGAGGCAGGAATGCACCCCGTTAATGATGGGGGCCTCCACTCCCTCACCCCTACCCACCAGCATCACCTCCGTCTTATCAGGATTCAGCTTCAGATGCTTTGCCCTCATCCAGTCCCCCACAGCCGCTAAACACCGAGTAAGCACCGAGACTGCCGGGCCAGGTTCTGGTGAAAATGAGAGATTGAGCTGGGTGTCATCAGCATATCGATGAGACTGGACACCAAACCCTCTCACAGTCACAGCCTCACCCGGCGGCTGCATATACACGTTGAACAGGAGATGGGACAGAATAGAACCTTGCAGGACTCCACGCGTGTGTCATTTGTATTTTATATTATATTTATATTTTATTATAAACATAAAAATAAAATATGAATATAATATAAAATACAAATATTCATAAAACCCATAGCAGCAATAAAAATGTAAACCCGGCCTGCAAAACACATACCCTCCCACTCCCTATTAACCCATTCCACCTACACCCTCCCCCCCGCCAAACGCTCCTACAACTTCATTGGAAAGCCAGGAGATCCAGGTTGAGACAAACCTTCACAGGGAGCGAATTCCATAGCGATGGAACACCTGCCTGTCGCTCCGAACCTGCCGATAATGTGAGACCTCCAGGAGGGCACGCCTGGATGACCGCAGGGGCTGCCCAGGATCCCAGGGGGTGAGACGATCCTTCAAGTAAGCAGGGCCCAGGCCGCGAAGGACTTTAAAGGCCAAAACCAGCACCTAGAATCGGGCCCAGAAGACAATAGGCAGCCGGTGCAAAGCTCAGAGCACTGGTTGTAGGAGTATCTGCTACATTCCTGAATGCTGGGGAAGATGCTTTATGAGGTGCCATCTCAACAAATTCCAGACGCTAACCAGATGAATTGTCTGGGCAGAGGGGAATATGGCTTTTTAAGTTTGTATTTCCAGCCATCTTCTCTACTCCTTCAGATTCTCTGTTTTGGCAGGCCTCCGAGCGGAAAATTCTGACATCAGCAAGCGGGCTGGATGTGTTGACATATTATAAACCACATGCTTTAGCCTCTTAGGAGCGACAACAGATTTTTGAAATACTTACAGCATGTTGCTCCTTTTTACCTTGCTCTTGCTTTTCGACTCTTAGCAGCACTGGACAATGTGGAATGCAGAGCTATGGATGGTGGGATTAGCCCTATTCTTTCTAAAACCATGGGCAGTTTAGCCATTTAATTATCCTTTGGGGCACCAGCAGGGAGGATAGGCCATCCATCTTTTAAAAGCGAGAGGATGAACCCAAGGCCTTTATTTTCTCTTCGTCTCGCCATTTTCAAATCTGGGAAATTGCACTGAGCTCTATACTGGGTGTATCGTTTTTTATTTTAGACTCAGTGCATTTCTTGACACTTTAGCTCTCTGTCAGTGCTGTTTGCAGCAGAGCTGCAGAGGACTCATTTTGGTAGCGATGAAGATGGCTTTCTGGTGGGGTTAAACCACATTTCTTCCTGTTTATGTTCAGAGACTCTCATTGTGGAGCCAGCAGCACTGTGAAGTGAGTAAGTGGGCAGCCTGGGCAATCAGCAGGACTTGGCTATGGGATTTTGCAACCTCTTATGTGGATGCCAATCCAAGACCTTAAGTCCCCTCCTGTGCTGATCTCACTGGACTGACTTCCCACTCTCTTGTCCCATCATTTGTGGTGAAACCACATCAGTTCCTCCATCCACAGGGCCTCCCACACTCCTGGAAGACAGCATCAACTGCTGACATTTCTTGAGCTAATGAGCCAAGGCTAGCAGGCTTAGAAAGCTGACATTCATACTGAGGGGCCAGGAGACCATTCGGTGGGGAACCTTTTCCAAGACGAAGGATTTGGCACATTATTGCAAGTGCCCCTTTTAGCAAGAGAGCAGCCCATGTAATCCCAGATGGGCACAGCCCCTCCTCCTGTCAGCATCCCCCAATCAGCATCTGCATCTCAGGGGAGCATTTAGAACAATATTACATCATTGTTGTTTCTCTTTACCCGCCCCCACCAACCCCGACTGAAATGAAGGATACTCTATTCCTTGCACAGTCCAACTCCTACTGAAAGAAAATCAGAATTGGGAGCTTAGTTTTGTGGGGAGTAGAAGGGCAGCACCATAGTCACCTGTCTTCTCTAAATTGTGCCTGGGAATGGTAGAATAAACTGGGCATGCCATAGATAACCCTGTGGGCTGTGTTTAAATGGCAGTATTCTCTCTTCCTCTTCAAGTCCTCAAACTTCCTGCATGGTTTTGTGGTTTCAGATGGGGTATGTCTATGTGAAGAGGAGGGGCCAAGGCTAACACTGTACAACACTGTAGGCTGATGTGCGGAAGGAACAGCTTCTTTGGGGTTCCCTTACACCAGGGGTCCATCTAATCAGTCCAAAATAACACAAGAGAGAAACAAGCAAACAAAATACTAAAGTAGAACCCAGTGTTCCAAAGTAGGGCTGCTCGGTTCAGTCACAGGCTGCTATTTCCTGTTGCTCAAAGCCAGGACAGAGAAGAAAATGTAACCTTCCCGTAAGCCAGGATTGAGGAACCTCCAGCCTCTGGGCCAAATCTGGTCCATAGCTGTTTTTTACTTGAAACTCGATTTTGGATTTTTCTTGGTTATCTCCGAGAATCGCGATTTTCGTCTCATTCTAACTGAGAAACGATAACCGAGAAAATTGCCGTTTCTTGGCCGAGAACCATTTTTTGAATTACCGTTGATCAGATTGATGTTTACTGGATTGCTGTTTACCGAGTTACCGTTTACCGGATTGTCGTTTACTAGATTGCTGGTTACCGAGTTACTGTTTACCTAATTTCCAGTTACCGTGTTCTGAGATACCGTTTGCATTGGGTTATATTGTTGTTATTATCATTTCTTATCATTATCATTATCATTATCATAAACTGACAAACACAATAAACTGACAAACATGATTAACAATAAACACAATAAATGGTAAACAGTAAACTGCTAACCAGTAAACATGGTAACTGGTAAATGGTAAACCGGTAAACTGAGTCTCGTCCAAGATCTCAACACAGAACTGAGACAGCTACGAAATCTCTACAGCAATTCTCGGTTATCGCGATATTGCCGCGAGAACCAATTTAGCTCTTGTTTCAGCTCTCAGCCTCTATTGTCAAGTACTGATCGCGTGAGCCCAGGAAAAGGGAGCAGAGAATGACAAAGGCATGTAATCAAGGGATCTACGCATAATCCATGATCTGGACCTTCCTCTGCCCTCCCCCTTCCCAAGCACATCTGTAAGGAACCTCTGACACCAATTCCTATAAGCCCATGGAGCGTGTACTAATTTTCAAAGTGGCTTGTACAAATTATCAAATCGCATGATTCCCCACCACTTCCTTCAGCAGCAATTGCCTGAGCCAGCCAGGCTTATATAGCATAGCCACACCTCATTACAACGACCACTCAATATTAACCCGTGTGCCAAACCCAGCAGGGTCCCATTTTATACCCTGCAACTGACATTATCCTCCATCAAAGTGGAAGAAGCCAGGTCATGATTAGCTCGCTTGTATTTTTGTTAGATAGTGCTTTTTAAATGATCTGGGCTTGTTTGCTTTTATTGCTGCTCCTAATTTGTGTGAACTTGCTCCTCCTGAGATTGAGGCTGTTTCTTCCATGCAGCCCCAGAGCCTGCAATTAAGCCTGCAAGCTTAATTCTCTGTCATTTTCTTCAGTGCAGAAGAGTATATTATTCCACAGAATTCATTGAAGTTATGCTGTTGGGCAATAGGTGTGAGCAGAGAATTGAACCTAGTTAACTTGTTCTTCATATGTGCAGCAAATATTCCTCTTCATTTCCAAAATACACTTATGGGAAACCCACTCCTGTGCAGACAGTCTGCCAAAGTCACTGCAAAGCTCTACTTTGAGTGTCAGGGTGGTGTAGTTCATGAGCTGGATCTCTAGACTGCATATATCCCAACAGTCTCTACTTAAGAGGGACAGTCCCTCCTTGGATGCTGAATCCCACTGGGTGAAAACTGAAGTAACAGCTGCTTGGTGGTGGCACAATCTGACCTGGGGTTGGAAGGTGTGTCGGACCCAGTCCAGACCTGGTCAGGGTGCCAAACAGACATGTCTGCAACTAGGGCACCAGGGAGGGCAGGGAGCATGTTGAACGTGCGACTGGTTGCACCCCTGTACCCCGCCCCCACCATGACGAGTGGCCAATGAGGCCAGTCATGGTGGCCGGCCAAGGCAGACCCAACCTGGACCTTGTTTGCTGGCTGGGAACAGACACAATAGCCTGTCGTGGCCCAGTTGAGTGGGCCTTAGTCCAGGGTATGAATTCAATGGTTTCTAAAGGTCAGAGCCTGGGCTAGCTGCTGACATGACTAGGATAATCCCAGGCCAACATCTGGTGGTGCCTGTACACACGTGCAGGTGAGGTCTGGGCCAAAGCGTGACAATGTGGGCCACAGCGGTCTGCTGCCTCATCTGTTTTTACCCACAGTCTCTCTCTTGGAGGCCAGGACCAGCCTTACCGCGGGGCAACTAGGGGCGGGCCCCGTGCTTGGGGGGGCTCCGCGGGTTTGGGGGTTTAGTAAATTTTTAAAAAATAAATAAATTGGGTCGGGTCGGGCCCCACCTCCCCAACACTCCGTGCCCCTCCCCCACTGCCTGGCACAGTCTCGGCCAGGGGAAATGAGGGAGAGAGAGGCAAAGGCCCCGAGAGACTGACAGGCGGGGGGGGGCACCCAAGGAGTGAGGGAGAGGTGGGGCCTCTGCTTTTCCCCTCACTTCCAGCGAGTGAGGGAAAAGAAGGCAGAGGCCCCGCCTCTCCGTCATGTCGCTGGCCCCCTCTGCTGCCTGCCTGGCTGTTTCAGCTAGGGGAAATGAGGGAGAGGTGAGGCCTCTGCCTCTCTCTCCCTCCCTCATTTTCCCTGGGCAAGAGAATGTGCCAGGCAGCAGGGGGAGGGGAGGGGGCAGCCTGGCGTGGGGCCCAGACCAGAGGCGGTGGTGGTGGCGGTGGTAGCAATGGCGACAGTGGCGGCACCGGCAGTGGATCAGGTAAGTGATCTGGTCGGAAGCTGAATGGCCGCTCAGGCTTGGGGATGAATGGAGGGGAGTGCCCCTCCACCCATCCCTGAGCCCAGGCCCAGGAAGCGCATCGTCCCCGGGCCAGGGAGCACCCCCTGAGCCAGGTGGCAGAAATAGGACACCACATTTCTTCCCTGTCCCGGGCCCCGCTTAGGGTAATACCGGCCCTGTTGAGGGCTAAAGTCCCTTTCAGAAGAGACAAAAAACCTGGTATTCAAGCCTCAGGCACCTCCTTCCTAGTTGTCTCCCAGGAAAAGCACTTAAGAAGACCATGTGAAGGGAATGAGAAGTAGGAGAGCTTCTGTCCCTCTGGAACGGTGGGAGGTGGGAGATTGTCAGATTTGCTTCTAGATGTGTACTGACTTTAGCAGAACTTTATCTTTTCTCCTCACCTAGGAGTTGAAAGTTAGAGCAATGCAACTTCATATGAAATGAGAGCAGTGCTAGGATGCATTATCTTTAAATGACTCTGTATTTCTTTTATTACAGCTCTAAAATTTACTTAACCATGGTGGATGGGATGGAAAATATTGACTGTTTTCCAAACCATATTGAAACAAAATCCTGCACTAGTGAGGAAGGTAGGCTTGGCAGTATCGTGCCTGTGATATGAAATTATCATTGAAACCACTAAATGTCTATAAAGGTCTGCATGATAACACACAGCAGGTTTTGCACAATAGCAAATTATTTCTCAGTGAATAACTTCAGAATAAATCCTGTTAGCATGCTTACATGTGAATCTGGATGTCATCTTGGTTTATTCAGAAGAATACTCTTTAAACTGGACACAATGCTCTTATGTTCCCCCAGTGTCTAAGGTTTTTGGCTGGCAATTGTGCTCTGAAGTATCTTACCCTGAGGTATCCAGTAGCCTTCCTTTCCCACTCTCTGGACCAGTAAAGGCAGCTGTAACATTAAAGAAGCAAGACATGGGACTGCAACAGTACCTGATGGAAGCTACGTACAACTACGTTCCTCAGGTACAATGACATATTTTAAAATTAAGTGGATGTACACATTTTTCTAAGATCCTGTGAAGGAACAGTATTGTCTCATGTTCAGATCTGACTAGTTATTGGGGGCTAGCAGATCCCCTCCTCTCAAGGAGAGAAGGAATTAGATGGAAAACCACAGTTGGGTGCTTATCGGTAAGTGTTATTCCAATGTAAGAAACAGGACACGCTGAGTGACTTGCCTAAATCCACACAAAGAAAATGAAGAAATGTTGGGAACGTAACTTAGAATTCCTTACTGCTTGACCTTTGATCTAGCCGCAAAGTCACACAAATTCCTTATAAAGACTTGAAAAATCAGATTAACTCAATTTAGTTAAGCCACTGTCAGCTTTTAATGTAGGGTGTCACGTACAATCTTGTGGATTTGTTACACTCCTTTGGAAAGAGTGTTTTGCTAGTATTTGAGGGTGGAAAATGTAAATCTGGTTCAGGATGGTCTCATTAATCAGAACAAAGCCAGAAAAAACCTGGCCATTTGTAAAGGTAAGTGAAGGAAGCATGGGGTACAGGAAGTAGCTAATGACAAGGAAAATACTTGTTTGTCCTCAAATAACCTCAAGTTATAGAGTCAATCAGAGAGTCAAAGGCTGCTTTTAGACGTGTGCAGCGCACACGTATCATAAAATCATGCCACGTGTAAAAATCTCACGGGCAGGGTTTAGATGAGACATATTGCGCATTAAAGCTGGTTGCATGTGCTTTTAAAACTGTGAATTAAATACCTCGACATCAAGGTATTTAATTGACGTTTTTAAAAGAATGTGCAATTGGCTTTAATGAGTGAGATGTCGTGTCTAAACCCTGCCCACGGGATTTTTACACACGGCATGAATTCACACCATGTGTGCACCGCACATGTCTAAAAGCGGCCAACGACATGTTGACCTCTCAACCAACAGGAAATGGTAAGAGCCCTGACAAATGCTAGATTGGAAAAATACTCTTTAGGGTTAAAGCATTGGAGTCCAGACCGATGTGTGATGGTGGTGATGATGATGATGATTGATACTGATATTGTTAAATGTTGTTGTTGTTGTAAATGCTTGTTTCAATAGGACCAGCAATGTGCCTGGTGCTGAACTGTTGTGATTAGAGACAGGTCCCTGTCCCCAAGGGGCTTCAAATCCAGGACAGATAAGGGAGAGGTGAAAGTGGGGAGGGCACACAGGGAGAGACAGGATACATTCTTGAAGCTGAAAGGTTGCAGGTGCTGGTGCTTAGCTTAGCTGCAAGGGCAGGAGGGGGGTTCATTAAAGGGAAATAAGAAAGCAAGACTCCATTTTGTAAATGCTGGCTCAGCTGCAGATATCGTTTCATCATATCTTTTATTTTTCCCAGGAGGATTCTTGGTTGCCAAATGAAGCTGTTGTGCATTTCTTTCTGGGGACTCCAAAGTCAGACCTGAAAAGGGAAGTTGGCGTCAACCTAAATTTTAACCTTGCACAAAAGAAATTCAGAATCAAGTTAATTCAGCCAAAGAAGAAAATTCAAATAGAGGGTAGGTCTTTCAAATAAGGACTAATCTGCCAGAGTAGCTCTATTAAAGTAAATGGAGATTGACAAATATACACCACTCGAGGGTCTGCGTTAACCAGTACTGAAACCTGATGATGATCAACTGGTGCTGTATATTACAGCGGTAAAGAACCCCCCAGGAAGATGCAGTTGCATTTTTGAAACCTTAGCTTTTCGTATTGGTTTCCAAGGTCACAGGAAATTGAAAAGCTAATCGTGATTAAGGAGGAGTTAGGGCTACAGGATATTACATTAGTGCAGTGGTCCCCATCCCCCGCTCTCACGCAACATGTTGGCTATGACAGCTCAGTAAACAAATGCAAAATATTTAGGAGGTGTGTGTGATTGAGAATGAGAGATCATGTGTACGCCTCATTACTGGAAATGAAAAGATTAAAATTCACCAGGCACTCTCATGCGCTACTGTGGGTAGGGCCAAAACAGAAATTCAGCGTGGATTCCATCTTTGATGGATCCGCCAGTTCCAATCCGGTCTGACCGGACTGCAATCCAGTCCATGTTTTGCTAAAGCTCTGAATCAGCTGCATCACATACTGCACATGTGCAAAATGGTAGTGCGATCCAGGGTGATACCATTTTGTGCATGTGCAGGGCGCCAGATAGTCATGCTCTGCTTTTGGAACTCTGTGTGACATTCTGAAAATGTGGGAAATGTCCACAAATATGAAAAGACTGGTCCGACTGAGCCCAAGCCCTGGGTGTGTGGCTTGGCCATTTGCCGGTTCTGTCACTCTGCACAGAGTGGCTTCCCATAAAACTTGAACTTTGAACATGGCTTGTGACCATGAAAATATTAGGAAAAGGCATTAGCCTTTTCAAAAGGTACACTTGTGTTCCTGTGTAGTTTGTCTGACCACAATGCAGAATTGCCTTCTGTACTGCCAGCTGTTCAACCATTAGCATTCCAAGAGCATGAGGATTTGATCAGCAGAAGTATAGTTGAACGTAGGCTAGGTGGGAAGGCCATAGCAGTGTGCGGGAAGGTGATACAAAACCCTTCTGCTTTATGTCTGCCTTAAGTTACTGCTTTCATCCATTCTCATTTGAATTGCAAATTACTTTTTAGAAGAATGAAATATATCTCTATCCCATGTTTCCACAAGTCCATTAATTTTTTTCTCCCACATGAAATATTGTTTCTGCCTGCTTCGATCTAGCAAAAAGAAGTGGGTACCAAACTCACCTTGATCCTGCAAGCCAAATGGGTGGCAAGTGGTCGTTTTGTTTTATTTATTTATTTATTTATTTATTTATTTATTTAATTAATTAATTTTAACAATTTTTACCCTGCTTCCATCCTGCCTCGGGCAGCTAACATATAAAGTAAAACAGCAGTATAAAATATATAAAAACAACAAAAGCAATCACAAATATAAATACAATAAATAATGGGGAAGTAGAACAAAAAGCAGGAATCCCCTCCCTCCCTCTTTACCCATCTCCCTCACCAAAAGCCTGGCGGAACAGCCAGGTTTTACACATTCGTCAAAACATATGCAAACATATACGGCTGTACAAACATGTGTAAATGTATATGGCTGCTCTATCTGCTCTTGCTTGCCGTACCATAACTTGCAGAACCTGTGTCGCTGCCAGGAAAACGTTGGCTTCTGGACCCTTGGCTTGTGCGGGCTAAGTAGACTTCAGGCTGTATGTCTTTCCCACAGGAATGCTTCTCTTGGGCAAAAGGAGCCATTCCAAACACAGCTTAGCCCATCTCCTCCTGTCTTATTTCTTCTGGCCTTCTCTTTGCTTCTACTCGCCAACTCCTTACTCACTTTCTGCTCTCCCCTCTCTCAAGTTTGCAGATCCACCTATCATCCTATCCATGGCATCAGCTGTATTTATTAATTTCCTCTTGCAGTTCTTGTTTGACTGGCCTTTTTATGTTTCAGTTTCTAGACTGAGACCACATTCACACCTGACGGCGGTGCAGCGGCAGAACACCTGCGAGCCAAAGATTCAGCGGGGGGAAGAGGTGGATGCTGGAAGTACCGCCAGTGCAAACAGAGTTCTGCTGCAACTTTACTCGCGGTTGTCAAGGCTCAAAGTTCAGCCCTGACAACTGTGAGTAAAGTCTCAACAGAACCCCATTCTCACCAGCGGTACTTGCAACATCCACCTCCGCCACCCTCTGCATCTTTGGCTCGCAGCAGTTTCCTGGCAGTGCCGCCTTCAGGTGTGAATGTGGCCTGAATGACTTAACTTCTCACATGTATGATCCAGCTTGATTTAGCCCAAGGCTGGGGAACCTCCAACCTGTCTGCCATATCTGGCCTATGGCTCTTTATTTGGCCCCTTTTCCAGTTTGTGGTTTTGACCCATGGATCCAGTCACTGAAATCAGGGGAAGGGCGGGGAGATGAGGACATGCAGTCAAGGAGAGCAGATGGATCCATAGTAGGGCTGCACTGAATAGGTGATCTGAGTACTTGGATGGATTTCCGAGTTTCTGAGTACCAGGACTGGGTCCTCGGTCAGAACTCGGAACTTCTCCCAAGGACCCGGAATTTGGAACTTGGAACTCAGAAATACTCAGAACTTGGAACTTCAGAACTTGGAATTGCGGAAAGAAATTTCAACAAGTTTTGGTCCCATGGGTGCCACCATGGGTTAGCCCAGCAGACATAACAAACATCCACAAGAAACCAGACATGCACCTCCCACCCCCCAAAAAGCCTCCATTGTGCCCACCTATGCAAGGTAATCCCCCTCCCCACATACCATAAATTAACCAGAAATAAAGTATCCCCCCCCCCTGTGCTGAGGCTGGTTACATCTTGGGAAAGTCTTTGAACCTGCAGCGAAAGCAGTGCCCAGAAAAGCAGGTTAGCAAAAGTGAGACAATCTCAAGACAAGCCCCAAAAGTGAAACTGCAACACCCCTCCCCCCAAAAGCCAGCAGAACCCACACAGCATGGCCCATCATGCAGCAGTGCACCCACTTTAAAATAATTTTGCCAGCCCAGCAGGCATAACAAACACCCACAAGAAACCAGACGTTCACACACACCCAAAAAAGCCTCCATTGTACCCACCTATGCAAGGCAAGTCCCCTCCCCACACACTATAAATTAAAAGGTATCTCCCCTGTGCCCTAGCTCAGTGGTCACACTTTGTAAACCTGAACCCATAGTGAAAGTGCAGTGCCCACAAAAAACACAGAAAATGTGATCCTCTCTGGCCTCTATGGTGCCAATTTGCCAACAAGCAGTGCACACAGTAGCAGCACCCACTATAAAGTATATTAAGCGTGGTGGCACTGGCAACCCCCAGTATTGCCCCTATGGCCAGGGGAGTGGAGCAAGGCAGAGATCCCTCTGGCCTCCACAGTGCCAAGCAGTGCCAAGCAGCAGGCAGCAGCAGTGTGACACCCACTTACTTTTTAAAAAATCATGGCATGGTGGAAGTAACCCCCAACATTGCCCCTATGGACAGGACAGGCACTCCTCCCCCCCCCGCCCCAACCAAAATACTTACAGATCAGCAGTGCAGTGAAGAGGTGTGCACCAGGGGCCCATGTCGTTTTTTGTTTTTATTTTTCATTTTCATTATTTAAATCTGTTGTTTTCTTTTTCATAAATAGCAAATTGTCATTTTCGTTTGTTCTTTCATTTTTGTTTTTCATTGGTTTCAATGGAAAACACATTTTTGACTGTAACATTTTTGTTTTTCATTATATTTGGCTGAAACGTGGAGGGGTTATACCTCCAATGGAAGGCATTATGTGTATCAAATGTCAAGAAGTTTGGATAAAGGAATCCAATTTTATAAGCAGTTGGATTATATTATCTTGCAAAAATCTTCATATACATTCTTAACTGTAAGTTCTTTGACTCACGTTTAATGTAGATGAAACTTGGCAAGTTTATCCCTTTCCCATATTTACTATCTCTGCCAACGTTCAGAAGGATTGGATAAAGGATCCTGGTAGTATAAACAATTAACTTATACATTTATGTCTGATTGTAACATCTTTGTAGTCCAACCAGTGTACATGAAATTTGGCAGGGCTGTATATCACGTTCACGATCGCCTCTGCCATATATCAGAAAGATGTGATAAAGTGTTCCAATTTTATATGCCTGCACAGCATATGCAGAGAATGATCCTATGCCAGAGATTCTCTTATGTGTCACTGAGGTATAAGATCGGTTTGTGATGCCAATTGGCCAGCAGAAATGTCAACCAAATATCCTCATTTGGCTGTGACCATCCCAACATCTCTCCCCCACTTGTTACTGGGAACTTGGAAGCATCTGTTTAGGAAAGAGTCAATAGAGCCTCTCTCATGTCCTCTGTTGCTGCAAGATATGATTGTGATGATAATTGGCCAGCCTGGATGTGTAAACTATGTCTCATGATTGCTGGGATGCTATCCCCAAAGTTCCAGTTATGTCCCTTCTATGCCTGCCTCAGGGACGCCCCCTATGCCTGCCTCGAAGCCACTACCGATTGGTCCTGTAAGCTGGAAGCATGCAGTAATTGGCCAGTGAATGTGTCTGTCAGTCTTTTGGGTTGCTCCACAGCCTCCCTCCCCCTGCCATGCCAAGTGCCTGCCTCTGACTGGCACTGCATGTGCTGCTATTTATCTGAATAATGGTCTTCAAGGGGACAACTTTCAATTGCTTATAAAATTGTGTCCCTTTATCAAATTGTCAGGGAAGGTATGTGATACATTCCTGCCAAATGTCTTGTAAACAGGATGGAATATAAAAATGTTACAGCTGGAAATGTATTTTCAAGTTAATGTCTTACAACAGGACCCTTTATCTAATCTTTCTGAAAATTGGCAGAAGAGTTAAACTTGTGGAGGGACATAATATTCACAGGTTTCATGCAAATTGGATGGAAGATAAAGAAGGTGTAGGCATGAATGTGTATGGAGCTTTTCTTAAAATCGGTTCCCTTTATCTACTCATTTTGAAAATTGGTATACATAGTGCCCTCCATTGGTGGTATAAGATCTCCAAGTTTCATCATAATTAAATAAGAATCCAAAAAGTTATAGCCAGAAATACATTTTTCATTTCCCCCCCCTTTATTTCAAAAACAAAGTCATTTTTGTTTCTATTTTTGTTATTATTTTTCATTTTCATTATTGCAATAATGATAACAAAAATGACCATTTTCATTATCATTATTGTAATAAAAAAAATGACATGCACACCCCTATTGTAGCACACAGCCAAATTCACCAAAGAGAATGGAAAATGACTCTACAGCCACTTTTATTTTTGCCCCTGACAGCCAATCAAAACCTGTACTGTGGATTGTCATCACTCCCCTCTCCCCTCCCAGACCCTGCTGCCTACCAAATATGGAACTAAGTTTTGTTTCCTAACTCAGAGAAACTAGGGTCAAACATCTGGATCACTCCGGCTGTGTGTGCAATGGCACCTCCATCACTTGATCGAGGTTTCTGACGTTTTCTGTATTTTTCTGGGTACTGGCCTTGGTACTCAAAAATTTGGAACTCAGAAATTCAGAACTGGGGAACGGAATCCCTGGTGAATTCTGAATAAAACTGGGACTGAGTTTCGGCTCTAATCCATAGCATAGATGCATAACCTGGACCCTTGCCTTCCTTTCCCCCATCCTGAGCACACCCTTTACTCACCTCTGCTTCCAAGTTGTATCCAGCCCATGGAGCTTACACTAATTTTCAAAGTGACCTATGTGGGAGGAAAAGACTCTTCAACCACCGCCCAGCCCATTGAAACCAATGGGGTGGGCTGTGGCTCAGGTGGTAGAGCGCAAGCTGGGGTGAGACCTCTGCTGGGGATCCTGGAGGGTCTCAGGTAGCATGCCTGGGAGACCAGATTTGAAATCCTGCTTCCGTGTCAGACTGTGACAATACTGGGCTAAGCTTGGACCATTGGTCTGACTCAGAGTAATTTCAGACGTTACGAAAACGCCTTTCACCACAGTGAACCCCAGTGGATTCTCTGTGGTGGTGGCGTTTCCGGGAACGTCTGTTTGGTCCCGGTCAGATGTTCACCATGGTGAACTCCTGGTCGGGATCAAGCTTGACCATAATTCTCGACCTCCAGCCAGCCGGAGGTCAAGAACTGTGGTTAGAGTGGCCACAATCCGGGACAGGACCGGCGATGGCAGCACTGCATGTCTGCGCGCCAGCCCCATCCCAGAATCAGGCCCCACGGGACCACAGGATGGGGTCGGGCGCAGCAGCCTCATTGGCTGCTGTGCCCACCTGTTTCCCTGTGGGCGGGCGGCTGAGGGAGCACAGGGTGGCGGGGCTGTGCAGCCGCACGTCGCGCCATTCAGCCCTGCTCCACGTAGCCCTTCCCCCTCCCCGATCCCCCTCAGGGATCAGGCTGGCACGTCTAAAGGCTGGATGGCCTGATCACAGATCCCGGTTCAGGGTGGCGGGCCTCTGGGTCCGTCACGTCTGAAATTACCCTCAGTTAGGCAGCTCCTTAACCACTCATTCAGCCTATTTTGCAGCCTCTTGTTTTCTCCATTGGCACCCTGCACATGCACAAAATGGCATCACCCTGAACTACACCACCATTTAACACTGGCTGTATTTTTTCCTCTCCCCTCAGTCTTAGCACAATCTTTCTTTTCTGGAGTACCAGTTGTCGAGAACAGCTTTGTCCCTTGACCTCGATGACTGGCCTAATTTCAAATCTTGGGGAAAGCGTGCTTTCTAGCTCATACCCATGCCTCTTATTTTTACCTTTGTTCTGCTATTGTTTGTTATTCTGGACAGACTCCTCCACTATTCAAATCAAGGGGAGCTGAGCCGTTACTTTAATGTATAGAGGACTGCCCCCTCTGCAAATATATTATTTGCTAAACCTCTGCATAACATATTGTGCTAAGGTTTTTTTTTTAATGTATTTCCCCCCCATTTCTCTCAGGAAAAATTGAGTTATCTAGAAATTCACGAATTGGACTTCTGGAACTGATACTTGATGACAAAGATGTCTATTACATTAAGGTATGTCCTTGGAGCTGAATCTAATTAACTACACAAATAGAAAGCAGATGAGAAATCCCCATGGGAAGCAAGCTATGCCCCCGCTGACGCACAGCGGATGATGCTCTTTTGATATCATTCATAAAAGTTGTGGAACACATGCTGTGGCTGCTTATTCCTATTTTTCCCCCTAAATAACCTTTTGATTGTTACTAATAGGCAATCCAAGGGTAGGGAACCTCAGACCCGGGGGCCAAATCCATCCCACAGCTAGTTTTTATTTGACCCTGACTCTGTCCCTGGATTTGGTCTCTAGAATTCTGGATTCAGTTTCTACTCCCAAGCACTGAAAAACTGAACTGAGGGTTAAGAGATGAGGGCATGCACACAAGGGCCCTTTTTACACAGACGCTCTAACACCCATAAAATGGGTGTTACATTTTATTATACATGTTGCAGGGCACCACTGCAGCCAATCACCATAGGCCCTGTGCACACATGATGCCTCCACCCAGTTCCTCTGGGTGGAGATGGGTGTTGGCCTGTGGGTGGGGAGTATTTCCCTGGGTGGAGATGTGTGTGGGCGTCTTTGTAAACGCCACTTTCGGTGGGTGTTGGTGAGTGTTTGCTCCCGGCCAACACCCATCTCCACCCACACCCACCCACGGAGCAACCGGCAGTGGCGTCCTTGCTCTGTGGGTGGGTGTTCATGTGATAAACGTATGCTGTTGGGTCTGTGTTGCTTTCTAGGCCATGGCAGATTTGCACACAATGAGTGGAGAACAGAGATACACAACCCAGCTGGAGGCAAAGCTGATAAAGCAAGGCAGACCCATTGTCCTGACAGGAAACATCACTAAGCAGCTTGGCAAGAAGATGGCCTTTTCAGTATCCCTGAATAATTTACTGAAGGATGCAGCGTTTTTTTCAGGTTGGAGGAGAAGTCTGTATTTTGTATAGAAATGAGCAGGTGCTTGTTTCCTGGAGACTCTATTATCTGTTCTTTGAACAGATTTGTTCTCTGCTTTTAGGCCACTTTCATATTAGGGTCTTGCCTTATATTTAATAACAATAATTGTATTTATATAGCACTGCCATCCCTCACCAAATGGCACACGGGGCGCTTAACAATCAATACAATAAAATAACCAAAAATCCATTTAAAAACAGTTTTTAAAAGGGGAAGGTAAAAGGGGAGGAAGAACTACATTAAGGGGAACCATCAGTGGATCCGCAAAGGCACCTGGAGAATAAAAGAAGTCTTCAGGAGCTTTTTAAAGGTGGTGGTGGTGGTAGGGAATGTGATGCATCTTATTTAGCAGAACCAGTAGAAGCACCCCTCTTGCTTGCCCCCCATTTCAGGAGAAGATGCTAATGAGGAAAGCAGCTTGTTCTCCTAAACAGCTCATTGGACACTTATCTGGTGGGAAATGGGCTGAGTTTACCCACCTTTTTAATGTAGGCTGGAAAATTGCCATCTTGGTCATGGTAGCTTACTGTGGAAGCACAAAGCCTCCTAACTAATGCCAATCCTTCTCAGGAAAAGCCCAGTCCAGCATGGTTGAAACTTAAGCACTCTCAGGTCTTGCTGACGGGACTTGTAGCACTCAGCATTTCCTTTTAAAGATGTTGTATGTGTGTTTTCTCCAATAGCTGTTCCTTTCCCCCACAGCATGGTTTCTATCTGCTGCTACAATGTTTTAATCTCTGCTCTTTTCTTAGTATGTTTGGAGAAGAAGGCTGATGAGAAGCTGAGGCAATACTCTCTTGAGGGAGAGACCTACTTCCCAGGAGTCCTTGGAGCTCACATCATTGGCCTTCTACAACAACGAGGAAATCTGTGGTCTAATGCTCTGAGAATCAGATATGGACTCCTAGGTACTTTGACTCTTCTGGTTTTTGTGCGCTTTATTTGTCCACAGAGCCAAGGCCTCTCTTTGTCCCAGTGCCTTTATTTCAATGCAGTCTCATCGTATTTGTTCAAGGATCTGTAAGAATATTTCACGAAAATATTTTGTAACATTCACCCAGCTGCTGTAGATAGACAAAAAACACTTGGGCCTTTATTTTAAAGTCAAATCAGTTGGAATGGACAACCAAAAGCATTGCAAAACTTAGCTGAATAGCTTACAAGTGATTGCCCGCAGTCTGCATTAAAATCTGATCATGTGTATAACTAATTATGGATCTTAGGGTGTTTTCAGACGTTACGGGGCCACTTGGCCCCGTACCGAAAACAACCCATTCATTCCCCGCCAGGGTCACCCCATCACGCCATATCAGACGTGCCGGGGGGATCCCGGCGGGGAATCTGGGAGGGGGTGGGGCCGCGCGGCGCAACGTGCGGCTGCACGGCCCCACCCCCTCCACGCACCCCGCCGCCCGCCCTCCGGGGAGACGGGCGGGCGGCGGGGCCAATGCGGACGCCGCGTAGGGCCATGGCGCGCGGCCAGACGTTACTTTTTGTTGGTCCCCGCTGGGGATCTTTTTGACCACGCTTCCTGGACATTCCCCCGGCTAGCCCGGGAAGCGTGGTTCAAATTGACCCCATGTACGGATTGACCGTGGCGAACATCTGGCGGCCGCCAAACAGACGTGCGAGACACATTGACCACAGGTGCGTATTCACCGTGGTTCACATTGGGTACTTTCAGACGTTACGGGCGGCCGGTTCACCACAGCGAACCACCAGGGGGGGCGAACAGCGCAACCACGCCCGGGGGTTGGAAAACGACCCAAACAGACGTGCCGGGAACGGGACCACGGCCCGGAACCGGGCCGCACCATCACGGCCCGTGGCAGCACAACAGACGTGCAGCCGAACCCCCGGCGGGCGCTAAACCCCCACAAGGCACCGGGCAGGGGCGGGACACAGACATGGCCGACTGAGGGCAAACGAAGCCACAAGGCACTCAAGGGAACGCCCACACAAGGGAAACGGGAAGGGAGGGGGGAAGAGCGAGAACAGGCTGACAGCCGGCTCACACAGCGGTCCCGCAGCAGGGCACAATGCACGGCCACACGCCCGGGCACACACACTCACACCAGGGAAAGGCCGGGAAGGGGGGAAGGGGCGCCCGGAACGCCCCACCCGGAACACCGGCAGGGAGGGGGGGGGCACCACCACGGGGCAAGGCACGGACAGCAGCAACCCCCACACCACCCCAGTCCAGTCCAGTCCAAGGAGGTGCCCCCACAGGAACAGAGGCAGTCTCGGAGGGGGGGGGGGGACCCCCGGAGCAAGGCACGTTGGGGGCCCCCAAAGCACAGCGAGGCCGGCGGAGGGGCGCCAGGAGGAGGAGGAAGGGGGCCCCACAGTCAAAGGCTGGCACAGGCAGGGCAGCCGGGTCCAGCGGTGCTCCTCCGCAGCACCAGCGACGCTCAGGCAGCACCCACGGAGTCACGGGGATGGAGGGGGCCCAGGACCACGGCCAGGGGCAGCAGCAAGCAGCGAGGCGGGCGGGAGCTCACCGAGGTGGGGTCCGCAGGTCGGGAGCGGCCAGCGGGGACCAGGCCCCCCCCCCGGGCCGGGGCGGGAGCCCACACGGGGGCACCACGCCGGGGGGGGCAGGCCAGCGACGCGGGGCTCACGGGCCGCTGCCGGGGGCCCCGCTGGCCCGAGGGCCCGGGTGGCCCGCCCGGTGGACCAGGTGGGGCCAGTGCAGCATGCCCCGGCGGTACCCCTGCAAGGACATGTAGTGGGCGATCAGGTAGTAGGCCTCGAAGGGATCGGGCATGGTGAGGGCCAGCTGCACATCCACACGCGCCCACACCGCCAACAGGGATGACATCTCCACCGCGGAGGGCTCCGGCACACAGCAGGCAGCAGAAGGGGGCCACGGAAGATGCCCCAGCTCCAGAAGCCGCTGGAACGCCGCCCCACGGGTGCGCTGGTACCCACGGGCCCCGTGAACACAGGAGAAGTAGCTCACGGCCAAGGCAGGGCCACCCTCGGCCAGGCACTCCGAGTAGGCGCCCAGACCACACACCACCAGCGCTGACACGGTCTCCGAGGCGCTCCAGGGCACATGGGCGCACAGCACCTCCGGGATGCGCCCCTCGGGGAAACGAGCCAGCCCCAGGGCCTCCGCATGCAGCCGGCAATCACGGGCGCTCACCACATGGCCAAAGTAACGGAGCCCGGAGCTCAGGCTCTCGTAGGCACCTGCACGGCTCCCCGGCCCGGCCAGGAGCAGCTGCACGGCAGGGGTGTGCCACAGGTCGCACAGAGACATGGTCTCGCGGAAGGCCCAGATATGGGGGGCCCCTTGGGGGCCGGACAGCGGGAGCCCCATGGATGGGCAGCCAGCCATGGTCCAGCACAACAGGGAATGGGACACGGAGCCCGGAGGGCACACAGACTGCCCAGGGCCGGGAGAGGCTCGGCCCGGCCCCCGGGACAGGGAACACGGGCCCGCACCGCAACATTGTAGCACAACAGAGCGAGGCGTGGGGTGCGGGCCCGGCACAGCTGCAGAGAACAACAGCGAGCTCTCTGTCTGCCTAATCGCACCTTCAAGGCCATCCCGCTACAAACAGCGAGGGGAGGGGGCCCGGGGTGCTGGGGGCGGGAGCAGCCGGAACGCACCGGCACAGGGCGCGCGCAGGCCCGCGAGGCCGACCCCCGGGCGGAGCCACCAGCACCGGGCCGCCATAAGCGCTCCCAGCCCCCACCGGGGCCCCAGCACCATGGAGCGCGATAGGGCAGGTGGGAACTGGATGTTCCTCGCGCTCGCGGCTGAGTGGCACCGTGACCACACTGAGCAGCTGTGCCTCCTGACCGAGAGGGTGCACCTGGCCGTCCGCCTGCGCTATGTCCTGGCCCTGCGGGCTGGCGTGCGCCTCCGGGGCCAGCAGGCCCGCAGGAGAGTCCGTGGCCGGCTCAGGGCTCGGCGCCGGGCCTGGGGGGCGTGGCTGGCCGCCTGCCGGAGCCTCACCCGGCCCGCTGCGCTCCGAGGGGCCGCGAGGCGGTTCCGCTGGGCAACGCAGACCCTCCGCCGGGCAGCGCTGCTGGCTATGCCCATAGCGCGGAGCCTATGGGTCACGGAGCGGCCCCAGGCCTGGTGGGAGCGGGCCCAGGCCCACTGGGGGGAGGCCGAGTGGGGGTCCCACTTCCGGATGGGCAAGGCCACCCTGCTGCGCCTAGCGGAGCTCCTCGCGCCCTGGCTGGAGCGGCAGCACACCTCCATGCGGGAGCCCATCCCCATGGTCCAGCGGGTGGCCATAGGGGTCTGGGCCCTCGCAACGCCCGACTCCTGCCGCTCCGTGTCCCAGCACTTCGGGGTGGGGCTCAGCACGGTCGCCTGCATCGTGCGGGATGTGTGCGAGGCTGTGGAGGGCGTGCTCCTCGACAGGACCATCCAGCTCCTGGACCAGGGCGCTGTGATGGCTGGCTTCGCGGCCGGGGGCTTCCCGAACTGCATCGGAGCCGTGGACGGCACACACATCGAGATCCTGCGCCCGGCCGCGGGGGAGGCCCTGGAGTATGTGAACCGGCACGGATACTACTCCCTGCACCTGCAGGGGGTGGTGGACCACCGGGCCCGCTTCATAGACATCTACACGGGCAACTCCGGCCGGAGTCACGACGCCAGGATCATGACCATCTCCCCCTTCTATGCCCGCATGTACCGGGGGGACTTCGCGGACATGGGCATGAGGTGGATCGAGGGTGTTCCCATGCCCCCCTGCATCCTGGGGGACCCCGCCTACCCCCTGACCCGCTGGCTGATGAAGGTCTACCCTGTCCCGAGCACCCCTGCGGAGCAGGTATACAATACCCGCCTGTGTGCGAGCCGGACCGTGGTGGAGCGTGCCTTCGGGGCCCTGAAGCAGCGCTGGAGGAGTCTAGCTGGCCGCCTGGACTTCACCGTCCCCACCTCCGCCCTGGTGATCGGTGCCTGCTGCGTTCTGCACAATGTGTGCGAGACCGAGGGGGCGGCCCTGGAGTACCCCGAGCCCCACCGGCCCCCCGGTCCTGTTCCCCTGTACGTGAACGCAGGGAACCCCCGGGAGTACCGGTATGCCAAAAGGATCCGGAACGCCCTTGCAACCCACATCGCCCGGGGGGGCCCGCTGTGAGGGCCTTCCCGCCCCTGGGGGCCCCACCCCCCGTTCCGTGCCCATGCCCCTGTACACGCGGTCCCACAGCCCTGTCCCCCCCACAAACGGGCCGGGGACAACTGTCTCTTTACAACACTTTATTGCCCACACAGTGCACACAATCACCCTGTGCCCCCTCCCCACCCCCGTCCCCGTGACCCCGTCCACCACCCGCCCTCATGTGGCCCTCCCCCTCCCCCCCCTTCCCACCATCCCCCCGCGTTTCCTGGGCCGACCCCTCGTGCGGCCGCTTGGGCCCACCGAGCTCTGGGAGCTCCCCTCCCCCCCACTGTCCGTGTCCCCTGCCGTGTCCTGGGCCGGTCCCGGCCCCGGCAGGGGGCCGGGCGGCGGATGGGCAGCTGTGCCCGGTGCCCCGGTCGCGCCCCGGGGGGGCTGGACCCTCCGGAGGCCCGGGGGCACTGGGAGGCGCATGCGAGGGCCCTGGGGCCGGGGGGGCGCCAGGGGCGGCAGGGCTGGGCCCGGGGGCGCCGAGGGGCCCGGCATGGGGACCTGGGCGGGCAGGGCGCCCGGAGGTGCGCCGGCCATCACGTAGGCACACATGGTGCCCGCATGCAGGAGCAGGGAGGTCCCAATGTCGTGGGACCTGTCCATCTTTGCACTGTGCTCCCGCACCATGCCCTGTATGTCCTGCCGGAGGCCCCTGAGCAGCCCCTGCTGCCGCTGGTGCTCCCGGCGCTCCCGCCTCCGCTCCAGGCGCACCTCCGCCTCCAGCCGGCGGTCTGTCTCCAGGGCCTTCTCCATGGACCGCTCTATGGCCGCCTCCATGCGGTCCACGGAGGCGATCATGCGCTCCCCCTGTTCCTCCGCCCTGCGGACGATGTCCTCCGCTTGCTCCTCCCTGCGCCTGCGGACCCGCGCCCGGTACTCCCGCATCCGCTGGGCTGGGGCCGCGGCCGGCGGAGGCGCCGCGCGCGGGGGCTGCCCTGTGGAAATGGGCGGGTGGGTCAGTGCAGGGCCCTGTCCCCTAGCGGGGTCGGGTCCCGGGGCCCCCTGCCCCCCCTCCCCCACTGAGGCCAGAGGCCCCCCTGGGCTGGCGCCCGGGGGGCCCTCCCGCAATCCCAGCCCTCCCGCCTTACCTGGGTCCGGCACCTGCTCTCCTGTGCCCTCCGCGGGGGCCTGCACCGTCTCGCTGGCCCGGTCCTGGGGCTCCCCATGTCCTGCGGGCGGGAGAGGGGGGAGCGGGTGAAGGGGGCTGGTTGTGGCCCCTGCAGCAGGGCCCCCACCCCCGCCCCTGCCACCGGCCCCCTGGTCGTGCCCCCCCCTGCCCTGGGGGCCCGCTTACCCTCTATGTCCGTCTCCGAGCCTTCGGAGGCCGGCGCCTCACCCTGGGAGTGCTCCCCCTGGGACCACTGGCTGAGGGTGGTGAAGGTGCCGACCTCCGACTCCGCCTGGCCGGCCCGGCGTTGGGATGTCTCCGGGCTGCTGCTGGGGGGGGGCCTTGGGGCTTCTGCGGGTCCCGGGTGGTCCTCCTGGGGGTGGGGGTCCCCTGAGCTCGTGTCTACCGGGCGGGCGGCGAGGGGAGGGGGTACCTCGGCCCGCTCCCTGCCCTGGACCACAGCGCTGCCCACCAGGCGTGGGGCAACTATGGAGCCCTTCATGTGAAGGATGCGGTCCAGGGCATCGTAGTAGGGGGCGGTGCGGGCCCCGTGGCCGGAGCGGCTGTTATTGTCCTTGAGGGCCTTGTACCCCCTCTTGAGCTCCTTGGCCTTCGAGCGACACTGGTTGACAGTGCGCTCGTGCCCCGCCGCCTCCATGTCGCGCACGATGTCCCGGTAGACATGCTCGTTTCGCTGGTTTATTGCGAGCTCCACCTGGTACTCGAGGGTCCCCCAGATCCGTATGAAGTCCCGGGTCTCCTGGAGGCCCCACTGTCCCCCTCTGTGATAGGCCTTCCTCCGGCTGGGCCCCTGCTGTTCCTCCTCCCGGTGCAGCTCCTGCTGCACCTGCCTGTGCTCCTCCTCCACCTCCTCCTGGGGGTGCGCCTCCAGGGGCCGGGGGCCGGGCTCCTCCTGGGGCTCGTCCGCCCGGGCCGACTTTCGTGTCTGGGGGGGGGAAGGGGGGTGGTTGGTTGCTGGGTGAGGGTGTGGGCCCTCTCGGGGGCCCCCTGCCCCCCTGCCCTCCGCCCGGGGTCCCCCTGCCCCCCTGCCTTCCGCCCGGGGTCCCCCCGGCCCCCTCCACAGGGGGTTCCCCTGTGCCCCCTGTTCCCCTCCCAGTGGGTGCCCTTACCCGTTTCCTGGGTGCCTCCTGTGGGCCTGTTCCGGCCGCTGTCCCCGGGGCGGCGCGACCCGGCTGCAGCTGTGGTTGGTGTTCCCGGGGCGCCTCCCTGGTCGGGTGCTCCCGTGTGCCCCCTTCCTGCACCTGTGCCCCCTCCGCCTGCATCGCTGGGCCTGGCTGCACGTCCTCCGCCTCCTGTGCCGCCGCTGTCGCTGCTCGTGCCTCCGGTCTCTTCCGCTTCCCTCCTCGCTCCATCCCGCCACGCTTGCTTGCTGCTGCTCTCGCTTTAAATCTCCCTCCGGTGTTTGTGTTGGTGCTGGTTGCCTGGCAGCGACGCTGCGTGCCTCGTCCCCGGCCGGGGCACCAATTTTTTGGTTCCGCTGGGGGATTGGCGTCCAGACGTTACTTTTGCTTGGTTCCCTGTGGGGGTTGGTTTGACCACGCCGTTCAGACGTTCCGGGCCCTTTGGCCCCGCGGGGGGGTTGAGCGTGGTTCAGTGTGGTTCACCGTGATCTCGTAACGTCTGAAAATACCCTTACTTCATGGTATAAGCAACAAAGTTTGTTCTTAGACTAACATCCTATATGCTAAAACACCTCATCCATGGGTGTGCTAATTATATTATAAATAGAAGCATCCTAGTTTGATGTTAGCAATGGTAAATAGTTATATGCTGCATTGGCTTTCCAAGATTTATACAGTTATCCACTGAAGAAAATCTTTTCAACACCAAGCTCAAAACTAAGGAATCAAATCCTGAAATACTTGTTGAAGTTGTATTGAGTCTTTACCCAGATAAAACTACAAGTGAAGAAATCAGTGCCTGGATGGTGCTTTTGCCTAGAGTTAAAATGAGAGAAGCAAGCTGTAGAAAAATCTGGGCAAACATATAAGCAATATCCTGCTTTTCCTTATGCAAAATCACCCTCACTACTTGGATGCTTTTCATTCGGCCTTCTGATGTACCACAGATGTTTCCAGTTTCCTGAATCTGAAAACATTTTATTAGATTAAAATAAAGTCCAAAGTCGTATAGCAAAGAAAATTCGGTAACATGTCCATCTTTCAGTTGTTTTACTTCTAACAGAACCTGTGGCATATACCAAATTTTTATGCCCTAACGCAGTCATTCTCACCTGTTAGCGATATCCTTGATTTGTTTACCAAGCGAAGGCTTTTGCCAAAATAAACCATATATTGGATACTGTGTTCTCTAAACTGCAACAGAATATTCAGCAATGGGAAGGGTTGCCACTTCTTGCGGTTTCACCTTGAGACGCCCATAGACCAAAATGGGAGTCTTGGAACAAGACCGTGAGATGTGGCAGCCCTAGTAGTGGGTGACAGGGAGCCTGGCTGAATAGAAGATAGGCCTAGGGTGAAGGCAGCACAGGAGTGGGAGGAATGAAAGAACACAAAGCCTTGAAGCTTTTAGTACCATGTACTAGCTATTGGAAACCTTTGGTAACTTGGCTGGACAAGCATCTGCCTGCAATGTGGTAGGCAGAGGGCATTCTGCCATGGATCAGTGGGTAGGAGATTATCCTTGAAGACCTTTCCTATCCTACAGTTCTGTGATTAGGTACAGGCCTAAGCTGCAATCCTCAAACCACTTACTCCAGAATAGGTTCATTGTCTTCGATGGGACTTCTCTAGAAGTAAGTAGTTTAAGGATTGTAGCCCTAGAGAATAAAGCTACTGATCACAAATTCCTGCCAGCCCATTTAAATTAATCAATTTTATATTATTTTATCATGTATTATGTTGTTAATTACTGTTTTCATCTTCATATTAAGTTGCCTCCTCTAGAAAAACCCACCCAACATGCCTTAGGATACTGAAATGTTAATTAAATATCTTAAGAGTCTCTTTTTGCCACATAATTCTTAGCATAAAACAAATTTCATTTCTGTAAAAGGATGCTGGCATATTGACATGGGGCTAATCTGTACTCTTTGTGTTGGTAGAGGAATTGACATACATCCCTGTTCTCATTGCAGTCCACTGGCACCAGATCCATTGAAATGCTGGCAAAGCACTTTGAGGATCAGAGCCATGATTATATCAGTATAAACTGCTTAGTGTCAATGTCCCTTTTATGCTGGTATTGCTTATTCTGCTGGTATAACTCCATAGATGTCAACAAATGTGATATGAACACCCACAAGCTACATGTTCAGGATTGGCAACATGGGCAATCCTAAACACAAAGCACACAGCTGGCTTTTTAAATGTAACAAGTTGTGGGTAGTTGTTGGCTACTCATGAGCTGTTGGTGGGGGCTGGCTTTTTCAAGTCCTGGAGAGCAATGAATGACACTTGTTGCTCCCTGGAACTGGTCTCCTGTTGCTGTAGAGAATGCCTTCCTGCAGCAGCAGGGGAAGTGTGGAGAAGACTAGAGGCTTCCCCCAGATCTGCCTTCCCAACATTACTTTCCCCAGAGGTGGCAGTAAGAGGAGTGGCACAGGGAAGTGGACTCACTTCAACCCCATTGCCATTTCCTTCCCTCCTGTGCATCTGGTTGTTTCAAGGTCACCTAACAGGCCTCACAACAACTGTGCAAAAGAGCTTTTCCACTCATGGCAGACTCCTGATCTCCTCAGGTCCCGTTGTGAGTGGGTATTGCATAGAAGCTCCATTGCCAGTATACATGAGAAATTAGTGGCACCCAATCAATGTGACACTAAACAATCACTTGTGAGTGGTTACATTTCACATCTATTAACACCCACACTGAGCAGTTTATAGCACGAGAACAATTATTTCAAGTTCTTTGCTGACAGCAGTACACACCACATTGAGTGCTGACCAGCCCTTTCAAAGGCTGCTGCAGCAACCATGATAGTTTATCCTGTGCAAGTGGAATAGTGAACTTCTGAAAACATTGTGTGTGTTTGGACTCCACCAGGGGATGCAAAAAACCTCCGGCATGAATGTAACACAGGGCAGAAAATCAAAGTGGAGATCAGCCAGAGCAAAGTCTACAAACTGGATTTGGGGCATGAGTTTTACTGTGCTCAGACTCCAACCTACAACCACAAGGTAGAGATTTCTGCACAAATAGGGTTTCAAATGATCTTCAGTGCTGAGCATCCTTCTTCTCCTTCTTTTCTGTGAACCTTTTAACCTAGAAGACAAGGGTATCAAAGACAAAGGGCTAATTTCTGCTTTCATTTACACCTGCATGAAATCCTCCAGAGTAACTACATTTGCTTCAGTTCCCATATATGAATTCCTGTGACTTGTTTGATTTTTCTTATGGTGTTCTGTATGTTTTTGGGGTTTTAAAAAAACCCTGAGCGGTTAAATGATAGTAAGATTTCCATGTCTTTTCCTGCAGTTAGCAAAATAGAAACCCTTCTGGGCACACAAACAGTCTCAAAGTTCATTATACTGGTACAGAAACTGACATATGTAGCCTGTGTTTTAGCGCTTCTCCTATTTTGTGTTAGCTTAACTCTAAGGAAACTATGAACAGGTTAACACCCTAAGAACTGGCCAGTTCTCTGCTTTGGTAGGTGGAATTGCCATATCAAAATTCTTGATTTGGGGGAATCTTGTATACCTTTGCCAATCTCCTTTTCATGCTAAAGATTCTAGAAATTTATAAACCTTAGTGCTAATGTTTAGTATAAATACTGAACATTAGTGACCCCTCACTAATGAGGGGTCCTTTTTGCTGTTGTGAGCAGCAAAAATCCAGTTGCCTGCCTGATTTAACCTAAGAAGACTACGCTTTCTAGGATACTCATTTATGAAGCTCACATTATACTGAAACACAGCATACCCCTATGCTGTGTTTCAGTATAATGTGAGCTTCATAAATGAGTATCCTAGAAAGCGTAGTCTTCTTAGTTTAAATCAGGCAGGCAACTGGATTTTTGCTGCTCACAACACAACACAGCCTAGCTAACTCCTAACCATCTCCTGACTGCTCCCGATCTCATGGTCCAATGTAAAACCTGGGAGGGCTAGGATTATGGAATGGTTCTTTCACAAACACTACAGGTGACACAATTTTTTCACAACTTACTTGCTGCCAAGGGGGAATGTTCCGTAATACATACAGCAGAGATGGACAAATGGTGGTGTGGGAATCTCATGTAGTTCTTGAGCACCTTTATTATTGGCTGTTGACAGAAAAGGCTGCCGGAAGGTGTGTCCATTTTGGCTGCTGGACTGGAGCCTCATGGGGGCTGGGGGAGTGAGGGGAGCAATGCCCTCTGCTGGCAAACCCACCAAATCACCTGGTGGCCAGAGCTTTGATAGAGAAGTGGATCTGGGGAAAGCTACTTTGCACCATCCCTGGTATCCAAGGAAGCCACAATCAATGTAATGCACCTTGTGGTTTTCGGTGATATGAAAATTTTGGGAACTTTGCCATCCCTAATATATAGCATTATATAAATAAGGGGAAATTCTGACAGGAGAAGATGCCTGTTTGTGTCCTGCAGGTTCATTTGCAGCATGAAGAGAATGTGTCTCAGCTCTACTCCCAGCTGGAGGTGAACTATGGAAAACACTGGGATGAAATCAACAACAAAAGGAAACTGCTGATCAGCCAGACATTTAAAAATAATTCAAGCCCATCTCTGGCCAGCTACTTCATGGAGGTAATAGTTCTAGAATGCTCTAGAACGACACCTGTATTTATCATAAGCAGGTGATAAGTAAATCAGGAGGAACAATCTTGGGATCATGGGAGCAAGGGGTACACCTGGACTTCATCTAGCCATGGGATGGGGAACCTCAGGCCCGGGGGTCAAATGCTGCCCGCGGCAAGTTTTTATGTGGCCCCTTTCCACTTTCTGGATCTGGCCCTTGGATCCCGTTCTTACCTCCAATCACTGAAAAACTGAACTCCAGGGAAGGGAGCAGAGATGAGGTCATGCAAACATGGAGAGGGGACAGTTCCATGGCCCAAATCCATGATTTGAGCCTCCTTTCTTTGAGTGCATCCCTTAAGCACACCCCCCCCTCCAACTTCTGTGCAGCTCTCGGAGCTTGTGCAAGCTTTCAAGGTGGCCCGTGGAAGGGAAAAGGTTCCCCACCCCTGATCTAGCCCCACCCCTTTGGAGCATTGTGACATCACAATATTTGGACTTTCCTACTTTTCTCTGACTTGGCTCCACCCCCTTTGGAGCATCATGACTTCATGATGCTCCACAGAGATGAGGCAGTGTCAGAAAGGGGGCTGGATAGCCTCTTTGCCCTGCCCTCCCCTCCCCCCAATAACCCCCTGAAACCTTCTCTTCCCCCACCATTCTGGGCTGTAATCTCTGCCCTTGCATCCACCAGAGGAACACAGCTGTGAGTTAACATCCCCTATCCTCTAAATAACCAGGTTTATTAAGACAGGAATAGCCTTCCTCCTTGCCTTGGTACAGGCCCTCTGATGGTGTGAATGGATGCAAGGGAATGAAGGGGTTATTGCCTCTTATCGCTTGCATGAACGAGCCCAGACTCAGGAAAAATAAAATCCCTGCACCAGCAATAAACATTTTTGAACTCATATAAAATTAAAAAATAAATAAATGTGCAGATCACAGCTGTTTACCTTGAACTCTTGACATCCCTGATTTTCAACCCAGGGGACCAAATACTGTGTTGAGATTGTATTGTTGACCCTGATGGAAACTGTTTGCAATGTCAGTCTCTTCTTCTTTTCCAGTTTACAGTTCAAGCCCCCGAAAAGCAGGTGGATTACAGAACCCAGCTGCAGCATTCCTGTTTCTCTCAGGGCTATTTGGAGAGTAGCACCAACTTTAAGGTGCAGTATAATAACCGCATGCCATTTGTGGCAGGATTGCAGTGGAAAGATACATCCAGAAATTTCCTTAAGAAGTGGGAAGGTGAAGTACCACTAAAGATTTCCAGTCTCTTTCGCTTGAAAAGCAGTCTTGCTAAAAGCGCTGCTGGTATTTTTATGGAATGATTTAAGGCTATACAGAGCTGCCTAACTGAGTCAGACCAATGGTCCATCTTAGCCCTGTATTGTCACAATCTGGCACGGCAGCAGGGTTTCAAATCCGTCTCTCCGGGGTCTCCAGCAGAGGCCTCGCCCAGGCATGCTACCTCAGACTCTCTACTAGGATCCCCAACAGAGGCCTCACCTAGGCATGCTGCCAGAGATCCTGAATCAGAGATGCTGGGGATTGAACTTGGGACCTTATACGTGCAAAGCATGCACTCTACCACCTGAGCTATGGTGGAAAGGGTGTTAACCTGTAAGGCACTATTGACTTGCTGGTTAAAGAGATGGAGACAAAGTAGTTCAAATAATCTCTTTTATTTTATCATCTTTTGTTGGGGAAAGTATGCAAGCTTTCTGGCTGCATATATTCTCACCAACAGAAATTGGTCCAGTTAAAGAGATCATCAGAACTCCTTTGTCTGCATCTCTAACATTTGGGGATAACACAGCAACAATACTCTCCCAAGACTACAATTCCTGATTAAAGACAAATAGTTTAAGATATAGATAAAAGGGAATGTTTTCCAATCAGATTTTGATTAATATCTGGAATACTCTTTTTCCTGGAGAGGTAGTGACTGAATTCAAATCTGTGGCACTCAAGGAAAAAAATAAGCTTAATTTAAATGTATCTCAGGCAATCTGTGAAGTAATTAATTCGAATGATTGACTTGCTTGTGTTTATCTCTGTGTATGCGTCTGTTTTGTAGCAAATTTGTCTTCCTCTCAAAAGAAACTTTTTTTGAGGCCAACAAGATTTTGTGTTCTGATACTTTGTATCTTGTGTTTCCAAGACATTTTTTAGATTACTGACAATTAATTACATTTTTTTCTTACTGGCAGCATTATAACAACAACAGTGCTTACTCTGTGTCAGTAAATTGTGATGGCTAGCAGTAAAGTTCCGAAGTAGTTTGGGAACTGGAGATTTTCCTGGTTCATTGCATTCTGCCGAAGACTTTCAGAAATGGGCTGCCTAAACAAATTTTCTCCTAACTTTCATCTCATGGACTTCAACAGGGTTGTTTTGTGTCAATCTGGACTACACCTGAAATGGATACTTAATTTAGTACCCATGGGTAATACCCGTATTTTTGAGTCTGCATCAACTACTCAGTGGGCTACCCGGGTACTGATTGGGTACCAGGTCTGCCTGAAAAATCAGTAATTTCTGGTACTGATTTTTTAATTTTATGATTACCAATCGGTATATCAGGATCAAAACCAAAACTGGTACAGAAAACAACAACAAAACAGGACTGGAAGTAAAAAAATCAGGACCGTAATTTGACTTTCTGGGACCGGAAATCAACTTTCCAGGGCAGAAACCCACAAAAACAGTATAAAAAAATAAAATTAAAAATTAAAAATCAGTATGGAAGTTGAACAATTGGTACTGGAAATTGACATTCCAGGACTGGAAGTTAATATTCTGGGACATCAGGTACCTGAATTGGACACAGTTAGGTACCAATTGGTACCTGATGTTGTTGGGTTGATTCAGGTACTGGAAATTTGTTGAGTATATGCATCTTTGCAGGTACTCTTTTCAGCTCTAATCAGGACACACTTTAGCCCAATCTCTGTATTTCTCCAGATTTTCATATCCAATCTCTAGTAAATGTGTAGGTGTGTGTACGCATGAATGTTGGCATTTTTAAATTAGAAGTCTGATACAAAGGGCCAAATGAATCCTTTGTATAATTCAATTGATTTAAGTCACAGAAAGGATTATGGCTTCTAATCTCCAGTTTGGGATGTTCCGTTTGAAATGTTGGGGGATGGTCACAGAGTTCAGTTCTTTTCCTGTGCACAGTACAAAACATCTCAGTGCCTGGCCTGAATTTGCATTTGATGTGGCACTTTGCTGTCTGACACTTATCTGGCCATATTACAAGACAGGAATGGCATTATCTAAAAAAATAGTTTTTGGCTAAACATCTTACTAATATTATTTGACTGAGAGTCATGGAGAAACATTACAAGACATCCTGTAGACCTTGTTCCAATCTGTGCATTTGGAAGCTAAACTCTACCTTCGTGTATGGGGTCCTGTTGGCTTCAGCGGGGCTAAGCTCATGAGGACTCGCTTGCTTACCTAATGCCATTCCATTCACAGAGCCTGCTAACCACTGCACTGTATTTTCTCCCATTCTTTAGCAGCCTTTAAGGGCTTATGGCAATACAGCGCACATGGATCCTCCTGATGTGCACGCAGACCAAACCTACCCTTGCGTGTGCACACACAGTGTGCATATGCAAAGTGCCCCTAACAAAGTCTCCCATCTCCCAACCATACTGCCATCTGCATCAGCTACTGCAACCCCACCTCTCCCTCTGCTGTGTAGTGGTGCAGTTGGGAGGCAGGGGACTTTGCCAGGGGCACCCTGCATGCACACACTGTATTTGCATGCACAAGGGTAAGTTTGGTCCATGCACATGGACCTTGAATCAAGGTCATGGTTGCAAGATCAAAATCCCCAGAGACCTCTGGGGATACTTTAATCAAGGAAGAGGACTAAAAAGATGTCATTCTAACCCTGTTCCTGGGTTTCACCAGTTTTATTGAAGGTTACAAAGGCCAAGAATCAGGGGCATAGTTATGTGGGAATGGGCTCCCTGATGGGGTACTCCAGTCCAGAGTGTATATGCATTACACACGTGTGTGGGCTCCTGTTGCAGCTGCACTTGCAGCATCTATGATAGCAATAGCCCCGCCAAGAACCAACTTTCCTACCAGCTTTAATACAGTCTCTTTCCCTTCTTTTATAGGCGCATTGAATATGGACACCCCTTGGCTATACCTGTATGTGGCCCACAAGTTGCACCAACCCCAGCGTTCTGTTTATTTGTCTACGATGGAATTAACAGCTGGAAAGGCCTTGTCCATCAAAAACCTTGTGGTGGAAATGTCCTGTAAGGACAAAGAAAATGAAAAGGAAGGAAAGATTCACATCCACACGCCCACCACTACCTATCTGCGGGTTAGTCATAGTATGATTGCTCTCTGGTGTGTCTTTTGTTTCTTCAGCTCTTCAGAAAAAGGGTGGTTGCTGTGTTAATCCCAAAAATAATGGATGGAGACAAAGTAGTTCAGGTGATCTCTTTCATTGGACCAAATTCTGTTTGTAAGGAAATGCAAGATTTTGAGTCACAAGGCCTTTCCTCAGGCTAATAATCAAATTTTTCAGCAGTGTGTAGTAGTATGAAGCTCTGCTTCTATGGGATCTAGTAATGTAGATAGGATATCTGCATTATGGCAGTCAAAAGTTACTTTGAAACCTTTGTGACTGTTTGCAAATCCATCAGTCAGCCACCTAGAACCCCTGTCCATGTCTTTATTGTGTACAAATAACATGCTTTTCCCTCTTCCTTTACACCAAGCTTCGACTTTATAGTGCAGTTAATGCCCAGTCTGAAAAACTGGGACACCAGGCTTGTCAACTGCAAATGCTCCAAAATCATGAGCCCGGTTTTAATGGCTCTTTTCAAACGAAACGCACCCACGCATGTCCACTGCGTAGGTATGCGTCGGTGTGTCTCGTTTGCACAGCGGCAGTGGGTGGGTGGCCATGTGTGTGCACGCATGCTCCCGCGTACCCCATGCAACCTCACCTGCCTCCACCCATCGCCCCTGCACAGAGCAGCAAGTGGCGAAAACACAGTTCCTCTGTGCGGAAGCATATGTGGGGATGCAGGGGATGGGTGCGTGTCTGTGTGCACCCACAGACCCCCCTCCCTCTCAGTCATCCGTCTGAAAAGGGCTAGTGTCATGTGATTCTCCCCTTCCTCCCAAAGTAGAAAATATTGGAATGTCTCGGTCGTTTGATATCTAATCCTTTCGAGAGGATGGTTGCCCGTGTTGGTCCTAAATGTAAAAGATGGATACAAACTAGTAGTTCAGATGATCTCTTTTATTTGACCAACTTCAGTTGGTCCATCTGAGCTACCTTGTCTCTGATCGTTTAGGACACACTGCAGCCATATTTCTCTTAGAGGTTTTTGCTCAGTCGAAAGGGCTAGGAACCCTTTAAGAAACTAAACTTGTGAATTTCTCAAAGCCCTATAAATCATGAGAGCTGTGATGAAATCATGAAAGCTGGCAATCCCAGAAACATTCTTGCCTACATGTGGAGTACATCTCTTAGAGGGGTCAATACAAAGTCCTAAGAAATAGTTACAGGAAGCTGGAATTTTACCATTCAACCACGGACAGGACACTCTTCAAGATCACGGGCCCTTTTCAACTGGGATTTGGATTACTGACTGAATGGTGCTTGGGGCACTTCACATTAGTACAGTAAAATACAACTAAACACCATAACACAACTTAAAATATGTAAAATCCAGTTTAAAACTAATGGGGAACAGGGGCGGCTGGTGGGTTTTGATGTTGGAGGGGCACTGGGGCAGTAAGGTCGGCGGGCCTAGGGGCGGAGCCAGGGGAATGATAGGCGGAGCCAGGGGGACAGTAGGCGGAGCCAGAGGGACAGTAGGCAGAACCAGAGGGATGGTAGGCCAGTGACATGGCATAACCTAGCAGCAAGGAGTTCCCAGGGTTAACATCGGATGGAAGAAAATACAGTCTACATGCAAATCAAGTTTAAAATAAATAATTTGTAAACCCAAAACACAGGGAAACACCTAAAACACTGGCATAACACCCAAAACACTGGCAAAACGCAACAGCAAGTCGTTCCCAGGGTTAACATCGGATGGAAGAAAACAGTCTACATGCACATCAAGCTTAAAATAAATACTTTATAAATCCAAAACACAGGGACCCATCCTTGTAAAGCACCCCAGTCACAGCCTGAGTGACTGGGATGCTTTACCACGCACATCCCATTTCCAGCTTTTTGAACACAACTGAAATCACATGACTTGCAGTGACATCTCTCTCAGGATTTCCAAACCTCCATTTTACCACACACAGTCCCCCCTGCACTAACCCATTAGCCACTAGTCCCCACTCCCCTCCCTGAGAACCCAGGAGCCCTAGCTCCCAGCACCCCCTGCTCTAACCCACTAGCCCCCACTCCCCTTCCAGTAAACCCAGGAGCCCTGGCTCCCGCCCACCCATCTGGGAGGGAGCCAGGACTCCTGGGTTCCCTGGAGCAGCCCCCTGCTCTAACCCACTTGTCCCCCACTCCCCTCCCAGGGAACCCAGGAGCCTTGGCTCCCAGCCCCCCTACTCTAACCCACCCCCACTCCCGTGTGCCCACACTCACCCCCCATGTACCCCCGCTCCCCCTCCCCCTGTGTGCCCACACTCACCCCCCATGTACCCCGCCGCCCCCCCTCCCCCCGTGTACCCCCATTCCTTAGGAAGCCNCCCCCCTCCCCCCATGTGCCCACACTACCTCCACCCCCAGCCCTGCAATTTACTTACCCCCCCTCCTCGCCCTCAGCGCCGCCGCCTGCATCCAGGGTCTAGGGAGGGACTAGGACTAGGGAGAAGGGAGGAAGGGATCGGGGAGGCAAAGAGCTGCGCACGTGTCAGCAGCTCCCAGCCCCCTTCACAGGCTGGGACCCAGCCTGCGCAGGGGGCTGGGAGCTGCTGACGCACACACAGCATTTCCCCTCCCTCCCTAGAGGGCCCACTTCCCCAAGGGGGAGGAATAACGCATCAAAGGAAACCAGCAGTGGCTCCTCTAAAAGCATGTAGAGAACAAAAAAAGTTTTCAGGTTCTTTTTGAAGGAGAGGAGGGAGGAACTGAAATGAACATCTGGAGGGAGCAAGTTCCATACTGCGAGACCCATCACAGCAAAGGCCCGATCACTCATTGACTTAAAGCACAATAGCAGGCTCCCCAAGCAGTGGGTTGTATCTGATTGCAGACAGACAGCAGGGTGAGGATCCAGGAGCAGGTCTCAAATATAGCCAGGGCCTATACCATTCAGGACCCTATAGACCAGAAGACCAAGCTTAAATTCAATTGAAATATACAGAGGATTAATTTGGTGTTTCTAACCTTGAGAACAGACTAACCAAAGGGAGTTTGTTGATCCTGGGCTTGACTCTAGTTGCAAGTCTCAAGGTTTCTTTGAAGAGCACTGTTTAGTCTTTTGTCAACGCACCCCCCAAATGAGACACGATACAACAAAAATGGGTTTAAACAGCCGCACTCTTTATTAAAATAATAAATTAGGATCAAATTAGAATGGTGGGGGCAATCACACATGTGAATTGGGTCCAGCACCCATCTTATAACACAAATGGAACTCAGGGGTAGGCCCGATGTACCATTGGGTACCAATCCCTAACAACTGCACAAACATTTCCCCCTTCCCGTTAATGGGCTATTGGGAGGGGGACAAGGCCCCTTCTGAGCCAGGGGAAGGAGGATAGTGCCCTTGAGCTGAGGACAGTACGTATCCCTATGGCCCTCGCGGTCACTTCTCCCAGGGGGTTGACTCAGCTGCTTGCCATATCCTGCAATTGCAGCTGTGGTCACCCCCCATCTCCTATGGAGATGCCCCATTGTTATTTATTTATATTTATTGGCTGCCCCCTCATGCCTACGGCATCTCGGGGCGACTCACAACAGTTAAAACAACAATAAAATACATAAAAACAACAATATGAATAATTAAAACTAACCCCCCCCCCAAACGTTCCCCTCCCTACCCTACCCTCCCACCCTCCGCTCTGAAGGCCTGGGTGAACAGCCAGGTCTTGCATGCTCGGCGAAAAGTCATCAGACCCGGGGCCAGGCGAGCTTCCTCCCGGAGGGAGTTCCAAAGCCGCGGCCCGGCCACTGAGAATGCCCTCTCCATCATGGCACCCCGTTTAACATGGGGGACCTCCAGGAAGGCGCCCCCGGCAGACCGCAGGGGCCACCCTGGGGTGCGGAAGGTGAGACGGTCCCCAAGGTATGAGGGACCCAGACCGTATTCTAACTTATTACCTATCCTAACTCTGGTGCTGGACCCTGCCACTAAGGGGCCACCGGTCCTTGCCAGATGAGCCCGACCCCCACCTAAATTCCCCCAACCAAAACTTCCTGCAACTTCTCCTTCAATACTGCCAGGTACCATTCATTCCCCGTTGGGGACAGGTGCACCCCGCTGTCCCTGTAAAGATCCGGGCTCCTATGTGAGATGGCGTGATGGCTGATTGTTGCCCCGCCCACTCCCTTCACCCACCGCCCTATCTCCCGGTTGATGGTCTTTCCGGTTTTATCGATTTTACATGGGGGGACCCCATCGCCCCAGGATACCTGCTCTACCAGATCGTTCCATAGAATGGCCACCCCCGGGAACATGAGTTTGACTGACCAGATATCGTTCCTAATGTCCTTCAACATTTGTACACCTTTTACCTGCACCAGGTCGTTCTCACCTAAGTGGATGACTAAGATATCTGTCCAGGCTACCCTTTCCCCCTTCTTAAGGTGGGAATCAACTGCCGCCACCGCATGCCTCCACTGCCCATCCAATGAACTGAGCGTAGGCCGACAACCCCAGCTGTGTTCCCCAGTGTGATTTTTCCGTTGCCTTGCTGGCCCAGCGAACCAAGCTGTGGCCTACGATCCAAACCATGCTCTTTTGATGATGCCAGGCACCTGAGGAGATAGACAATCATTACTGGTGATACAAGGACAGGGGGGATCTGACGTATGCCCTGTACGCCTGGCTCTGCCACCTGCCTATGGTTTGAGTCTCCTGCTCCCCCAGGCCAGCCACTGCAGCAAAACTGGCCACACCTATCCAGAAGGAGTGGGTACCAAAGAGCCCAGCAGGGACATTAAAGGCCGTGAGGGAAGCACGCATTACAGCCATCAGCTGATACCTGGTAAGGAAACTGCCATCCGCGTGGCGGAACAGCAAGCCGGGCACTGCCGGACGCACCAACAAGTACTGCGACAGAGCTAGTACTGGGCACAGTGCCGGGGACCCAACCTGTGCCAGGCGCACAGTGAATCCCCTGTCACGCCGTTCGGTCTTTGAGTGACGCAAGCGCAGGGTAACCTCCTGGTCCCCTATGCCGACATCCTCAATGGCTAATGCTCAGACTGACCTGTCCCTAGCTGAGTCAGCTACCAACTTGCTAGCCCGAAATGCCCCGAAAAAGGCCACTATGAATGCTGCCGAAAACAGCTTGACTTCACTCTCCGATGAGCAGATGCTGGGGAGGGTTCCGCACATGCCCACCAGGAGCTGCGGTGTTATGGGTGGCCGCCTGTCAGGAGATGTCCCCCTTTCTCTGGCCCATGTCTCCATCATACGCCTGGCAAAGAACTCACGATCGGGTGGGGGGTGACCTGCTAACCGGCTCATAAAAGCTAATGCTGCCAACTTAGTGCCTATGGTTCCTACTGCTGCACCCTGCTGCCTGACGTCGAGCATGAACGTAAGGATCTGGGGCTCCGGAATGGCGAAACCCAGGGGCCAGCCTCGAGATAGGTGATAGCTCTGAAATTCACTGAAGGCCCTTCCGTATGCGGCCCTGGTCCGCAGCGCCAAGTTTCCCTGGACGGTGTTATACAGCTCTACGATCCAAGGATCCACGCCCACTGGGGTAAGGGCTCCAGGTCCAGTCTGGCTCCAGGTGCGAGTGAGCGAAACCACTCTATCTGGAAGCAAGATATGGCATCGGCCACTCCATTATTGACCCCCGGCACATGCCGAGCCCTAAATAAGATGTTGTAGCGCAGACATTCCAGCACAAATGCCCTAACTAGCCCCATGACCCTAGGCAAATGTGATGACTGGGCGTTAATAATGAGGACCACCGCCTGGTTGTCACACTAGAATAATGAACTCGTCTGCCCACAAATGTACTGCCAGGATGATAGCATAGAGCTCAAGGAACGTCAGATCCCTAGTCACCCCTTCCTCTACCCACTCCGTGGGCCAAGGGGCTCCACACCAACGGTCCTTGAATATTACACCAAATCCCATCCCCCCAGCCGCATCAGAGTGAACCTGCACACTCAGCCTCTACTAGTAGCTTCTCTCACCACAAGCTAACACCATCGAAGTCTGCAAGGAACAAAGCCCAGATCTCCAAATCGTCTCTCATTTCCCGCGTGACTTGTATATGGTGGTGGGGCTGGAGGGAGCCAGCCAATTTGGTATATAAACATGACAGGAAGGCCCTACCGGGGGCTACCACCCTGCAGGCGAAATTCAGGCTACCTATCAAGGACTGGAGCTGCCTAACCGTGACCTTACGTGCTGCCATACACCTGGTGATTTTAGATCTCATATCAGCCAATTTGTCACCTGGTAGGCAGGACACCCCCTGCACTGTGTCTAGCTCTATCCCCAAATACTGAAGGGTGGTGGCTGGGCCGAAGGACTTTTCCGGGGCTAAGGGGATACCCAAGCTGTCTGCCAACCCCTGAAAGGACTCCATCAACCAATGACACTCATCTGTACCGGGACCACCGATGAACAGGAAATCGTCCAGGTATTTGTTGATATCCCCTCCATAGGTGCGCTGCCTGAGCAGCCACTCGACCAGTGAACTAAAACATTTGAAGGCCGAACAGGAGATCGAGCATCCCATGGGCATGACCTTGTCGAAATAGAACTGCCCTTGAAAGTGGAGACCCAGGAGGTGAAAGCTATCCAGGTGCATCAGAAGCGGACTTTACGTCGCACTTTGCCAGAAGGGCCCCTGTCCCATGGCGCTTCACGAGCTCCACTACTGTATCAAATGATGCGTAGCGTACTCTGGACAGCTCTTTGGGGATGGCGTCGTTGACAGACACCCCTCTCCCTTTTGGGTATGACAGATGGTGTATCATACGGAACTCGCCTGGAGATTTCTTGGGGACCACCCCTAGCGGGGAGACTATCATGTTGGGGAAGGGAGGGGGAGAGAACGCCCTGGCTATCCTACCCTCCGCTTGCTCCTTGTTAATTTTCTCTCTTACGACAGACTCTAAACCCAACACTGATTTCAAGTTGGGTGCACCTCCCTTGCTGGGATCCAAAACCACTCCCTGAAACCGCCGATTATGTAAGCCACCTCCGTGCGGTCCGGGTGGGCTTCGAGGGCAGCCGCCAGCCAATCCGCCTTAATTGGGGTTGGGGCCTTTTGCTGGAGCTGGCTCCCCGGCTCCCCCCTGCCCTCCTCTACCTGGTGGTCCTGGTGGGGCCCTCCCTTTGGTCCCTGCTCTGGCCCTGGGGCATGCTGCCACGTTGTGAAGGCCGGAGCAGTTGGGGAAGGAATGCCGGAACCTGCATGCCGGTCGGGAGCATTTCCCTGCCCGCGGAAATTCTCAGCATTGGTTCACCTGGGTGCCAGCTGATCGCCTGGCGTCACCACGAAAAGGATAGTTAGCCTGGGTGACACCACCTTTTGCGAGCAGGTGGCTTCTGTCAGATCTTGGGGTATTGGTTGCATCTACCATGCAGTCCAACCAGAGGTCGGGTGCATGGGTATCCCACCTCATCCCTGGGGTGAAGGCCGCCCGATGACGAAAGGCCTCATCGTAACGAAACCACGCCCCAGCAGGCCCGGACTCATACACCCGGCGGATGATGTCTGCGTATTTAAGGAGCTCCGGTGCCCGGGAGGGATACGCTTGCATGACCACTGCGATGGCCGCAGTCCAATTAGACCAATTTCTGTCAGCCTTAGGATTGTTGAAGCGCTCCTTCTCCTTCCTATTCTCTGGATCTGCCGGGTCAACTATTGGGTCCCGAAAGAGGGGGGTGAACAGATCTACAAGTTCGCCCCTCCAGATCTTCTCTTGCGTAGCCCGTAGCAGGTGTGCCTCGACGGGAGCCGACACTGCCATGTAGCCCACCCCTGGGAGCAGGTACTGACCCATCTCTCGGCCCTGCACATAATCCGGGCCCGATGATGTACTGAGAACCATCCAGACTTGCAGCGCCTGTCCCGGGTGCAGGGAGGCTGCAGGAGAGGCGGCGTCCGGGCCACCCTGGGCAACCACGTCTGGGCGGGGCATGGCACCCAGACTCCATTCCACCACACCAGCTGGGTGGCCGGCTCGCCTGCTACTCTTGCCCCCACTGCGCCCCCCCACTGCCTGATGACTGAGGGAAGGGGCAAGGGGCAAGAACTGGTGTTGCACTGCCCCCTGGGCCACCTGGCTCCATCTGCTGGGGTGGCCCACTAATCCCGACTGTGGGATTGCACCGAGCCCTGGCACCACTGCCCCTGTTGGAGGCCCCACCCCACCCCCGTACCTTGGCTCAATCCTGCTGCCGCCATCTTCATCCCTCCCACCCCGCTGCCTCGTTGTTAAGCCATTTTGTGAATTACTTGTTCCAGGGCCCCTATCCTCTGGCGCAGCTCCTCATCCTCCTTTCGTTGGGTTGCCCCTGGTTCAGGGGGTTCCGGGCTCACGCTACTGTATCCAAGAAATGGAGGGGGAGGGCCCCTCCAATTGCCATGGGGCCATGGACCCCATCGTAGGCATGTGGAGGGGGCCAACCCATTGCTGCCCCGCCCATGCCAACTGCTGATTGTAACTGCGTGGCCCGCTGGACTTGTAGGGCAGGCAGTGGGGCCAACTTATTCCCCCAACTGGAGCACCCGGCCGATTCAGGCCTTGGGAGGGGGCCCATCGCAGCACCCACCTGATGATCCACTCGCAAGCGCCTTGGCCCTGGGGGGGTCCTCCAGAAACCTGGCTGGGTGATTCACCCTACGCCTCCCCCTTCAGGGTGGCTGCACCGGAACTGGGCCTGTTGGCCCCCTCTGCATGGGGGCTGGTCCTGAGCCTCCCTGCACCACCATGCCCCCTGAGCCCCTCTGGGAAACCCCTCCCTCCCCCCTGCTGCCATGCTACGCAGGAGGGCTTCGCATTCTGCCACGGTCCCTCAGAGACGGCTCCACTGGGGGGGGGGCTGCACCTCTGAACCCCCCGCAACCGCCAACTGCCTCCCCGCATATGGGGTTTCAACTTCATCCTGAGGTGGGGGGAAGGGGTCCAGAGTTGTTTCCTCAGCCCCCACTGCTGTTGGGGGGGCAGCACCCCACCATGGCCGCTGCTGCCTCCTAGGGGCTTTTTTATTTGCCCCCATACCTGGCCACCAATCTGGTCCGGTACCACAGTTCCCCGTGTCCCAGGTGGCCTGATCCTGCTCTGAGGCCCCCCATGCCGTGATCACCGCTGCTGCCGCTGAGGCTCTGAACGGGGCCTAGTCAGCACACACGCCGCAGAGCTGCTGCTCTGTTCGCTGCTGCTCTGTTTGCTGCTGCTCTGTTTGCTGCTGCCTCTCAACTGAGGAGGTGAGCGACGCACATACACATGCAGCACCGCCCTCCTTGGGCGGTGCGCCAATTGTGAGGCTCAGTCTTCGCGCCCTCCTGGTCAGGGTCACCTAGCAACCCTGGCCGGGTATGTTCAGATCCCTGCGGCTGCTTGGCTCGCTCTCTCTTCCCTGCAGGCGGCATGGAAGCCACACGGGGAAAATTCAACACTAGGGGGAAAAGGGGGAAGATCCCCCTACCCTTTCCAGCATGTTCTGCCCCTATTTCTGAAAGGGGGCCGTGACAAATTGGCCTTCGCAGCCCACTGGGGCTGCAAAGGGGCAATTGGAGTTTGTCTGTAAGAATACTATTGTAACCCTGAAAGGGTTAGCACTGTGACCTTTCTTTTAATTTCCATGAATTTTAGCAAAAGTTTAATATTTTCATTTTGTACTGCCCAAAATACAAATATTATATCCAAAATTGTTGCACCTCCATGAAAGCTGACTTCCCCCCCCCCCCGCCATTTCTAAGAAAAATGGACTTTTCACAGATTTATTGCTTGTCCGAAAACTTGGCAGCCACGTTTCTAAGCTTTTGTCTGCAGCCCTGATTCAGGACTGCTGAAAGATTTCAATTTAACAGTTCTTTTTCCAAATGAACTGAGATTCCCATGTTTTTTATTGACAGTCACCATTGGAAACCAAAATGTACCAAACCCCAAAGATTAAGTTTTCAAGAACTGGACATTTCATAAAGCCTGGTATATTTTAATTTAAATATCTTACAATTTTTATTTTATTTTTTTAAAAAGAACCAAAATTCTTTGCCATCACTTCTTTAGCATTTCCCTCTTTATTACATATGATAATTTTCATGTTTTTTCTTGGGCAAAAATATTCCACCATAGTTTCAGTTCCACAGCTCCTCATACTGGGGCAGTCCTATAATTCAGATTGTTCTGTTGCTTTTTTTTTTTTTCCATTGAAAACATCTTTCTTTGTTTTCAATCATGAAAGGCAGGATGCAAAATCCAACCCTGTCTTTTGTGATTGGAAATAATTGGAGACGCATTAAATGACGCTTTTAACCATGCGCCCACGTTCCGAGCCTCACGTTATTTTCCCCACCGGGAATTTGGCTCTCGTTAGTTTCCCCTGGCATGGTAACGTGAGCAAGCAGCCATAGTCTTTGTCTCCATTCATCCTTTTTGCTGCACTGCAGAGAAAAAATGGTTCCATATGGAATAACTCAGCAAACCAGGGTTGCTCCGCCCATCCATTAGACAAGATGGACACCTTGTCCAGGGCATCTGCTCATTGCACTGGGAAGTTCCAAGAGTTGTTCAGACTCCTCAGTGCTGCCCCCAATAGGCGGAGGACTTTAGTTCCCTGCCAATCAGCTTGTGGGGGTGGGAGGAAGAGCAAATACATTTTGGTTGCTACCACAAAATACCTGGTGTAGAAATATTCTGAGTAGAACCAAAATGCTTCTCTTTAATGCTTCAAGGCCTCCACGTTCAATCGCTTTGAGAGGAATGTCCTGCACAGCTATACTGAAGTGGTATCTTTGTGGAACCAGCTTGTGAAGAATGAGATTCATCTGCAGAATCATGAAAGAATCAAATTTTTCCACTTTAAAATAAAGAATACAAAGCAGGAATTTAATCTGACAGCTGACTACCAACACTTGGAGGTGGTAAGACCATTGGGGACAGATGCTAACTTTTCTGGGTGTCGAGATTTCTTTCTCAGGTACCTGTTTGAACAGCATCACTCCTATATTACCCTTGCTAGATTTTGCCTTTGTTTTTGTGGTATCCTTACTCTTCTAGGCTCCTCCATTGGGGTCTTACAATGCTGAGGGGTGTTGCATTCCTTGGAAAATTATAGCAAAGGAGAAAGTGTTGATTTTTTAAGTCCTGAAAGTAGGCGTGTGGTAGATGTGGAAGTAATTGCTAATACTCTGTGGAACCAGGAGCCATGTATATATGTGGAATAGCTGTATACATGGGCTATAGCAGACTTGGGCACCATATGCCCCTGTCTACATGATATTGGAAACTATGTTTTCCCGTGTAAATGCTACTACATCCACTTTGCTTGGTGTCTACAATGCATGGTGTATAGAGCTATAGTCTGCATCCTACAGAGATCTTGACCTGCTCATGCCAACATAGGCTTTTAAACAACTTTCTTTAATAGCTCGGGCTGCTTCCCAAAACAAGCCAGCTTCACTAAGTCCAACTGAACGAAATACAGTACATTGTCTAAAACAGGAACACTGTCTAGGGAAAAATACCACTGCACCACATATACTGTCATTTGTACACAGACTTCATAACTGTTCAAACAGTTCATTTTGCCCTTCACAGGCAAAGGAAAGTGGTTTTGGCTGTAATCTTCAAGGCACTGCACTGGCACAAATCCTGGCTCCTGTTCATTTCAATGCGGCTTGTACTGGTGGAGCACTTGCAGAACTAGAGCTTTGATTTGTGGCAGCCCATTGGAATCTTGAAATGAAAACACATGCACAATTTCCATACACACATGGGTTCTGGGAGGAGGCTTCAAAAGGTGTACTTGAACCTGCCTGGATTTCACTTGGTCCATCCGCTTTGAAGTGTCATGATGTCATGACATCTGTAAAGGGTGTGGCCATGCCAGATAGAGATGGCTCAAAGAGGCTCTCTTGTCTCCTTTCTGGCATGACCCCACCCCCTATGGAGTGTTGGATGTCACAATATTTGCAGGAGGTGAGGCCTCATTAGAAAGGGGCAGCAGAATTGCTTTACCCTGCCCTCGCACATCCCTGAAAAAATATTCTGCTGACTGCTAAGGTGAATAATGAAACCACATGCGAACATAGTAAATTTGCCTGGCGATTTGAATTCACACTTTCAAATGTACAAAACCTGTCACACATTAACTCTGACGTAAATAATTTCCCCGGCTCTGCTACAGTCCAGTTACTGTGATATAAACAAAGCCACAAAAGTATTTTTACAAAATAGAACATAAAACCAATTAGCATTTTAGAAGTTTTGTTTATTCTGTGGGTTTTAATTTTTTTTACGCTGTCCAAATGTAAAATGTCTTTATCACTTACCTCTTGTTATTTGCCAATATTTTGTAATAAAAATGTGGTGAATAGCTGTCCTCTATGGGTGTTAATGAACGTGACAGCACACTGCTTTGGCCTGCTCTGTTACACTTTGGCCCGGACCTCACCTGCACATTTATACAGGCCCTGCCAGATGTTGGCCTGGGATTGCCCCAGGCTGTGTCGGTGGCTAGTCTGGGTTGTGATCCTGGGGATCTCCAGGGTCACAGCCCGGACTAAGGTCCACCTGATTGGACTATCATTGGCTGCCATGGCTGCCTGTCATAGCAGGGGGTGGGGCACTGGGGGCAGCGTGGAGACCGGGCCAGCTGGCTGCATGTTCAAGCAGCTCCCTGCCCTCCTGGATGGCCCAGTCACCGGCATGTTTGTTGGGCCAACCCAGTCTAGACAGTGTTGGCAGTGGTTCCCAGGCTGGGTTGCGATGGCGGAGCTCTGATGTCACATTTGATAACATCCAATGTGTAACCGAAGCCCCAGTTGTCTGTACCCACTGAAACCAATGGGCCATGCTCTGATCTTATTTAAACTCCAAAACTACTGGAGTTAAATCAGCATTAAACAGGTGTAAAAAAGACCAGAATCAGGGCTAGCAAGGTCTTCTTTTTTAAAAAACACTTTGTGGGGATTTCAAGGAAGCTTGTTGGGGTAGGGCTGCTACCTCTCCAAGTTTCTCAAAGGGACTCCATCTTTTGATCCAGAGTCACTGGGCTCTGTGGGAAGCCTCCATTTTTCAGGGACAGCCAGCAGTGCCCTCATAACCCAGAGAAATTTGGACTTCTAGGGGCAGCAGAGAGCGGCCACGTCAGAAAAGGGGCAGACCACAGGGACTTTCTGCCTCCTTTCCAACATAGTCTTACCCCTGTGGAGCGTCATGTCACTCCATAAAGATCAGCATTACATCCAAAAGGACGTGTGTCACGGAGGAACATAAGGTCACACACGTGTGATATGTAAAGCAAAAGGTGCAACATGTATGTAATCAACCCGTGACAACGTGATAACTCCTTTGCCCCACGGCCATGCCTGCCAATGTGGCTCCACCCCATCCAGGTGAAAGCCCAGAGAAAGGTAGTAGCCCTAACCAGGGGATTCCACTTATAACTCTTGGAAGCTCGAATGAACGATGATTGGAATCACTCCATATATGCTCTGGTTTTGTATGCTTCCCCTGATGCCAGGCCCAGATCCAATCAACTGCATAGGACCCCATGTGTTGAGAGAGGCCCTGAGTGTGAGAAGCACTGGTGTAAAATACAGGCCGAAAGGGTCTTGAACTGAGAGAGAGTGTGCTGTGATTCAGGAGAAGAGTCCGCAAAGGGTCCATGGGTAAATTAGAAGTGACAACATAGGTGTAACCCACAGGCTTATAGAGCCTGCAATGCAGGAAGCCCCAGCTGCTGAAAAAAATGTTTAAGGGACATCAAGAATGAATTACAGTATTTTTTTTTCCTTTTTGCTAATGTGTGAGTGAGTGTGTGTCAAAACATTCCTGTGCTGCAGGGCCCATGCCACCATTTTGCATGAGGACCCAATGCCCTGGCTCCAGCATGACTTGAAGCATCTAGTACTGGCAACTGTCAGAAGCAGGATGCTGAACTAGATGGACCATTGGCCTGACCTAATATTCTACTGTACTGTACAAGCACAGCTCCGTTTTAACTTGTAGCCTGAAGTTTCTCAGCACAATCACTGGCATAACTATCGGGGGGGGGGAGGGGCTTTCTTAACCTCTCTTTTTTCTCCTCTCTGCTCTCAGCCACATCCTGATGATCATACTGTTTAACTGCAGCCTAAGAAGACAAATGCATCTGTGTGCGCTTTGTGGACAGACCACAAGAATCTGCCCGTGGTGCTTCAGCTGGAGGGGCAGATAGAGGAGGTGAAGAAGGAGAAGATGCTGTATCAGAAACGGGGAACCATTCATTTCAGGTGAAGTAACTTTATTCTTAGTTTGCACTTTAAGGTAAACAAACAGAATTCCTCCCTCTAAATTTAATGGTAAGGTTAAGCACTCATGGGAAAGATACTTGGTTAGCACCCCCAAGGTCTCTGTCTCCCGTTCCCGTCCCCAAACCTGCACACCTTCCCACCCTGCCGGGATGGCTTGCCTTGGCCACCTTTAGTAATGCGGGGGAACACAGTGTTTTTATCTGCTGTAGGACTGAAGAAAGGGCCCTGTGTGGCCCGAAAGTTTGCTTATTTCCACCAACAACAGTTGGTCCAATAAAAGATATCATTCAAACCACTTTGTCTCTCTGTAGGACTGAAAGAAATACTTGGTGTAAATATTGAATTCAATGTATTTGGTGTATTGGTGTCTATTTTAATGAAGTGAATATGAAGAAATATTTGCTTCCAGCTTTGTTTGAGCTACTGAATTCTAGTTTCAGAATTTTGTGTTCAACATTTCAGTTTCGTTGCGGTATTGTTATCCAGTACTTGGTTCGTTTTGGTGAGATTAGCACTAAATAGTACCACCAAACTGAATGTAGTACCAACTACATCATACCAAAGTAACTGTAATGAAGTAACTGAATAAACAAAATAGCCAATTTTGCAACAGTGGCAAGGGTGAATTTTGACCTTTTTTATCTTTGCAAATAAAAATGTACTATTCATTCCATCCGTAGTCTGATGGGTTTTCTCTGCTGAGAGTATTAAGAAGGCTGCAGACATGATGAGACTAGTTCTGTATATGGGGAATTGTACCAAGAGGTACAATTAGAGTCACGAAATGACCAAACTCTAATGGATCTGAGTGAACCAAAGTTGGAAGGAAACAATGGTTCATTGCAGAGGGTCCCAAACTACAGGTCATGATCCCAACTGACATACTTTGCAAGTCTTTGTTGTCTGGAGTCAAAGTATAATATTTGAGTCTCAAAATCAAGGTGGCACATTTTGCGAGCAACTGGAGCTAGAGTGCTACCCTGGCACTCTGGAGACTCTTTTTTGTCTACCTTTAGCACAGACTTCATGTAAGACCTTGGACAAAGTCACTTATGAGTAGATTTTCAAAGATTAAAAATGGCACCTAAGTGCCTAATTTCTATTGACTTGATGTTAGGTACCTGAGTGTCATTTTTGCCTTTGAAAATCTACCCCTTGATCTCCTTGGGCTTCGCACAGGTATGTTTTGGGAGGTAGGTACCTTCTAATTTACTTAACGCTCCTTGCCCCCTCCACGAGCACGAAACAGAGAGAAAGGGTATGTCCTACTTTGGGAGAGCTTGTTCATCTATATTGGAGGGAGACCATTATCTCCCCACCCCCCAATCCAAAGTCTTCTGCTGTCCCAGAAAACCTCAGCCTTCCTCCTTTTGTGTTTCCCTTGTAGTGTCTGTCTCATTCACTGTTTGTCACTCCAGCTCCTCATGCAGATAATTCCCTACAAGTTCCCAAGGAGGGAGATCAGGGGAAGGGAAGCTATCTAACCCCTGCTCACTAGAACAAAAGGAAGAGGGACTAAGTTACTCCAGAGTAACTTCTGCTTATAGCACAACCTAGCTAATTCCTAACTAGGGCTGAAACATGATCTCAGTTTTCCCTTGATTCTTGCTGAGAATCATGGTTCTTGACTCATTTTTAGTGAGAATTGATAATCAAGAAAGTCCCCAGTTCTTTGCACTTTCTTGGTTGAGAATTTTTCTTGATTTGCTGCGCTTTACCATGTATCGTATACCAATTTACCATGTGCCACTTACTATGTACCACATTCGTCCTGGTAAAGTGCATGCACAAAATGGCTGCCCTTTTCTAAAATGGTGGCAATGCTGCCAATGCAATCTTGGAAGAGGGCTACGCATGTGCAGAAGATCTGAAGCAGCCATTTTACAGGTGCATTACCGGGACAAATGTGGTATGTGCTACAAGGTACACAGTACATTTAGATGAGATTCTTCCTGTGATCTTGAATGGTTACTGCGATCAACTTGATATCTCAGTAATGATTCTTGATTCTTGCAAGCTTCTTGATTCTCACGAGATTTTAGCAAGAAACAAATTCATTCTCATTTCAGCCCTATCTCCTGACTTCCCCCCTACACCTTGGCCCAGTATAAAACCTGGGATGGACTAGTCTGGGTACTCTTCCATACTGACTAGGATGGTGAAATGGATCCTTCCTTAAAAACTACATTTACCTTCTTTATATTAGGCTAGTAGTACTTCTCTACCGCACATGGATGTTGTGAGTGTAAGCTAAGCACATTCAAGTTTGTCAGGCACTCAGATTATATGGTTCTGATTTTTACCAGTCTGAGGAAGGGCTCTGTGGTCCTGATCGCTTGCACACTCTCATTGATAGAAGTTGGTTCAATACTACTTTGTATCCATCTCTCACAATTGGGATCAATATGACAACCATTCTTCTCCTAAATTTTGGCAATCAGGTCCACATAAGTACCTTGTGATAAAGAGTGAGCTGCTGGGAAAAAAAGTTGTCCTGCAACCAATCCCATGACAACTACAGTAGGTGTTTGTTTGAGAACCATACACCTGCCTTTCAGTACTTTTACCATAAACGTAACATTGATACTTTAGCTTTAAATTTGGAACGTTTCATTTGCCTTTCTGGGAAAAGTACACTGTCCCTTGAGTTTTGGCTAACTCTACAATCTCCTTGACATTTCATTACTGAGAACCCTTATAGGAATGTAGGGTTCAACCTTGTGAGATACCGGGCATCCTTTGGAGAGGCACTGGGAATTCTCAGCCCCCACCTAGGCCACAGGTAGCTGCAAACTCTCCAGAGCCACTTGGCACTTCGGAGATTGTGAAGACGTTATATAACATGCTTCAGTATGGAAAAGGTAGGCAAACAAATAATGATGGAATGGTTGATGTCAGATGTCCTACTGTATGTGTTCTCAGTCCAACATGTGGTTATGAAACTGGATGTATTTTTTCAACGTTTCTAGCTAACTCCGTGCAGAGAAATACTTAATAAAGTCTGCAAAAATGCTACACTGAGGTAAAAAGCCTTGCAGAGGTTTGTGAATTTAGCTGAACATCTGTTTCCTGAAGCAACTAAATGAGTTCAGCAAATTCAATGCACATTTACCTTGTTTGTGCCAAGCACAAAACATGCAGTCTCTGCCTGCAAGATAAGGCCCAGTGGGAGTTCTAACAGAGGGCGTTTTTTTACACACGTTCAAGTTCCGGGTGTTTCAATCTTCTGGGTTTACAAGCCCACAAGTAAGTTCCGGATGCATTTTTCACACACACGCTGCCCTGAGGCAGTTCTTGGATGCATTCTTCACACAAACACTGCCCTGAGGCAGCCTAAAACAGCCGCAGCTATCAACGTGACAGGCTGCCATGGAAACCAAGTGACCACAGCTGTGTGGAGCAAAGCTGTTTACCAGGAGACACACAAACGTTCTGGAAGAAGTTTCACACTGAAGTTCAAAGATCTGGATGTTTAAGATCTGGGTTAGTGATTTAGACACACAAAATGTTCAGGATGTAACAGCAAACATCCAGGAGAAATGTGTGTGTAAAAACACCCAGAGACACCAATTCAAGTCTTTTTCATCTGCCTTCATGCACCCACAGGACACGTAGAAAGATGAAAAGTTTTTGATTCAGTATCTAGTCTAGCATGGCGTCTCTTTCTTAGACAGGCTGGCTGATGACTAACACTATTATGAAGCTACAAGACAGGATGCCATTGCTTCATAGTACCGAGTACAAATTGGTGACATCCTGATGGTTTAATTTTTCCTGCTTTATTTTCTCATTTATCTCTGCACTTTTAACCTTTCCATCTGTGCATGTTTTTTCTTCTATTAACATCCTAGTGAGGTTCATGACTGAAAGGCTACGAAATTCTATTTCCTTTTTAACCTTAAGATCTTTACTCTTTTATTATGTCCCAGGCATCCATTTAAATTGCCCATTCCCCAGAGCTTCCTTCTCCAGGAGACATTTACTGTAGACAAGAAGCAAAAGCACTACTTCTTGGAAACCAAAGTTTTGATAAATGGGCTGGAAGAATCCATTCAAACCCTGACACTTGGCTACCAAGCTGAAAATCCATATGTAAGTTAGACCTGGTGCAGATGTTTTCCTGTAACTTTGGATAGTGATGTTGCCAGAAAATAGGTTGCTACAAACTTCTTGGAAACATTACCATTCTTGATGAACGTGGAAAGAGAACACAAGAAGTAATGATTGAAATTTTTTATATGCCTGTTGACTTGTAATGATGATGTACTCTAGTCTAACTCTGTGTATTGCAACTGCTGGCCTTAAAACTACTCCTCCTTTGATCAGAGCCAGCCTTAGGCAGGGTCATAGGAGCCCCACTCTTTCCTGCACATCCAAGGTGGGGGCAGATCCACGTAATGCCCTCCACTCCAAGCCCACATAGGTCCAGAACAGCGGTACTAGGGTTCCCTTCCAGCCAGGTCCCAAACACAATGGTGGTTAGGGCCTTGCGAGAGGCTGCTTCCTTAAGCTGCTTTCTTGCGTTACCTGGGAGTTGGGGAATGTCTGTGAGGGCAATCGCAGCTCTATTCTTATGGGAATTGGCGCACACAGGAGTGCGCTGTTCCGCTTTTATGCTGCGAGAGCACTTGCGCATGACCGGGTCCCCCAATGAAGCTTTTACAATCACTGGGTGTTCTTGTGGCATAAAAGTGGAATAGCACGTTCCTATGTGCACTAATTCCTATGAGAATAGAGCCATGATTGTCCTCATGGAAGTTATACCCTTCCCCCCACCCCTTCGTGAGTAATGTGATAAAGCAGCCTTAGTGTTGTCCCTGCCCCTGTCCCAGGGCTAGGGGCAGCCCAGAAAGTGGCAACAGCTGAGGGGAGGGGAGGCTCATCACATGGCCATTCTGCCTCCTCCACTCGTGGGGCTGGCAGCTGCTGCTGTAGTCCCCCAGTGTGATTGGCTGCTGGAGGGAGCTGTGCTCTCTCTTCACTGGTGTACTGGAAGTGGGGGGATAGGAAGAAGCTTGTTTGTGAGAAGATGGATGGATGGAGTGTGTGTGTGACAAGATGTCCTGTATCAATTCTGTGGTTTCACTTGCACATGGTACTGATGAGTTTTGAAAACATTTATATGACGCTTGTATTTGCAAGAAAGCATCAGACTGCCAACTGCTGAAGGGGGTGGGGTTAATGGGGGGTCCCACATTTTGGAGTCATTCTGGGCTGTGTAAATTGTAAGGCTGGCCCTGTCTTTTATATGTTTGTCATGGTGTGATTTTTATAAAAAGAAAAACTTCTTTCAATAAAATGTAAACTAAAATTGGTTGCTGTATGTAACTTATTGTGTCACTTGCTGTCTTTCAGATCTGTGCTGGCTTAGCTCATCCTTATAATAACAAGATTTTCCCCAAAAATGTAGAAATTTGTGCTGTAACGCGCAGCCATTGGAGTGTAAGTCAACTTAATGCCAACACTTATTTTTGGGTGGGTGGGGAGCAGTGATTCATTAAGTTACTTAACAATAAAGGAAGGTCTTTGACTTAACTTAGGAGTTTGATGGGGTAAAATGAAGGTGTAGAATGTAGGATGTCTGCTTTTAATCAGCTTGTGAACTTCCCTGTCAGAGGAACAAATCTATTCTGCATAAATGTTGCAAGGAATAAAGACAGGTTTTGTTAACAGGACATTCAGAATTCCAGTACGGGCATTGCCACTGATTTACTGTTCAACCTCTGGGCAAGCCACTTCACCATTATTACCAAAAGGAATTTATTTCCTCAGGATGTTGAATGTTTTTAATTCTACCATAATAAAGTCACTCTGTATGAAAACGTGGTCTCCCACATTGCAGAAATAGGTTGTGTTCAGCTGGATTCGCTAATTCTAAAAACTCAAACTCTCAACCCACAGGCAAAGCGTGAGGTTGAAGCTACCCTGAAAGTGAATAAGAAAGATGTGATTAGCCTTCTAGGCAAGTACCAGAACAGATCTAGTGAGAGTGATTTCCGACATCTATTACAAATGGACATGACTCATACATTCCAGGTATTTGCACTGACACCAGCTGATACATTTGCTCCCCATGCTCAAGGGACAAATCCGGCTCATGGCTAATTTGTATTTTGCTCCTTTACAATTCCTACATCTAGCTCCGTGAATTAAGTTCCTATCCTCTATCACTGAAGGAGCATCTTCAAGGGGAAGGGAACAGAGGTGAAGACGTGCACTCAAGGGAAGAGAATGGATCCACGGCACATATCCATGATCTGGACTCTTCCCATCCTGAGAACCTTAAGTGTCATTCTCCTCCTTCCCAACTCTTGGCCAGCCTGCAGAGCTTAGGTTAACTTCAAAGTGGTCCATGGAAAGAAAAAGATTCCTTATCCCTGTGCTTATTGAGAAGAAGAGATGTTCTCCCTTCTCCCAGCCCCCATCTCTGAGGCCACTTGCCGATGTTACGTGGGCCGGTGAAGCTCCCGGCTGGAAAACTTACACTGAGCTCTACACATAGGTGCGGAGCTAAAAGCGTCATCAGCTGCACCCAGCAGCTTTATTTCCTACGAATGTGAGGGCTGGATATTGAATCCCGACATTTGGAGGGGAAAAAGCCACTGGATGTGACTGATGATGCTTTTAGCCCCGTGCCCACGTGCAGAGCTTGGCATAAGTTTCCCCGCCGGGAGATTTGCTGGCGTTCTATTTTCCCCTTTTCTTTTTTTGTGATTTCTACCATTCAAGTCATCATTCTCTCTCAATGTACTTTATTGTTGTTTTTCTTTGTTTTGGAAAGTTCTGTTTGTTTAATCTTGTCTTGGGAAAATGTTGAAAACTGTCCTAGTTCAGATGATATCTTTCATTAGGTCAACTTCTGTTGGTGAGAATGAGCAAACTTTTGAGTTACGCAGAACACTTCTTCAGCTGTTAGTATTGGGGTGGGGGCGGAATAAATTAGTAGTTTAAACTATTTAACTTCAATGAAGGTAAAACAGTAAGTATGGGTGTAAACAGCAAGCTGTCCCTTAAGCATATATTTCTATAGTAGCTAATTAATTTTTTCTCTACTGCACTTTCCCAAATGACTGCTATTACATATCTATACCTAGCCTGCACTTGCTCAGTCTTTAGTTTAGACTTTGCTTAGGAAGGGTCTCGTGTGGTCTGAAAGCTTACATGTAATCAACAGAAATTGGTCCAATAAAATATATCTTCTGAACAACGTTGTCTTCATCTCTCACATTAGGGACCAACATGAACTACACTCTCACTAGAAGAGTCTACTGACATTGGGTGTTTAAAATTGTAATCATTTTGAATAATGTAAACTAATCGGAGTTTTATGTGCACCTTGGAGTAAAAGTTGTATCTGTACTTTACACTCAAAGTAGCCATAGAACGCAACTTCCAATGAATGCATTGATCATGTATACATTGTACTTTACTGCACAGCTCAAGTTTCCACATTCGCTGGCCGTGAACGGAGAACTCTTTTCTAGACAAACCAGAGTGAAGGATTTTGACTATGGTGTGAATGTAAAAGTCACTATCAACAGAAATGACACTTCACAGGTAAGATTTCTTATTATAGATCCATTGTGTGAAAAGGAATTATTCCATTGCATGTGCTCATTATTGTTGTAGCGGAATGAGGGAATGCATTTTGAACTGGTGACTCTAATTCAAGTATTTTTCTATTTCAGTGAATATTCAAATCCAGAGCGACACCCTTTAAAAACTTCTAATTTGGTTCAAGTTTGACTGCTTCCATTTATGTTCAGTCGCCTAGTTTGTTTACTTGGACTTTGATCAAAACCAAATAAAATCAGTTTTTGTTTTGTTGTGTATAACATCAGCTACTAAATTAATGTCACACCAAACACTCACTATACTTGATACAAAATGGCTTTGTTGTCGCTGCACCATTGACCCTCAACAACCTACCTACCTAGCAAACACCTAGTGAAGGAATATTCAGTTAATAAATATTGGAATAATGAAATCATACGTGAATGTGCATAGAAATCTTAATTCAGTTTCTGATTTGTAAAATACATTGAATTCAAACTTCAACATGAATATTCACATTAACTCTAATTATTATCCAGGCTAATTAATTACTAGGACCCCTGTTGGGCCCTGCTGCTTGTGGTTGCACACCCCCAGGTGCCCCCCTCCCAACCCTGTACCACCACTCCCCTCCACACCCTGACCCCCTGTGGCCCCTTGGTCAGTGTGCCCCACAGTGGAGATGCACCCACCTAGTGGTGGGGGAGCTGCCAGGCCCACCTCATCCACCTCCTCCTCCACGACCTCCACTTCATGCACCTCCAGGCTGCCTTGTGCTACAATGGGATGGGGGCCCATTAGTGTTTGCTGGTCCCCGGCCCTGGCCGTTGCACCTCTGTCCGGACTGTTCCCCAGCCCCACTGAGCCAATCGTACCTGGATCCTTTTCCTCCACTTCCTGCGGGCTGTCCTGGGTCTCCGCTGGTGCTGCGCAAGCCCCCTGTCCCTGTGGCCGGTAGGCCTGTGGGTGTTGGGGGCGCACGCGGAATGTGGTGGTTCGGTGCTCGGATTCCCGGGGCGCCTTCTCCCCCTGTGGGATGGGCCTGTACCCTCCCACTTCCTGGTTGGCCTCGCCGGGGGCACCCTCCCCCCTGCTCCATGGGGTCGGTCAGGGGGGGTTGCATAGTGACCCTGCGTCTGCCCCTGGCGAAGGCGCTGACGTGTGTGCGGGAGGCCACGATGTCCCCGTCCACGCAGAGTAACTTGTCCAGCTCCTCCTGGAACTCGGATCTGCGCATGACCTGGGTGGACTTGAGATTGTTGTCCTTGATATGTTTGTATTCGGACCTCAAGTCCTTTGCCTGCTGCATGCACTGGGTGACATCCCTATTGTACCCCTGCCGCTGCATCTCCTGGGCGATGGCTTCATAGACCTGTCTGGTCTTGTAGCTGCACACCAGGTTGTGCTGGACCCTTTCGGACTCCACACGCGTATAAAGTCCCATATCTCCTGCCTAGACCAGGGCTCCTCCTTATGGGACCCACGTGTGGGGGGCCAACCGGCTTGGCGGCATGGGGCCTGCCCTGTGGATGTGGTAGCCGTGGTGATGGTCATGCCCTGTTGGGGGTAGTGCATTAGGGGTTACTCCAGGTCCTCCTGGCCCCCTCTGCGCCCCCAAGGGGGCTGCCCTCCCCTCTCCCCCCTGGGGTGCCCTTCTGCTCACCTGGCTGTCGGGGGAGGCCTCCTCGGCCGTCGTCCTGGTGGTGCAGTGCTCTGTTATCTGGGAGCTGTCCTGTGGGGATGGAGGACCAGGTTATGCAGCTGCAGCCTGCCCTGTGTTCCCTGGCCCAGGGTGCCGGGCCTGGGACGTGGCCCTCCCATCCCTCGTGCTCACCTCGCTCTTGCTGCTGCTCCTCGGGCCGTGCCCCTGGAATATGCTGGGCTGGGGGTCCTCGACTGGGGTGCGTGTCAGTGCCGGCCCTCTGCCCTGTGCATCGTCGGCTCCCTTGGCCTTCTTGTTGGCCTTCCCGGTCGCCATTGTGGGAGCCCGCGAGCGTGTGCCATGGTTCCGTCCTCCTTTACGGGCTCTCAGCCGGATGTCCGGCGTCCCACCCCTGTGGGCATGTCTGTGTGGCAGCACATACGTGACCCGTGGCACTGGTGAAGTGGGGCTCCGCTGGTCCGGCCCGTGTGGGTGTGGGTGGTTTTGCTTTTACACAGACGCTCGGGTGTTGGACACCCATCTCCACCCACGGAGGGTGCTGGCTCCCTCGCGGCTGCTCCGTGGGTGTTGGCGGGTGGGTTGGGCATGCACCCCCACCCAGTCGTGGACTTCTACACGGACGCTCTCCCACCCATCCGATGGGTGTTTCCGGGTGTTGGTGGGTGGGTGGTGTCCGTGTAAAAGTGGCCATAGACAGATCAATCAAATTCACATCCCAAAATTTATAAAAAATCTTCCAGAGTACCATAAAAACTCAAAGTATTTTATTTATATGCATTTTTAGTGTTCAAAGTGCTTTACTATTCTTATCAAGTTCACCCTCACAATGATTATTCTTCCTATTTTACACAGGAAGCTTAAAGGTAGTGAATTGCCCAAGGCTACCCAATGAGTTCATGGCTAAGCCAGGATTTGAGCTCTGATCTCCAAGGTCCAAATCCAACACTTTATCCATAGGCTACACTGGCTGCATAATAACAAAGCGAACAAAGTAATCAAAGTACCAAGTAAATGACATGACAAATTTTGCAGGCGAATGGTTTTGACCTTTTAAATTTGCTTTGCACCAATGAATTTGACAGATTATTGGAAAAAATTGTTGACCTGCACCAATAAACTTGACAAATCTTTTGTTCTAATATTGTTGAATCTATTCTCCTGAGCCACCCCCTGCAGCTCATTGGTCTCTGCAGAAGGGTTGTTGAAAGTGGCACCATCCTGCTCCATTGATGTCTCATTTAAACTATCTAACTCAGCAGATACCTTGTTCTTTTTTTCCCCTGTGTTTAGGCCCATGCAGCGGTAAAGAGTTATGCTGGGAACAGCCTCAATGGAACATTCTACCTTCGTTCTAGTGGAAAGGATCTGTTGTTGCTGGAGGCTGATGTGACTCGCAACAAGAACAAGAAAAACACCAGGGTTCTTGGAGTCAGTGCTCTCCTACGCCAGAGGATTGTGGCACAGCCAGAGTCTGTCCAGCTGCAGTTAATGGGCAAAGCTTTTCCATCAAGGTAAAGAAAGCAGGAATTCAGAAAATACTTGTGATAAAACTGAGCTCTACTTCAGTGTTGCCATTTGTATTATGACATACAAGAAGCCAGTGAGAGGCGAAATTAAACTCCTTTAAGATGATGATTCAACCACTTTCTTGGAGTTCCTTGAATCACAAACCTACAGCATCCTAGGACTGAAAGCAGCATCAGGTATCATCTCTAGTTCAATATAGTTCAAGCTTTCACTCAGCCTCAGTCATCCTTAGCAGATGTTTATCTAGTTTTTCTTAGAAACCTCCAGTAAAACATATTTTATATGGTCCCTAGGCAACTCGTTCTGTTGCCCAACTGTTCTTGCAGATAGGAAATTTTTGCAAATATTTAATTTAAATCTAGATTTCTTTCGCTTAAACGTGAATTGGCTCTTGTCCTGTCCTCCATGGCAATGGAGGAATACTCATTATCTTTATTACAACATTTTAGACGGGAATCAATAATTCTCCATCATCAAATTTGGAAACGTATTACATTCCCTTCCTTTTTCTGATATCTTCTTATATCTAGGCTAAATATACCCAGTTCCCTCAGCCTTTCCATATGCCTTGCATTCTAATCTTTGTTGCCATCCTCTGGGATCTTTTTTATTTTTTCTCCATCTTTCTTTAAATGTGCTGCTCTACGTATTCTGCTTTAAATAGGTCAAGCTGGATTCTGGTAGAACAACCTCTCTGCTGCCCATTTACTTTGCTGCCTTATTTGGTAGGAAGGCATTCATCTAAGTAAATGAGCAGCAGAGAGGTGGTTGTACCTGCTCAGTTCTGGATGCTAGGCATTTTAATCCTCAATGTAGGAAGATTTCTCATTGCTTCACAAGTAAATTTAATTCCAACTGTGCTGCAGTTTCCAAACTGCCAGGGTACCAAACATAAGCTATTCCTCTCCCCCTTCCTCCTGCCCACATTATTCAGACTCACAATAAAATCATCCAAGAACCTTGATTAAAAAATAAGACTGCCAAACCCTTAGGTGGCATTGGGTGATCTGCTAAATTTCCTGTGAATATGCTGCAATCAGTATAAAAGAACAGGCCTGGTGGGTTGTTTTTTTCTCACATAGTTTTTACAGTGTGAGTATAACTTTCCTACTTTGCACCAGTGTGAGTTTAGTGGACGTATCAGGCCTGTATTCTTTATTCAGAAATTTCTTATTTATTTATTTATTTTATTTATTTATTTTATAAATTTCTACCCCGCCCCTCCTGCGAACAGCTCGGAGCGGCTTCCAACCATAAAACCATCCAAAATACGCATAACATTTTTTAAAAACATCAACATACATAAACTATAAAATATTAAACAGGACCAGGGACATTAAAACAATAATTAGGGTAGGGGAGAAAACCCATTAACCCCCCCCTCCACCCCCCAAAGGTCTGGGCGAACAGCCAGGTTTTACAACTTCGTCGGAATGTCAACAGGCTAGGGGCCAGGCGAGTTTCTTCCGGAAGGGAGTTCCAAAGGCACGGCGCGGCCACTGAGAATGCCCTCTCCATTGTGGCCCCCCACTTAACATGGGGGACCTCCAGAAAGGCACCCCTGGCAGACCAAAAGAGCCGCTCTGGGGCACGGAGGGCGAGGTACGAGGGGCTCAGACCGTGAAGGGCCTTATAGATCAACACCAAAACCTTGAACCTAGCTCGGCACACTATTGGCAGCCAGTGCAGAGTCCAGAGCACAGGTGCTATGTGCTCCCGACGACCTGTCCCCATCAGGAGACGGGCCGCCGCATTCTGCACTAGCTGCAGCCTCCGAGCCAGGTACAAGGGAAGCCCCACGTAGAGCGCGTTGCAGTAGTCCAGCCTTGAGGTGATGAAGGCATGAATGAGGGAGACCAGGTCCGGGCCGGAGACGAACAGACGCAGCCTACGCACCAGATACAACTGGTGGAAAGCAGCCTTAGCGACTGCCTCCACCTGCCGCTCCAGGCGGAGATCCGCGTCCAATATCACCCCCAGACTCCGGACCTGCTGAGCTATAGGAGGGTGAACCCCCACAATTAGGGGGGCCACTACCTCCCTCGCTCTCCCCATCAACATCACCTCCGTCTTATCGGGGTTGAGCTTCAGTCTGCTCTGCCACATCCATTCCACCACGGCCTCCAAACACTGGGATAGCACCGAGACAGCAGGGTCTGGGTCAGTTGAAAAAAAGAGGTACATCTGAGTATCATCAGCATATTGGTGACAACGCACCCTGAACCCTCTCACGACCTCCCCCAAGGGCTGCATATGCACATTAAACAATAGTGGAGACAGAATGGAACCCTGCGGAACGCCGCATGATAAAGTGC
>QEPC01001501.1:404506-419316 GCA_003113815.1 Sphenodon punctatus
CATCCCCACTCTTCTCTGAACCCCCTGCATCCCAGGCCGCCAAACCACCCCACGGCGCTGCGCCGTGACAGGGTGGTACAGGAGCAGGAGGAGGAGGTGGGTGGGAGGCAATGTCCCGATGGATCTTGTCAATCTTTGAGGTGAAGAATGATGCAAGATCCTGAGCAGCAAGGGAAGAGGGCGGAGGAGGGCAGGGGGGTTTAAGAAGGGAGTCGAAAGTAGAGAAGAGGCGGCGAGGGTCGCGAGAGAAAGATTCGATCCTAGAGGCATAATAGTGTTGTCTAGCTAGGGAGATAGCCGAGGAGAGGGAGGAGAGGGAGAATTTGTAGTGGAGGAAGTCAGGAAGGGAGCGGTATTTGCGCCAGAGACGTTTGGCAGCCCGGCTGCAGAAGCGGAGGTAGCGGATGTTAGGGGTGAACCAGGGGCGGGAGTTTGGGGGCTGGGCAGGACGGGAAGAGAACCCTTGCCAGTGCGTGGGGTGCCTGTCTGCCTCCTGGACCGTTCCCGGGCTGCTGCCTGTCCGTGTGTCCTCCCCCTGTGCCTGTGCTCTGCCACCGAGGGGTCCCCCCGTTCCGGGATTGCCTGTGTAGCTGTGGATGTGCCCGTGCAACCTATGCTGTTGATGGCGGGTGCCCTTCCCCGTGTCCTGCCCTGCCCCTGGGCCGCTCCCCCCTTCTTCCCTGTCCTCCCCCCACCCGTTGTGCTGTGGTTGGTGTCTATCCCGCTGTGTTCCCCCTTCCCTTCCTTTCCCGTGCGGGTGTGTATGCGCCCGGGCGTGTGTTTGTGCTGGGTCCCACTGTGCCCTCGTTGTCTCTGTGCCTGTTGTGTGTGTTGCCTCTGCGGCTCTTTTCCCTCCTCCCCCTCCCTTCCCGTTTCCCTTGTGTGGGTGTTTCCTTTCGGCCCTTCTGGCTTTGTTTGCCCTCTGACGGCCATGTCAGCCTCCCGCCCCTCCCCGGTGCCTTCTGGTGTTTTGACCATGGCCGGGAATCAGCGTCACGTCTGTTGCGCTGCCCCAGGCCGTGGTCTGTTGGGCTGGTTCCTTGCTGTGGTCCTACTCCTGTCACGTCTGCTCAGGGCCTTCCTGGTCCACAGGGGGTGGTTGTTCAGCTTGCCACTGCTGGGAATCCACTGTGATAAATCGGGGGGCCGTAACGTCTGAAATCATCCTCTGAGTTAAAACTGGAGGGATGATAAAATGAGTGTTGCTTCTCCAGTGGGGAGTCTGGCCCCACTGATACAATGATTTTATTGTAGAGAAAGTAAGGTTGCCGTGTTGGTCCCAGATATAGGCAACAGAGACAAAGTAGTACAGTGATATTTTTTATTGGACTAATTCCAGTTGGTGTAGGTATGTGAGCTTTCAGATCTCGCAGGGTTCATCAGTTCTAATTCCTGACTTGCCTGACTAAGGATCCTGTGAGGTCCAAAAGCTTGTATACCTCCACCAACTGTAGATTATTTTATTGGCAATGCAGATTCAGCTGTTTGTCTCGCTTTCTCTCACCCTCAGACTTCTGTTCTCTTCTGTGATGAAAATGAATGAAAAAGCTTTTCACTTGGACTTGATAGGATCCAAGGAGCAAAAAATGGGACTTGTGCTCTCCCTACAAGGAAAGGTCCAGCACAATATTGATGGCTTGAAGGCCGTACCCCAGCACCTTTCCCTGAATGGATCTCTCAAGCGCAAGAACAACATTCATGAAGGTACTTCTTTATTGTAAGGGCCTGCGTGTCCACTTGCCCTAAGCATTTTCTGTTCACTTCCAAGAGAGACGGACCATTTTGTTCGCTGCATATGATATGTAATCATTATAATTATTATTTAGTAGATTTTTATACCGCCCCATCCTGCACAGCAGCTCGGGGCGGTTTATGTATATGGTGCGTTATAATCGATATCTAGTTCAAACCTGGGATGTACGTCATTATATTCCCATTTTACAGATGGGGAATTGGGGGATGGAGGCTCTGAGAGAGGTAATTTTCAGACAAGACACTCCCCACCCACTATACATGTTACAGGGCACCTATAGGGCAACACCGCAGCCCTGCAACATGTATAGTGGGTGGGGGTGCGGGTGAAGAGTGTCGTGTCTGAAAATGCCCATAGTGGCTTCCCCCAGGCCATCCAGCAAGTTCGTGGCTAAGACGGGATTTGAATCCTGGTTTCCAAATTCAACACCTTATCCGCTAGGCTACATGTGCTCTCTAGTTCCACATAATGGATGATGCAGTAGTGATCCTTGAGGAGTTCTGAGGGTTGACAAAGGTCTGTTGTTTGAAAAAAGTTGATAACTATTGCTGTAATTAAAGACCTTCCCAATAGCTAATTCCCAGAAGGGCTCTCCGTGACCCTTGCAGGGGGAACTGGAGAGTGTGGCCTGCCTACAGTCCCCTTAAGAGTAAGGGGTGCTCTTAAGGGGACTGGTCTAGGGTGGGGGGGTGGGGCGGGCTTAAGTTGGTGGGGCGAGAGCCTCCTTCAGGATCCAGCACTCCTCCCCCGCACACTCTGAGAAATTCCTTCCTGGCAGGGCGCTTTGCAAGCAGTCTGAGAACCACAAGGAAATTTTCAGAGTGGGTGGGGGATATGGGCGAACTACTAGCTCCTCTCCTGCTCTTTTTACTGTCCACTCTGAAAACTTCCTAGTAGTGTTCAAGCCACTTGAACCACCCCCCACCACAGAGCCCGGACTCAACTGAGCCCCCTTGCTCCATGGCAGCTAAGCTTCTGTTTACATGAAGTGGAAATTCTCTGAGCTCCTGTCTGTCTTTGGATTAAGCAGAACAATGCTTAGCTTATGGACCTGTCTCACGGATGCATTTCTTGCTCTGCTCTTCCCAGGATTCTGTGCAGTTCTTGCTTCTCTTCTTTGCAGGTAATGTCAGTGTGATGATCAACCAAGCGCTGTATGGGCTCCATCTCAGGAACAGGAATGTCTTCGGGAATACCAGCCTGCACAATATCACTTTGGCCATGACACAGAATGGCAGCCAGGCAATCCCAAGGGAGGCAAGGCTGAGAGGACACCTGGAGCTTCACGGAGGATTTAGAAGAGGGGTAGCCACCTTCCAGGTGGAGGAGAGTGCTCTCTGTGTGGATCTTTCCAAATTCATTGGTCAGGAGCACAGTGGAGTCATGGGGTCACTGACGCATAACATCAGCTCCTTCAAAACTGCAGGTAGGAAGAACAAGTATGATGGGAACTAGTTGACAGGGGCATGACATAAGGGCAACAGCAGAATTACATTCACAAGGGGCAGGGGGCAGGAGAACCTCTTTGCCACGCTCTGTTATAATGTGACTATGCCCCTTTTCTGAGCGTATTGATACTTTGAAGGGGAGGGGTCAGGCAGGACCCAACGGTGCAACTGCACCCTCTTGCACTCCCTGCCAGCACCCATGACTTTACTGGATTTTTGCTATGGGTGGGGAGTCATGCCCTTGTCCCAGTAAATCCTGTCTCCTGGTACTCCCCACCCTGCCCTGCATTCCCCTCTCCTTCCCTGGTGAAAACGGACAGAAGCTGGTCCCCTCTCATGGTTTTGCTCTCCCCCCCACCCTCTTTTCCTGCCACTGACTCCACTGAGGAAAAGCACTAGTATTGGAGGGAGGGAAAGGGGGACCCCTCTCTTTCTCCTCACTGCTGCTGCCACTTTCTTCCTTTGCTCAGCAAAGAGAAGGGAGCGGGGAGAGCATGAGCTTGCACTGCTGGGGTGTGGTTGTGGCCAGTGGGGGAGGTTCACAACCCTGGGCCCACACTCCTTTTGTATGTGCCCACGAAAATGGCCGTGTAACCACATTGAATCTGATGTCAGTGGAGTTGTTCTTGCTTGCCCCAGAGCCCAGTTTAGTCCGGCCACCGTAACTTCTGCAGTAGCTCTAAGGAAATCCAGCGGGTGAAACGAAAGTCCATTAGATCCATTTGGGCCAGACGGCAAGGACTGTTTTTCTTTATGTACGTCTTGATATCCCTGCTCAGTGCCTCTCACTCATCTCCTCCAAGCTGCATTTTAATACGCAACTTCCCTTGAGTCGAGGCCAAATCATTTTTTCCAGTGGCTTGAATGAGCTTCCTTGTGGAATCAGCTATTTCAAACATCAAAGCACGGATTGAAAAGGAAACAATAGTCTATGCCTGCTCTCAAAGGAAGTTTCTGGCAATTTCTTTCTGGTGTCAAGCTCCTAGCCCATTGCCATAGTCTATTGGGATTTCTGAAGATTTCCAACTGCGGAATAATGGATGCCAGCACAAAATACAGTGGTTTTTGTGCTGCCAATCGCGTCACCCAGCATGGTGCTAAAGCGTATGCTAGAATGAAGAGACTAGAGAAGCACTCGTCCTCTATTTTTGAAAACCAAACTCTTTGTTTCCCAGACCCAGGTATTATTCCTTAATGTGCCCTTGCAAATACTGTAACACGGTAAGTTTTGGCTCTGACCTGCCAAGCGCTGATGCTTATTGAAGTCAATGAAGAATGAGAGTACAAGATACTGTGTATGTAACAAGGCAGTGGCTCCACAAAGCTTTTGGATCAACAGAACACTGTCAGCCGTAGATGACCTTGTGTATGCGGCCCAGGGCATCTTCCCACCACCTCTCCTGCCAGAGAGATCCGTAGCCAGGCTCATGCTCACGGTGAACTGAACCAGCTAGCTACAGCAAAGTGATGCTGGCAGTGACCAAAGCTGTCTGCTTTGTGCATCCATGGCATGTGCTACACTATTTCTGATGGGAAGAGGGACAATGGGATACCCATAATGCATTATGAACTGGTTACAGGGAAGCTCCCAGTCCCTCCCTGCAGTGGCAGTGAGAACTGAAAGATGCTCTGTTGTAGCTGCCGCATGTTCCATGGACCAGCTGCAGCCCATTTACCTTGGGCTTGCAAACCAGCTGTGGTCCACAGGCAACTGTTTAGGAACCACTGCAACAGGAAGAGATTTTCAACTAACTGGTACTGCTGGTGGGACTACATACATTGATACTCTCAGGTCAAAGGGCAAGTTGTGCTGTGCTGTTGGTGCATTTCTTCTCCAGGTCAAGCTTGAACTGTGCCTTCTCCACTTTTTCAATGGGCTGCTTGCTGGCACACATGCTTGGAGCCTCAGGCTGCCTGTCATACCCCTAACCTGACAGCAGCTGTTCAGCATTTGACTAGTCGTGCTAGAAAATGCTAGTCCAACTTGGGAGCCTCATTTCAGCTCTTTGGCTCTTCAAGTGTGGCGCCTGGCCAGGACTAGTCTTGGGTTCTGCACTGCCATAATAGTTTTGTGTCTGACTTCGCTGCACCCAAGTCTCAGCAGCTGAACTGTGCTGCTCCTCAGAATCTCACCAGCCAGCCAGGACAGCAGAGCACCAGATCCCCCAGCCAATCATGGAGTGTGTGTGTGTGTGTGTGTGCGTGCGTGCGTGTGTGTACACATGCATGCATGCAGCTGTCAGCCATATGAAGATTTTGGTACACAGCTCTTGGGGTTGGGAACTTTGTCCACCCCTGGGCTAGTCTATCATAACAAAAAAGGGACATTTTGTCCCTTAATGGCTACAGTCCTATGGCCCTCCGTGTGCAAGCCGCGTGCGGCACAATGTGGATGCGCATGGGTGCTCTGCAGCTGCGTGTGTGCGCAGGTCCGCATGGGATTCGCAGACCATGGGATCGGGGCCATAATCTCCTCCCTCTCATGATATGTTACATTTTATAAACCACTTTCACTTGGTTGTACTGAAAATTCCATTGCATGTTTCTTTTATGATTTTGCTCTGTCTGTCATAAGAACAACTCGGTCAGACCATTGTTCCATCTAGCCCAGCATCCTGTCTCTGGCAGTGGCAGCTTTGCTTACTTCAGAGAAGTGCACAACAGGTTATAATGGCGTGATCCATTTCTTTATATTTGCTCCCAGTCTCTGACAGTCAGAGGTCTCAGTGCTTGATCAATTTACTCATTGTTTCTCTGTAGGATTTCCCACAGAAGGTTCAGTCACAGCCACGTACAACGACCTCATTGCCAACCGCACAGTTTCTGTAGTCCTACAGAGTGACAATGAAAAGATCACCATTACACTTGGATCTGAGAAGCCGTCCTTAGACTCTCTTAAATACCAACTCACTGCAAGCCTGAAGCACAATTTCACAGAGCTAAAGAAATACAGGATTCCTTTTCATGTAGAAGGTACCTGTTACTACCAGGTAAGGAGAGTTGGGTGCATGAGTTCATTTTGAGCAGAACCAGGTACGCTAATTGCAGGCTGTTTCTGTGCAGAGGTCATCAGCAGGAGTGTTCTCGGCAGAGCTAGTCATGTGTTAGCCAGTGCCAGATACAGGAAAGTTGGGTCCCTGGTCAAAGTGATAATGTGTGGGCCCCCTCCTAGCATGGGAGTGCTCGATGGACACACGCTACCATTAAGAAAAGGAAAATGTTACCATCATTCATTTTTGATGTTCAAATAAACATAATATTCATGCCCGTACTTCCCATCTTCATGTTGCCCTTTCAGGTTTATTCATGGAATGGAGAATACTGGGGAGCACCTTGTGCAGTCACAGTCTCCACTAGTCTGAATCTGGCCCTGGTGTTAGCGGTGGTTGGATAGATCTCTACAGCCACCTGCGTGGATTTGCTGTCTTGAAAAAATCAGGACTGGAGTTAGACTAAACGAAAGCCAAGATGACATACCGAATATATGTTGGATATCCTGTACTTGGCAGTGTATCCATTTTATGCAGCTTGTCTCTCTACAAGTTTGGATCAGGCAGGCTGAGCGTGTGATACCTAACTGGAACAAACAGGCCGAATGTGGAGACATGATGCGACATACACGTTTATGTAAAAATAGAGTCCACTAACCAAAGCACTACAGATGGGTCAAATAGGAGGGATAACCAACCCCGATACTACCCTTATGTAGCTTCATTTTAAAGAGCTGGAAAAGGCGTCATGTCACTTTTGAGACTGAACTGTATCCCCTCCACCGTTTTGTGCTGCGCCCCCTTGTCTAGTGTTCTGCTCAGCGGAGTCATAAATATTCCCAGCTCTGTCATGACTCATAACACTCCTCTCTCCCTCAGTCTCTCCTCTTTTAACCACGAGGGTGTTAGAACACTTTTCCTATCCCTCAGGCAAGGCTGGCCTTAGGGTTGGCCATCCCCAGGCTGGACAAGGCTGGAGTGGGTGGGGAATGGGCTGCAGGCTAGGGGTGTGCATCAGGCCCCCATATCGTTTTCGTTTTTCATTTTCGTTATTCAAAAATGTTGATTTCGTTATCGTTATTAACGACAATGTCATTTTCATTTGTTATAGTTTTTGGTATCGTTTTTGGTATCGTTGTTGATATTGGTACTGCTTCAAATGAAGATTTTATTATATCGGTATCGTTATTGATTCCCGTACACAACTAATATTTATCTAAAACTAAGGGAAACAGGAGAAGGGAAAAGGAAAACTATTATCTAATCAATTATCTATATAACTATTTTAATCTAATCTATATGTCTATAATATATATCTATATCTAATCTGTACTACCTATCTATATATAATGTACAGAGGGGAGAAAGGCAGGGAAAGGGAGAAGGTAAAATGTAGGGTATGAGGAAGGAAAGGTATTGGTGGTAATACCTAATAAATAAAACAATAAATAATACAATGAGGGCTAGGGAGGATTTTTTTTATGTGCAAGCACCACAGTTCTGTAAACGCAACCTGCAAGAGAGCTCTCACGAAAGGGAGAGAAAAAACTGGCCCTCCCATTATAAAGGGTTGCAGTGCCCTCCCCCAGAGCCCCCCTGATTGGTTGTGGGAGGCAGCAGGCATTGAGCAATCACAGAGTGCCATGAGACTGCTGGAGCCTGTTTGCGCTGCTCATTGGCCAGCGATACATCCATCAGATACAGTTGAGCTGCTAACCCTTCCCAACACAGGCACAGTTCAAGAGTTCAACCCTCTTAAGACTCTGAGATGTCTACTCCCTCCTCCCCTCTCCACATTTCCCCTCCAAAACCCAACTGCCACAGCACTAATAATAACGACAATGATAACGACATTGTTGTTTTCATTTTTCATTGTTTTTGTTATCGTTTTTGTTATCATTTTTGGTATTGTTTTTGGTATCGGTATCGATATTGATATAGTTATTACCGGTATTCTCGGTTGTCATTTTTGGTATTCTCGGTTGCCATTTTTCGTTATTGTTGTCGTTATTCTCGGTTGTCATTTTCGTTATTGTAATAATGAAAATGACCATTTTTGTTATTGTTATTGTAATAACAAAAATGACATGCACACCCCTACTGCAGGCTCTGCCTGCCCCGAGAGCCTCAGCAGTAACAGTGGTGTGGCCTTGGGACACCTCTCTGGATGGGCCCCAGGAGCCCTGCTGCTCCAGGAAGGTTCCAAAGGGGGCCCAGGAGTCCTGCTGCTGTGAGCCTCGGGAATGGTGGGCTTGCAGTGGCAGCAGATCTCCTGGGGCCAATATGGAGCTCTCTGGGCTTCCAAGGAAGCACTTCCTCTGGTAGCTGGCAGCTTCTGGTGAAGGCTTCCTTTTCAGAGTCAGGGGGCCTCTGATAGTATAGAGTCAGGGCAGGGTGCAGGCCCTGGTGGCCCTCCGTAAGGACTTCAGGTGTGTGGAGAGTCTAATTCAGTGGTTCATAAGCTTTTTGCCAGTGTGACCAAAATATAATCCTGTGAGTCCAGACAGGAAAGAGATACAAAGCTTTAAAAATATCACTTGGGAATCTGACCCCATCCATGGTCCAACACCTTTGCAGTCCCAGTGAACAGTTTGGGAACCTCTGCTATATTTAATTTTTATCCCACCCTATCCCTGAAGGCTCAGGTTGGTGGAATTATTAATGATTAATTAGTGATTATTAAATTATTAATTAATCTAATTACCTCAATGGCTCTGATGTGAGGTGCACCAGTCAATAAATCCCCAGAGGACCATATGCAGCTACACTTCCAGTAGCTTAGTGCCTGTGTTGTAATCACATGAATGTAATTCATGAATGTACTCTTGTCTCTCCTGATGTTTGCCTCTCCCTTGTCTCCCCCTTCCTTGTCTCTTAGATTATTAGTATTATTATAAGCATTTGTATAGCGCCAGCTGTGTACCTGGCGCTGTACAGAACAATAAGATAGACACGATCCCTGCCTACGGCTTACAATGTAATAGGCATGGAGAGAGAGACAAGGAGAGGGGACATAGGGAGAGACAAGGGACAAATAACATTCAAGCGGATGTGAAGTCTCAGGTGCATGTGCTTGGCTTGGTTGTGGTTAGGCAGGAGTCTGCGGGGAGGGCAGACAATAAATATTGAAAGGAAAGTTCTAGCAGGCGTCGGGAAAGGCGGCAAGGAAGAGGTGGGATTTGAGGAGGGATTTGAAGGTGTGGAGGGAGGGGGCGAGGCGGACGAGGGCAGGGAGGGAGTTCCAGGCATGGGGGGNAAGATAGTAGGAATTCATTGTTATTAGACGAGGACATCAGAGGGGGTGGAGGGTGCTTTGAGCTGTCCTAGTTCAGATTAGATTATTTGCAACTATGTTTGCTTTCATGTGAACTGATGTACAATGATGTGTGTGTTTTTTGTGTATTGTTTGTTGAGCTATGGCCATTGGCTACGCAATAAATCTTTTATTATTATTATATTATTATATTGATACCAATAATGATACCAAAACCAAAATCTTTGTTTGAAATCTGTACCGATATTGATAACGACAATAACAAAAAATGACATTTCGTTAATAACAATAATGATAAAATGACACATTTTAATAACAAAAATGATAATGATAAGGAAAAGCAACATGGGGCCCTGGTGCACACTCCTACTTCCTTTGTGCTTGTCAGTTTCTGCTGTGTGAATGTTGATTCTCTTTCACAACATTGTTTTCTCTCCTCCGGTTAGAACTTCAGCAAGACATTTGCCATAGGGGCATCAGTCAGGATAGAGAAGAAAGAGTTTAAGGTTGAACTGGAGAAGAAATGTACCAACACTACAATGGCAATTGCTATTGGCCTCCACCATGACCTGGAAGTACTGATTAACATTGTCCCGGCAGTAGTCCAGGTAAGTGGAAAATCCTTGTCCTTCGTTGCCCTCATCCTCTCTCTTTCTCAGTTTTACATCTTGAGAAGAGGCAGCAAACTAATGGGCAAAGGGGGAGAGATTTTCATCAGTAATCCCTGTCTGAACACAGATTAGAAGTCACTCAAAATCCCACACTGTTTGGCTGAGCATGGCATGGCATGCTGTCCCCACCCCCCAAAGCTGGACACCCTAAGATTTTTCTCCTGCCCTCTCTCAAAATGTAAGCAAAAGCTGTATTTGTACAATCCTAACTAGGTGCTTAAATGCATGTTGCTGGTGCTAATGCAGGATGTTGCATGTGGGGTAGCTCTATTTCTGTTGGTGCAGCAATTGTTGCTTATATTGTACTAATCTTAGAATACAGCTAAGCAAATGTTTTCAACAAATTTTGACTGCGAAACTTAAATATCTATAACCCTAGGCAGCAACAAAGAAATGCAGAATAAAGCAAATATTCATCAAATCATGATTCCATTTGAGGTCCTGTTCCACAATATGGGAACCTCTGAGCTAATCCTTATCCTAAGAAGCTCTATAGTGTAAAACACTTAAGCCTGTAGTACACCCAGTGGCATTAAAAAGTTTGCATNGCAAGGGAGAAGGGGCGAAGGCAGTTAGGGGAGCAGGGGAGATGAGGGAGAGCGAGGGAGGGAGCAGAGGAGGAGCGGAGAGTGCGTGCAGGAGTGTGTAAGGAGACTAGGGCTGAGAGGTAAATTCACTAAATGTAGAAAAAGGCCTTTGGATTTGCTCTCGCTTTGCAAACCTCCTGACACTTCACAGATGAGTCAGTTCATTCTGCACTCAAGGCAATTGTCAATGTTTCAAACCTTTAGCCCTCCCCTTTCACCCCAGCCATCCCAGGAGCCAATTTCCTTATCTCTAGCTTAGCCATTTTTTTCCTGGCTCTGGAAAGTATTTCACACTGACTGTTGCGCTTCTAGGTTCCTTTTATGCCTTTTAATCTTTGAGACTTTAAAGTTACATCCGAGCCGTGTTTCTAAGCTTTTCCCATAAGGGGTGTGGTGGTGGTGAGTTATGGGGGGCATAGAATCTATTATTTTGAACAATGAAAGGGATGAAATACAGGACTACAAGGAAGGATGCTTTAAGGGGAAAAAAACAGAGAATCACAAGACTCACAATAAAAACCATGGGATGTAGCTAGGGTTTCTTCTACTCTCTTCTAGGTTTCCACCTAGAGGAGGTGGAGCCACATCAGTGTGTGTGTGTGTGTGTGGGGGGGGGCAAATAAGCTGTCCCACCCCATTCTATCGCAAAGCCCGCCCCTCACCCAACATCATGACACTCCACAGGAGACAGAGCAAAGAGGTTAAAAAAGGTCATGTTCTTTTTTAATGCAACGCTGCCCCTTACGAATCACCATAACACCATGATGCTCCACACAAATGAGCCATGTCAGAAAGAAGGCAGGAAAGTCCTGGATTCCCCCTTTCTGTCATGACCTCCCCGCTCCAGAAACTGCAGTTTTTCTAGGTTACAGACTCTGGGTTCACTAAAACTGGATTCACCATGCAAAACCCGGAGAGATAGCAACCCCACTAACCAGCCACGGTTCCGATTCAGAACATTATTCTTAAGAAATGTGTGAGAAAGCCTTTCCTTCATTAAGGCCTATGTTGTTTTTAATTATTAATTATGATTATTATTAGCATTTGTATAACGCCAGCAGTTTATCTGGTGCTTTACGTAGCAATGAGTTAGACGTGGTCCCTGCCTACGGCTTACAATCTAATAGACTAGGAGGGGGGAGACGGGTATAGGGGACATATGGAAAGACTAGGGATAAAAACATTCAAGTGCAAGCCCCCTGGGAGTAGGGACTGTCTATAACTATTGATTGTACAGTGTTGGCTACACTGGCAGGCACTATATAAATAATCACAATACATTAATGAATTAATAACTAAGGGCTCAGTGTAACAAGGAATTGAATGCTCTCAGCCCCTCTTGAAGTCCATAGGGCACTCAGTACCTAAAAGGAGTCATTCAGGACCTTGCAGGATCCTCCAACTTGAAATTTGTTCCTGGTGCAGGTGGTGGGTGAAGGAGCAGGAAACCACGCAGGCAATGCATAAGGTACTCTGGCTTCCAGAAAGGACCCCCATCTTCAGTCTCTTGCCCTTTAAAAACTGGATGCATTGGCTAGGGATACAGGCTGTCTCTATTGATGCTGCTGCTCCTGGGAATCTGTATCCCCCACCCCCCGGGACTGCGTCATTCTTAGTGTTCTGTAAAGTGCCAGGTACACAGCTGGCGCTATACAAATGCTTATAATAATAATAATAATAATATCCTGGGCATTGTTCTTGGGGGACATAATGGCGGAGGGGCAGGGGTCAACACAGGTAGTGTATTAGATGTCCTGGCTGCCAGAAAGGACCCCACCTTCTAGGGTTGCCTACCTCCCCTTTAATCCAGGATGTTATGAAAAATACATGGTGCAGGGCTACATTGGCTCCTATTGGCCGTTGAAAACTGGCTGCCCTGCCTGGGGCAAGCGCCCAGGGTGGACACCACCAAAGGTGTTGCCAGTCAGTAGCAAATCGCGATACAGATGGGGATAGTGTGACTCTGGAAATAGTTGAATGTGTATCTTAATGAAAGTTGGGGCTTGGAGATGGGCGGGACTTTGGTATGGACACAATCCCTCTTGGTGTCAGAGCCCTCCAGCGGGGCCGACCCCCCCGGAGGTGCAAAACCCAGAGCAGAGCCCTGACCTCACCTCCCTCCCACGGGGATCTGCCGGGCACGGCACTGATGCCTGGAGAGCCGGCCGCGGACCCGGGAACTCTGTCGCCGGTGCGGCACGAGCTGGGGGAACGTCGGGATGCACTGGATGCGGGGACAAAGCGGAGTGACGGGAGGGGCGGGGCCATGCCCCCAAGACGTCGCTCAGCGTGCCTTCAGGCACGCTCGGGGGGTGGGTCCTCAGATAGAAAAGCCAGCGCCGCAGTTCACTCGGCGCTGGTGATTCATGTGGAGAGACCGGCTGAGAGCGAGCTAAGTGATTGAATTTGTGTTGAGAGATATTGTGGGTTTTGCGGTGACTATAGAGTGTGAGTGTTGATTTCCCTTCCCTTGTGATTCCCTCGAGTGTGTGAGACATGTGACAGGTGTGTGAGTAGCCCCCCTGGTCTTTTCCCTCCCCTCTGCCGTGAGCATCTCCCTCTCTCCCTTTCCCCCAGGCCTGGGTTCCCTCTCCCTGGTTTCCCCCCACTCGCAGTGCACTTTATACCCTTCCCCCATACCAGTGTGGGTTATCTGCGGTGTGTGATTGGGAACTGACCCGAAGCTCCCTGTAATTGCTTGGTGTCCTATGATGAGGATCTTGCCTCTGTGAGGCTCATCGATCCACACACTATCCTGATGGGCACGTATACCTCGATCGAACTCTCCCAAGCTAGAGCCCGGGCGTGTGAGTAGTTAGCGGGGGCACCGGGACGTGGGCAGCTGGGGTCGGGGGGCTTGGTCCTCTCCCTTGTCTCCCCCTGTCCCTGTGGTAGACGGCCCTCTCCCTTGTCTTCCTCCTACCCCTGTGACACTTGGGGGGACATACAGGCTTGGGGGTGGGGAGTACCCTGGGTGAGAAATAGGGGAGTGGGCCAGGGGTGGGTAATTTCCATGTGAGAGAGGCATGGGAATGGGAGGGAGTTAGGTTTTTTTGTAGAGGGTTTAAGTTATTTGTACTGTGATTGTTGTATGTTAATGCACTGTAAGCCGCCTTGATTCCTCTGGGGAAAAGGTGAGAGCGCAATTTAAAATAATAATAACCCTAAATAAGAACTCTGTCCTCATGATGAAGAAGGGTGTTATGAGTGTCTGAGCAATCAATGTGCCTTTTACCTTGAATGAGAATAACAATCTTGGTTTGCGCTTTTGACCTGTGGAAGCACTTCCTTTTAGGGCTGTGCATGTCATTTTCGTTATTACAATAATGATAACGAAAATTATCATTGTCGTTATTGCAATAATGAAAATGACAATCAAGAATAAAGAGAACAATAACAAAAACAACAATGTCGTTATTGTTGTTATTATTGGTGTTGTGGCAGTTGGGTTTTGGAGGGGAAATGTGGAGAGGGGAGGAGGGACAGACATCTCGGAGCCCTAAACAGGGTTGAACTCTTGAACTGTGCCTGTGTTGGGAGGGGTGAGCAGCTCAGCAGTATCTGATGGATGTATCAATGGCCAATGAGCAGCGCAGGCAAACTCCAGCAGTCTCATGGCACTCTGTGATTGCTCAATGCCTGCTACCTCCCACAACCAATCAGAGGGATTTTGGGGGAGGGCACTGCAACCCTTTATAATGGGAGGGCCAGGCTTTTTCTCTCTCTTCTTCTGTGAGAACTCTGCTTGTCAGGTTGCGTTTACAGAACTGTGGCACTGCTGGCACACAAAAAGTCCTCCCTAGCCCTATTAATTCCTTTCCTTCCTCATACCCTACATTTTACCTTCTCCCTTTCCCTGCCCTTCTCCCCCCTGTACATTATATATAGATAGGTAGTATAGATTATATATATATATATATATTAGGGGTGGGCGTGCTGGTAAATCCGGTATCCAAGAATGCCGGTACTGGGCGTACCGGCATTATCGGATTCAACCCGGTAAATCCGGTCCCGTTACCGGATTCCGGGTACCGGATTTTTTTACATTGCAGCCATTTAAATGAATGGCTGCAATGTAAGTCCCACC
>QEPC01001501.1:432265-487272 GCA_003113815.1 Sphenodon punctatus
TCCCCCTCCTCCCACCCCAGGGTAGAGTGAAGAGCTAGCTGCTCCATGCTGCGTCCTTGGAAAAATTCCAAGGACGTGTTGCCCACCTGGGGTAAGGCTGCCCAGGGTGGGGCAACCACGCAGTGAGCTCTGGGGTGGGGCTGTGAGCGATGGGTGTCACAGCCAGGGGTGGGCTTTAGGTCCGGCCCGAGGAGGGAGGCGGGGCAGGGCTTCCCCACAACTGTCTTGCCCTGCTGTGTGGTGGCAGCAATTGCCTGCTACGGGGCTGCGCAGGGATCTGGCTACCGTCGCTGCTCATGTGGCCTCATCCATGAATAAAACCAATTTAAAATTCCCTCTCCCAGACCCCTCCCCAAAGTCTATTCCTGCCTGCTAAATGCCTGGCCAAAATGAAAAGTGTTACACTGCCTCTGGGAGATGAGCAGGCTCGGGCTTAGACAAACCTCCATGGGGAGGGAGCTACCGAGAATGCCTCTCGGCATGCCTTTGCTGTACAAACTTGATGGGCAGATGCTCTTGATGGGCCTGTAAGAGGGCACTCCTGGTTGACCTCAGGGATCACAATGTACATAAGGGATGAGGTAGTCTTTCAGATATGTGGAACCCAGACCATTTTGTTAGCTTTAATCCTTTGAAATTGAACTTCTACATGTGGTTACTTAGGGATGAGGTAACAAATTCAAAGGATAATAATAATAATCTTTATTTTTATATAGCACCCCCCTGCCATGGCACTTGGAGCACTAACAAATGCAACTTTTAATCCTCACAACAACCCTGTGAGGTAGGTTAGGCTGAGAGTATAATGTGACTGGCCTAATGTCACCCAGTGAGTTTCTGGCAAAGGCGAGACTTGAGACTTGACCTCTACCTCACAGTCCAAGTACTGCGCACTTAGCCATTACACCACACTGGCTCTCAATGGATCATGAGGATCACACTGGATCATGGATATAGCTTCTCTTGGGCTTTCTACCAAAACAATCTTGAAAGACTCTAGACTGTAGGGATAAAGTCACCATATGAAAGCATAAACCGTCTTTTATCTACTCAGAATCTTTGAGTGGCCTTGACATACTGCTGTTATGCTGATGTTGACCAACAGCTGTTGCTACGTTAGGCAGGTTCAAAGGTGGAGTCTAACAATAACATATTAGAATGGAAAGTACAATGGTCCTAACATGGTGCAGCTCCCATTTTCTCTCCGTTGTTCAATGCAATTTATAATGTTTGATTTTTCTTCTGAAAACTGCATCTTCCTTTCCACCTAGTTAGTTTGCTTCAAGCCCCAAACAGTTAGGAAAAGATATTCCTCCTTTTCTAACATAAGATAAACATTTCATTGCAAAATATATATGAAAGTAGAACGTGAGTATTGAAAAGGGAGCAATTCATACCAAAGACAAATACAGCTGCATTTTGCCTTCACATTTTCCAATTAAAAGTCTCTAGTTTCCAATTAAATCATAGACTCTGAGTTGGAAGGAACCTCAAGGGTCATTACATCCCACCTCCTGTTTAGATGCAGGGTGGAATCAGTAAGGAATTGGAAATTGGCAGGGAGAGTTCAGTTGTAACTTGCCATACCAGGCCTCTGCATTGCTAGGGGGAAAACAATTCCAAATGATAAGCAATCTTTGTGCCTCCTTTATTTTATTTACTGTAGGAAGGTAGAAAATGAGGGCTCAAACGAATATCCGCAGTGAATGATGTATCCAGTGATTTTGTGTGCTTCAAATCAGGTCTGAAGAAGCAGATAACGAACCACTGTCTGGTTCCTGGAAACAAATACCTGTTTTGAGTATTCCCCCCACCCCCTTGCGGTTATTTGTCCCTTCCCTTTAGCAGCATTGTGCACCAAACTACTGGGCACTAAAGGCTGCCAAAACCAAGTCACTGAAATGCCAACACAATTGAAACAAAGTACCTGGCTAAACAGAATGCCAGTATTGTTTCTGTGGCAAATATTTATTTGTTTACAAACTGTGAATAATATTCATGACTGTGAAAATGCCTATTCGTTTCAGCTCTAGTACAGTACCAAGACTCTTGTCCTCATTCTCTGTTGCATTGTGTTGACATTTACACCTGTACAAAGTTGGTACTCTCAGAATTTGCCACTAACATAGGTGACAGCCTCTAACACCCATATTGAACTCACTTATCATAGGTAAATGACTGTATGATGCACGCAGCAGTGGAGAATGGTGTCCTCTCTCCAGCTAGATATTATGGTATAATTTTAGACCAATGTGTGGTCCTACACAGAAACAAAATTGACAAAACAGTTCTTCTCTATTATAGACTCCAGCAAGAGTTTCACTTAACGGCTCAGTGTTCACCAGCAACTGTACAGCCAGTTTCGTTGGACATGCTTTTTCCATTGACGCACACGTCCACATGCACCTTCATGCTACCTGTGGCCTTGAGCACAGTGTGGAGATTGGCTTCAAGCACTCCTTGTCTCAGCTTCACTCTCTGGGTATTGCCGAAGAGAATCAAGTAAAGATATCAGCTGTGAGAGGGGACAAGCACAGAGGCCTGCTGGATGTTACCTTTGGACAGTGCGCTTTCAGAGCTGATGGAGAAGTGAGTCCAGAAAGCAACAACACAGAATGGACAGCTACTCTCATGAATAAGTGCGACACTCTGGAGGTAATGAGCCAAACTGTTTTGTAGTCTTTATATTTTAAATGAGAAGTAAGAATTGTTCCTATCTCAGCTGGGGTTAGATTCTTTAACATTTTTTATAGACTAAGAAACTATTTCAAGGGAGAGCGGCAGAGTTTTATCTTTGAGGTGCAGGAGCGTAGGTTGATTTTAGATGGTTATCCTCTTTATTAACTCTTGGGAACAGCAAATTGGCACAATGTGGAGTATGTGAAGAGACCAATGTTTTAAAGTTGAGAACTTGGAGAATGCAGTGACAGATGTTACTGATACTGCCATGCAATACTGTTTAATCACAGTTTTAATTAAGAAAACTCCTTCCTCCTGGACTTTAATCAAAAGCATATCCTTTCGGAATAAGAATTTCAAGATTTACTTAGGGGTTATGACCGTTTCAATCTCCAGTATTTATTAAGGAGGGTTTTTTCCTCATGTTGTTTATTCCTGGGGCTGTTTCTGATTACTCTGTGAGATGAGTCCAGAAGGGAGAAGTATCTTTATTAGTAAGAAATAGACTAGAACATTTGTTTCTATGCAAATATGTGGCTCACTTGTCTTGAAACAATATTTTCTGTCACAGAAGCTGGGATTACCTCAGAACCTCGTCACTGGAGGCTCCTTTTTCCTGAACACCTGCAATGCTGGCTTAATAATGAATCTCCAGTCTGATGGCCAAACAGCTGACCTGCAACTGGAGACTTCCTGTGTGGACAAATATACACTGCAAGGAGTGTTGAGGCACTCCCTTCCCCAGCTTAGCAACCTAGGATTGCCTCCGGAAAACTCTGTCCAGCTCTCTGCAGTTAAAGGCTCCATCATAGAGGGATTCTTTTTACTACATGCCGGTGACTGCAAGCTGAAAGTTAAAGGAGAGCTCTACCCACAAAACAGAACAGAATGGGTGCTGGAAACCGAAACAGAATGCCAGCTGCTTCAGGTAGCTTTTTAAAGCAGAGTTTTTGAATAGTTCTAATGATCAGTATAGCAAAAGCTGAACTGATTTTAGCTAGCAGCACATTGTGTAGGAGCATAGCTATGTAAACACACCTTAGGGCTCATTCACATGAGTGCCTTCTCCTGCTTTTTTCCTGTGGGAGAAGACAATTTCACCTCATGGTTTTTCACACATTGCTTCCTCCACTTTCAGGTCATTTGCTGAGGCATCCTGGCCTTCTCTATTCACACGGGATGAAAACAGACATGACAGTAGCCTGCTTTAGCCCAGGATACACCTGCACGTCTGTTTGGTCGCTGCCAGATGTTTGCCCACTATGGTCCCAGGGAGGGCTGCCAGCCACTATGGGATGAGTGGAGCAGCAATGGTCGGAGACGCAGCCTGGGTGAAGGCCGAGCCACCCAGGCTAAGCCAATCTAATGAACTTGTAAAGCCAACGCCATTTGGCTTTCCCTTGCGTACAAGCCACAGCAGTAGCTTTTTATGGCATTATGGCCCCCTCATGCTGGTTGCAATCAAAAATGGTTACTTTCAAAAGATAAGAAAATGTAGGAGTAGCTTTTAGCCAATGGGCAGCTCTACTCCCACATACATTCCGAGCACAGTGACCTTCATTGCCTTGCAAATCCCTCCCACCCCACCTGCCCATTTCTTAACATTCAGTGGTTCCTGTGTGATATGCAGGCCCTGGCCCTTTAAGACCAGGCTGCCCATCACTGAGGAAATCCCACCCAAGAGGGATAAAAGAGAGCCAGACTCAGGATGAGTCAGTCTTGGCCTGACTGCAGAAGAGGTCAGATGTCCAGGCAGGAGCTCACACTGTACACTCTCCAGGGTCCTGAAAGGTAAGGAACCCAAATGACAGGGGGGTGCCTGATCAGTGAGTCCAGAGGAAACCCAAACAATGGTATCCTGAGCCACAAGACTCTGAGGAGACCTGCAGTAAAACAGACATTCCCCTGCCTTATTAGAAAGGGAGAAGTGTGACTGGACATGGCTGTATCTTGTAAATAGAAGCATGTACACTGGGTCAGGAATAAAAGGATGCTGCTTATAGAACTATGTAGTCTGAAGACTGATGTTTGGGGAGTACAGTGGAACGCCAACGAGCGAAGGGCCCCAATCCTGCAAGTAAGTGATAAGTGGAAGGGAGACTTTGCCACACATGGGGGCTTCTCCGGGACCTGAGGACTCAGTTTGAATGGCTGAAGGCCTGGGCATGATGGAGTAGCTTGTCCAGTTGGTGATGGACCAGCAGCAGGCCTTAAAGCAGGGGTGGGGAACCTCAGGCCTGGGGGCCAAATGTGGCCTGTGGCAAGTTTTTAGGTGGCCCCTTTCCACTTCCTGGATCTGACTCTTGGATCCAGTTCTTACCTCCAAACACTGAAAAATTGAGTTCAAGGGAAAGGAGCACACATGAAGGAATGCAAACATGGCACAGATCCATGAGTTGGGTCCTCCTTGAGTGCATCCCTTAAACACCCCGCCCCAACCTCTGTGTGGCCCTTGGAGCTTGTGCAAGCTTTCAAAGTGGCCCCTGGGAGGGGCTCTACCCCTGCCTTAAAGGGACAGTCAATTGCCCTTCTAGCAGGCGCAGGAGGCACAGATGCAGGCCCAGTGTGACCAACTGTGGGTCCAGCTGGAGTGGCAGGCAGACCAGCAGAAGACCTTTCAGGACTTTGTGCAGGAACAGTCACAGTGGACTCGAGACTTGCAGCAGAGCCTGATCAGCCGTGCTGCAGGAAAGCGAGCAGCGAACCCCAGGATCAGGTCTGTGTACGATGGTGCCAGGTGAGGAACCTGATGCCTTCTTGGCAATCTTCAGGAGTGTGGCCACGGGAACTGGCTGGGATAAGAAGGTATGGGACCTACATTTAGTCCCTTATTTGGCCATGGAAGCACAAGCCACGTTCCTGTCCCTGAGTCAGGAGGAGGTCCAGCACTACAAAGTTGTAAAGGCAACCATAGTGGACTGAGCGGGGTTCTCTGAGGAGAGTTACTGGCAGAAGCTCAGGGCATTTGCTGGTTGGCGAGGATGATGCTGAGAGGCTTTGCCCAGGTGTTGACAGACGGGGCAACGTGGTGGGTAAGGCCTGAGACCTACACTGTGGTGGGGATTATGGACTTACCTTAAAACAATTTGTGAAAAGCCTCCCAGATGCCATGAAAGCATGGATCAGGTGTCACTGGTCCCCCAAGTTGGAGCGGGCAATAAATCTGACGGAGGAATTCTTTGAGGTGGAGCCGACCTGAGGAATGTCGAAGTCATTTTGACATGGAGCAAGGATGTGGAAAGGAGCAAGGATGCTGATGATGTTGAGAGAAAGGACCGAGGCTCTGTGGTGAGCAGCAGAAGCAAGAAGTAACCACTGCTAGGACAACTCAGTGGCAAAGTCACTTGGAGCTATTATAGTTGTGGGAAAGCTGGGCATATTGTGAGATACTGTCTGTTTGTGGATTGTAGTTGGATAGACTTTTGCGGTTCGACTGAGGTATTGGTTGAGGGGCTGGGTAAGCTTTAGTAGGAGAAGGTGAGAGTGGAGGGGAAATTGGTGAAGGCGGTTAGGGATACAGCAGCTAGCTGTACATTGGTCCAAGCCATGCTAATAAAGTTGAAGTGATGGCACAGAATGGGCACACTGGCAGTGAAGTGTATTCATGGTGATGTCATGGTATATCCCAGAATAGAAATTACTCACCGTGGAAGGGAAAATCCAAAAGCGAGGGGTAGTCCCGTCCTTGCCTTGTCCTGTTTTGTGGAGGGAGGACGTGAGGCCTCCTCCTCTGAGATGTTGGCCAGAGTGAGAACTAAGGACACAGGGGTTAGAGGGACATGTCAAGGCAAAGGTAGAGTCCAGGGAGGTCAGCTGTTTGTATACGGGGGAGGGTGATACTCCCCAGGCACCATTCTTGGGTGGTAAGACTGAAGGGGGAAAAGCTGAGGCTAACACATCCTGCACTGAGCAGGGACAGGAGGCCTCCCTTGGGACAAGCTATAGAGAGGTCACAGAGAACCTAGAGACAAGCTAGGAGAAGGGACAGTGACCTGCTGAAGAATATGACAGAAAGGAGGTGCACAGACGAGGTGACCAAACAGGGGCTGGGACGCTCACCAGTCATGCAGGTTAGTGAGAAGGTTCTGGAGAAGGGGATTCTATGGGCAGGTGAACCCATAGTGCCAGAGGAAGCAAACTCAGGGGAACTGTTAGAAGAAAGCAGCCCACCAGACTCCACAGCCAACAAGGGTCTCAGCGCACCGTTACTGGAGAAAACCTGTGTCTGGCACACTGAGGAATGGGAAGCCTAGCAGGCTATGGGGGACACTTTCCCCTCCCATTGGCAAGTGTGTAGCAGAGGAAGGGCAGATCCTGAAAAAGTGCACGCCTTGCACCCAGCAAAATCCTGAAGCAGATGGGATGGCAGATGGAGAAAGGCAGGCTCCAGGAAGATGACCTGAACTTTTAGAAGGGGGGAGGATATGTGATACACAGCCCCTGGCCCTTTAAGGCCAGGCTGCCCTTCACTGTGGAAGCCCCGCCCAAGAGGACCAGTCTCAGCCTCAGTCTTGATCTGGCTGCAGAAAGGGTCAGACATCCATCCAGGACAGGAGTTCACACCGTACGCTCTCCAGGATCCTGAAAGGTGAGGAACCCAAATGACAGGGGGGTGCCCAGTCACCAAGTCCAGTAGGAAGCCCTGAACCGTAGGACTCTGAGGGCGTTTATAGACGATCCCGCTTACAAGCGGGATCGCCAAACGCCGGCTTTCCCCCCGCCCAGTCTCTGCGAGCCGTGTCTGCAGTTCAGACACGGCGCAGAGTGCGAGTGCGCATGCGTGCCCTTCTGCGCATGCGCACTCGCCCGGGGAACCAGGAAGTGCGGTGTAAAGCCGGCACTTCGGGAATCCGCGTCGGAGGGGGCAGGCGAGCCTGCCCCCTCCGACGCGGATTAACAAGCGGCCCCAGCAATTAGACGAGCGCCAAGAAAGGCGGCTGATCAAAGGATCAGCCGCCTTTTTGGTCTCGTCTAAAAGCGCCCTGAGAAGACCCTGCAATGAGAGACATGCCCCTGCCTTATTCGGAAGGGAGAAGTGTGGCTGGACATGGCTGAATATTGTAAATAGAAGCCAGTACTAGGATGGGACTCTGGGCAAAATTTCGGTTTTGGTCAATTTTGGTTTCGGTTCTCATGTATTTCAGTTCTTTTTCGGTTTCGGTACTATTGGATCTTTTGCACTGATTTTTGTACCAGATTTTTAACATTGTGTTTTTTCAGGGGGGACAAACCGCAATGTTATAAATCCGGTACAAAAATCAATGCAAAAGATCTGATAGTACCGAAATCGAATTTCAGAGTAATCCGAAATGGCCATTTTTGGGTACTTTTGGTTTTATCCGAAACCGAAATTCCCATCCCTAGCCAGTACACTGGTGAAGTAATAAAAGGATGCTGCTTACAAACTACGTGGTCCTAAGCCTGCTGTCTGGGGAGTACAGTGGGACACTGAGTGAAGGGCCTGACCCTGAAAGTAAGTGATAAGAGGAAGGGGGCCTTTGTCACACCCCCAACCCAATTAAAAAATGCCATGCTTCTGTGGTGCTAACATCTGTAACATTTTTAGAAGAGTCAGTATGTGCACTGACGTGCTTGTGTATTATTGGGCATATCTATTTTGAACCACTTTGCTTCCCTCTCTGTTACTTGGGATCACGACACACTCTCTCTGGCTATGCATTTTAATAGCCACCTGGATGGATGGTGCATCAACACACACACCCAGCATAAACTTTGTTGGAGACATGGCTTCAGCCACCAATGCCATTCACAGGGCGGTACCCACCAAGACGCTAGGCTGGGTAAAGGAGAAAAGCACAGATTGGTGGGAGAACATGCTGTCCTCGTAGGGAGATGCAGAGTGGGTAAAAAACTTTTGGATGCCCTGTCACCTCATCCTGCAGATAGCCGAGATTCTCAGGCCACAACTGGAGAAACAGAGCACGGGGATGTGGTCGCCAATCCCTGTGGAGAAGCGCGTTGCCATCGCCATCTGGAAGCTCAGCACTCCAGACTTGGGCTGCTCTGTTGACCAGCAGTTTGGCATTGGAACCTCCGCAGTGGGCACCATACTTGTGGAGGTTTGCACAGCCGTTGTGGAAGTGCTGCTGCACCAGAAGGTGCAGTTGGCTGACCCTGTGGAGGAAAAGGAGGGCTTTCGGCAGGAGGGGTTCCTGAACTGTATTGGGGCAATCGATGGGAGCCAAATCACAATCATCTGCCGACCCCGTAGCAAGGAAGATTACCTGAACCAGAAGGGGTTTTTCTCTGTGGTTCTCCAGGCTGGAGAGAACCACCTTCCCTGGTTCGTGGATGTGCTGATTGGATGGTCCGGAAAGAACCACAATGCCTGCATCTTCTGTCAGTTCCCCTTCTTTGACTGCACGTACACTGGAGACTTTGGACCCTCCACTGAAACATGTATTGACAGGGTGCTCATGCGGCCTGTTGTTCTTGAGGACCCTGCCTACCCACTGAAACCATAGCTTATGAAGGACAACAGTGTTGCCTGCACCTCAGAGCAAAGGCACTTCATCATGAAGCTCGACGCCACCTGCTCTGTTGTGGAGAGGGCTTTGGGGCTTGTAAAACAGTGCTAGAGATTAATAGCTGCTAGCATTGATTTACAGCTAGAGACCGCTCCTCCTTGGGCCCCCAACCACTCTTCCATGGTGTTTCCTGTTCTTTCCTTTCCCTGTGCATTCCCTATTATTCACAGTCTACCCAGGTCTGGGAATGGCAATAGGAAGTGCAGATACACAGGCATGCTGCTGACTACTATACCCCCCCCCCAATGCAAGTGCTTCCAGCCCCAAAGCGGCTTATCGCTATGCCATGCTGCCATTTTCCATGGCCTCCCATGTGCCCACCCCCCTGCCCTTTCATGCAAGTACATGGCCAGAGGACTCCTCACCCCGTTTTCAGTGCACACACCACCACTTCCCTTCCAGATCCTAACCCCCCGAAGTGGCTTTTTGCTATGCCATGCTGCCATTCTCCACGTCCCTGCCCCCCAAACTTCCCTCGTTTCCCAGAAAAAGCATGGAAACCATAGATTGTGAATATGTAAAGAACTTTATGTAACAAATAAATAACTTCTAATGAACTTTTAAATAACTTTTCAATCACTTCACATTATTTTTAAAATGGCTTTTAAATAATTCTTTATTTCTTCTTTCTCTTGCCCCTTTTAATTGCAGTGGGGCACACTTGCTTTGGTGGCGGGTGTGGTGGGTCTGGTGCGGGGACAGTTTGCCCATCCTCCTCCCACGGCTCTGCCTGTGGAGGAGTGTTTGCGGGAGGCATGCTGCAATGACGGGCAGGGTGGGTGGGGTGCCTGGCCCAAGGACTGCTGATAGGCAGGAGCGGGCAGGGATGTGAATGGCTGGTGAGGGTTGAGTTATGGCACCTGCCCCTGGGCAACAATGCTCACAGTCGTGGCAAGAACAAGCTTGAGCAAGGAGGTTTGGAGATGGATGGACTGGGATACTATTTTGAATCTGTGCCCACATATCAGCCATCTGCTTGCTCACCTGCTTGATCACACTTTCTGACTGCTTGAACTGCTGCCAGACGCAGGCCCAGTGCCTGTCCTCACACCAGCTGTCCAGGCGGGCATCAGCAGCAAGGTCCTTGCATTGTGTGGCATTCAACCACACAAGCCACCTATGCTCCTAGGCCATACTCTTAATGGCTTCCCAGATCTCGTCCTCCCACTGCGTGGTCTCCCCGAGCAGCGCCCTTGCTAAATCCTCCCTGCCCCACTGGTTGCGGATCCACAGGTCCTGGTTCTGCTGGGTGCTTGTGGCTGGGGGCTCTGTTTGGGCCTGTTGTGCTAAGGCAACAAGGAAAGGCATTTGTTCAGATTGCCCCACCCACATTCCCACCCCGGTGTTTCAGCTGCCCCACGGCTGGAGGTGAAGTTGTTGTCCCCGATTTCTTTATATCTGCACCGACCTGCTGCCAGCACAAGTTCATGTCCTGGGTGTAGCCCTGCTGTACCATTTGGACCAAGATTTCCTGGACCACCTCGTTCCAATAGCACTTCACCAGTTGGTATTGGACCTTTCAATTCCCCCTCTCCCCATAGAGCGATGAAGGTCGCGATCTCGTCTTTGCTCTGAAGAATGTAGTGTTGGCGGGCGGATTAGTAGGCGGAGAGCGACACTGTGGTGGTGGTGTTAGCACATGGCCATGTCGATGGTAAGCCTCTGCAAGTGGTTGTGGAGAATGCAGTGGCTGGGAAACAACTAGTGTTGCGGGGCTTGTACTGTCAATCAGGAGGAACTGGAAGAATGCATGTTTGAAAAGGGCGCAGGCGGGTTTTTAAGGTGGATGTTATGTGCGTGCCAGTGAAAGTGACAGCGGAGAGGGGCAGAAAGTGATCATTCATCTGACCACTCTAGGCTTTTCAACAACAATTCTATGGTGCTGGCAGACCTGTACACGTGCAATGCTGCACGCAACCTAATTGACAGGATGTGGACACATGGGTGCACATTAACTCCTTTGTCCACATGGCAGGCTCTGCATGCTCTTGGACCCCACTGTGAGTGGGGGCTGTGTGTCTGGTGGAGGCAAACATCTACTAAATGGGCAATTCAACACCCACCTGGTATGGGCTACTGTCTCATTTGTTAACATCCAAAGATGATAAAGGGTCTGAAAAGCAAGACTTATGAGAAAAAGTTGAAGGGACTGGTAAGGTTTAGCCTAGCAAAAAGAAGATTACGGGAGATATGGTAGCAGTCTTCAAATATCTAAGAGGCTGCCACAAAGAAGTTTGCAAGGAACTGTTTTTCATGGTTACAGTGGACAGGCCTAGAAAGAATAGGCTCAATCTACAGGAAGGTAAGAGCTATGCAGAAATAATACAAGTTGCCTGGGGAGGTTGTAAGTTATCAATTGCTGGAGGTTTTCAAAAAGAGGCTGTACAGCCACCTGTTGAGGGCGCTGTGGCTGTATTCATCCTATATTCAAGTAGGAGATTGGACTAGATGACCCTCAAAACCCCTTTCACCTCTTTGTAAGTGGGACACATCAGGTGATTTGCATCAGACATAGGAAACCAGGCTAAAAATAGGAAGCTTGCATTTTTGTGACTTAGCTTTTCTATGGCAGATGTGGCCAAAGTTTTCCAACCCCAAAAGGTGCATACCAAAATCCATCATACATCTGAGACACGCATCCACCACCAGCCTTTCCTGTTTCATGAGTAGCTGGAGGAGTTAGTGCTCTGAAGTCCTGCCTGCTAGGACTTTGAGGAGCAGCTGCAATTCAGCTGCTGAGACTTGGATGCAATGAAGTAAGACACAGGATCATTAATGCACCTCAGGGCTGGGGGCAAGTCTTGGCCGAGAGTTGCATGTGACTCTAGAGCCACGGTTTGGCCACCCCTGGTCTATGATCTACAAATGCTGCAGATTCACAAGCACTTTCTCAGTCTTTACTCAGGCAAGTTGACCCCAGCAAGGATTTCACCTGAGTGAATAGCTGAGTAATGACTTCTAGATCTGCTCCTAAATTTGTATGTTACACAACCATCTCTCATCTCATGAGATGAGAGAGTGAAGGAGGGAAACAAGCTCTTGCCTGCAAATGTTTTTCTAGTCTGAAAGGGTATTTGTCTCTTGATAGGATCTCTGTATCCCGGCTCAGTCACAGCTCATTGGATCCGTTCAGAGGGACAGCTGCCAAGCAGAATTTCTCTGTACCCTCAAAACAGATGGCAAATCTGCCCGTCTTGAAGTCAAAACAGAGTGCCAGCCAAAGGTCACCTTGGAAATTGAATTCAGGCATGACCTGCCTCAACTGAAGGAAATCCCAGAAGAAAACAAGTTATCTATCAAGGCGGGAAAGCAGATAAAGTACGATATTGGCATAGGACTGAAGTCGGGCGCTTGTGAACTCCAAGCCAACGGGGACCTTCAAGTGGAAAGCAAACTTCAGTGGAAAATGCTTCTGGAGAATAAATGCAAAACAATGCAGGTACTGCTTGGCGTGTAAAAGACAGAGTAAGATATCTGCTTTTGCTGCATGCTCCCTGCAGCTTCTCCCCTACAACCCGGAGCTTCAATCATGCTTCAGGTCTAGTCATGGGAGGTTTCCATATTAGATTTCTGCTTAAAGAAGAGTTTTATCTAAAGTTTTACTTTTAGCACAAGGGCTGTGCACGGGACCAAGTATTTGCATCTGTATTTGTGTGTTGTGTTTTTTGCATTTATTTGTGTCTTTACCTGCGTTCACTGCATTTTCCCCATTGTTGCCAATGGGGAAAATGCAGTGAACACAGATCCCTGTGTATGCATTATTTTGGCAGAGATGCAGTGAGGCTGTGCCAGCTTGGCAGCCCTACAAAGGAAAAGGCAGTCAAGCCTGCTGTTAAGTCTGCTGCCAATTTAAAAAGGGAAGCACTGGTTTGTGAGGAGGGTAGAAAATACAGCTAAGTTTCATGGAGAGGTTCTTAGCTTGGGGAGGGTAGAACGGGGCATAGCTCTGGCCCAGAGGCATCGCAGGCTTGAGGGAGAGTGAGGCATGAGGCTGGCTTAGAAGAGGGGAGGATGGAACATGGAACTGGCTCGTGTGGGGAGCTGCTGGCTGGGGATGGGAGAATGGAGCACTGGTCTGGCTTAGAGCGGATGGGACTAGGCTGAGGGGATGTTGCTGACTTGGGAAGGGGGAATGGAACATGGGGCTGGCTCAGGAAGGGGGTTGCTTGATTGGGAAGGGGGAATGAGGCATGGTTTTGGCTCAGAGGGGATTCACTGGCTTGTGGAAAGTGGGATCCTTAGGTGGGAATGGGGCTGGCTCGGGGGTTCACTGACTTGTGGAAGGGGGAATGAGGCTGCCAAGGACTCTCCATTTCTCCCTGTCTGGGCTGTGCTGGGCCTGGCTTCAGTGCTGGAGACTGCAGTTCTGAGACAGAAGCAGTCCCTGCAGGTGAGGAGGACTCACTACAGGCTCCCCAAGCAGGAGACTAAGCGGAGAGTTCGAGAGCAGCCCAGCTCCATGATGGATACATGCCGCAGTTTGGTGGTGCCAGTTCAAGACCTAATATATTACCTCTTTCAGGAAATTTTGGGTTTACTCAAAACCCAAACACACAGATCTAGTATTTGCATTTCTAATATGGGAGCCAAAAAGGGTTTGGGGGAGTTTATTTATATTTTATCTAAACCCGAAGACACAGCCCTATTTAGCACCAAGGGTACTGAAGTAACAGTAATAAAAGGCAAAAGGTCAAAATTAGGCATGGACTTGCACCTCAGTCAATGGAGTTGTATAATTTGTTTCAGATTGTTGATAGACATTTACGGTGAAGTATTTTGGTATTTAATTTGTAATTAATAATAAGAACTTATTGCCTGATTATCTGAGATCAGTGCTTGCCATTCCTTCTGACTAAGAGAAGTGGTATAGACTAACACTTGTGGGCAGGCCCCCAAAAAGAGTGGAAGGGGGACCAGGCTGAATACAGCTACGTTTTGTGGAGAATTTCTAAAATGGCAGTGGTCCCACCCACTTCTTCGACACGAATTCTATTTAGCGCTGCAACCACCTATCAAAATGTATGTTCCTGTAGTGGGCAAGCCAATACTATTTTGGAAATCTCCCCAGTTCAGCTCCTGCAAGATTAGCTGAATTACAGTAGCACCAGCAATAGAGGCAGGACAGGATCAGGTTGGTTTGAAATAGCCCTTTTGGTTTTGCGGAATTGTTCCACAAAAATGGAAGGGCTGTCGAAATTTCATTTGGAATTCTTATCAATCAGAATTTTCAGCAGGAATTCGCATTGAAAAATGTGTGCATGCACAAAATGATGGCCACCGTACAACAAAACAGCAGCTGCCATTTTGCACATGCGTGGTACCACGGCTAAAATGGTGGCAGAATTGTCAATCAATCTGACAAAATGGCAGATTGTTGTGCGTTTGGCCCTAGTTTCAGTCCTAGGGCAAGAAAAGAATCAGAGGGATGAGAAGGAGTAAGAGCAGGATAATAAAAGAAAGGATAAGAGAGGGAGCAATATGTACATGATGTGAGAGAGCATTGGGTACCACAAATAAGAGAAGGGTTGTATGGTTTAGCACATCTAAAAATTCTGGCCCCTTAGACTACTATTAAGAATATACAAGCTATTTGGGCAAAAAACAAAAAAGCAACAAAACAAAACAGGAATATAATTAATCAGATAACTTAACTGCTGGGTAATTTAACTTCTGTCCACTTCTGGGCAAAACTGAAGTTTTCTGATGGGACTGGAGAAAAACTCCTGATAGATTAGATAATAGAGAGATCAGAAATAAATGGATGCATTTACCAACAGTTATCACATTGGGCAACTTCAGACAGAATGGAGAAAGGGTGTTTATGACCTGAAACACATGCTTTAATGTTGTGTGCAAACATGACAATGTTTTTCTGCACCCCAATAGTCACTTGATAAGCCCTCGTTTGCTGCCCGGAAGAGTTGCAGGCGGTAGAAGTGGGTTTTCTTTCATTCTGTGTCTCTCATTACATCTAAGTATTTGTGTGTTTGCCATTACTTCCGGTCAATGATCACAGAGTTCAACATAGAATGGCTTTGGTTTGTCTTGCAACTTCCTGCAAAACTGAAGTTGTGTCAGCCTCAGCCTCTTCCCCGCCTCTTCCTCGCATCCCCAGTTCCAGCAGGGACAGCCGGGCTGGGCTCAGTTTCCCTCCCCAGTCAATCCAAAGTCCCACAAAACTGAAGCTGCTTCAGCCTCATCCCCGCCTCCTCCTCGCATCCACAATCCCAGCATGGGATGTACTCAGTTCCCCTCCCCAATCTGCATGACTCTGTCCCCGTGTGCGCTCATTTAGAGCTCCCCACTCCCCATAATTTCACCCTGGCCCTTGTCAATGTGCTCTTTTGTCTTTCATGTGGAACCAGGAAATCCCTTTGTGAGAATGTACGGAGCCATCTTGAAGAACTTGGGATTTAAAAGTGACAGCACTGTATAGCGAAGGGAGGGAGCAGTGCATCATGAGATATCATGTTTTTACTGACGGGAGGGAGCAAGTTGCAATGCATGATGGGATATCATCTGGGAAGTTGTGGCAGGCTGTGTGTCACTGCTGAGGTCCAGTGTTTAAATAAACAACGGTAGATGTAATCGACGTGTAAGCAATGCAGCGCAGCAAACATGGGGATATATACACGTGGCTAAACAATGGTGTCATCAACACACATCCAGACACCTATTTCTGTTCTGTCTAAGGCCACCCATTGTGATGTTTGCGACAAGTGTTATGGAAGAATGGATTCTGCAGTAAATGAAAATAAATAAATACATTTCCCTTTCAAAACTATTAAAAATGAACTTTCAAAAATTGAGGTTTTTTTTAAATTTTCCACAAATTTTCCAGTTGTTTTCCTTTCTCTCTTTCCATGTTACCAATGGAAAAAGGGAAACAGGAGAAAGGGTGAGGAAAGGAAGAGAAAGTAATCTCTGAAAATATCGTGGTTTATTGTCAAAAACCTGGAAAATTTGAAAAATGAAGTTTTGTGATATTTCCATTTTTATAAAAGGTTATGTTTGTGGGAGGAAAAGGCCATTCTAAATACCATAGTGACCTTTACTTCTATTTCTGCATATAGAAAAATATTATAGGGCCTCAAAGACCAGTGTGTGATACTGACTTCTTAATGGCATCCTCCTCGATACATTTGTTTTTGAGCAGATGTATTTGTGACAGGCTAATGGGGAAAGGACTCCTGTGCCTGTCACTGTAGAAAAGAATTAGAAAACAAAATCAGCCAATAAGAGCACTCCCTCTTCCTGTTAATTCATTTGTACTTCATTGAACATTCTTCACTTGTGTCATCCACAGCTAAAACCGTGCCTCTGCCAAGATGAATTGCAGCCATATATCTGTGTCCAGGGCCTGTGCTGCTCCGCAGCCCGCTAGGAGTAAACAGGAAAGGTTACCACTTGCTCTGTAATGAATCATTGTCTGAAGGGTTACCATACTGCAAACTTTCACACAATGGTAGTTATTTGGGATAAAACGAGCAGGGATTTTGCAGATCTCATGCTCTACTTTTCCACAGTGCTTTGAAAAATTGACATTTTATGTCATGCTGGAAAGAAGCAGGAAGAACATTTTTTCCCTTGAACAAAAAGTTGTGTCTTTGTAGGCATCAGCTGTGTAGAATTGTGGAGTGGGATGGTGACGGATTGTTTAAGGCACTTCATATCCCTAAAGGTTGTGGGTTCAAGTCGTGATCATTGTTACACTAGATGGTTGCTTTCAGTCCTCCCAGCTGTGAATTGGGTACCTGACACACTGAGGTGGGGGTGGGAAGCTGATCCCTCATGGGCCACAGAAACCCATGCTGGCCTGATGGCTACAGTGACATACCTAGACTTCAATATCTGTGAAGTTATGGAGTTTACCAGTTATGGAGGACCAGATACCACAGCACGCTGTGGTGGCTTTGTGTACTACTAGGGCTAGCTAGTTTAGCTGAGCTGATGACTGCTTTGCATCACAGAAGGGTGTATGAGTGTATCAATGACTTTGGAATGTACAGTGGATCCTAGGAAACCTGTATCTGATTTATGCTATCCCGTATATTGAGCTATCCGAAGATTTAAAAATGTGAAGCAGAAAATATCTAAGCTTTTTATGATTTAATAAAGGGTTCCTGTTATTTACTAAGCATTCTTGAGGGTGGGGGGAACCACGCACATGCTGTCTAATTATTTAGTTCTCAAGGCAAAAGCCACAACGGTCACTGTAGTAGTTCAGAAGGATCCATGCCACAATTCTAGCTAGCATGCAAGTGTATCCTCTGTTATGTTAACAACAACTCCAGACTAGTCCGTCTCTGGATTTACGTTGGACGGAGATATAGCGGATATTCCGCAGATGGCTAGCAGTTAGCTAGGCTGTGTTGCGCTATGAACAGGAAGAATAAAGCTACTTGCTTTAGCCTGGGACCTGTGTTCGCTGCGTTTTTCCCATTGACATGAGGGGGGAAACACACAGTGAACACGGGGCCCTAGTTATAACCTAAGATGACTACAGTATCTGCCATTCATTTCTGAAGCTCCTACTGCACTGGGTCACAACAGTCACTTACCAAAAAAGTGACATAAGCTTAAACCATGCTACAGTAAATCTTTTCCAAGATCTTTCTTTGTTTCTTTTATTTATTATAGGACCTTGGAACGCCCATCAAAATAGATGGATCAGGCTACGTTGTAATCGATAAAATGAACCTGGATTCTCAAATGCTGATCATAGTGGATGAAAGCACTTTGCAGGGACTTCTCATACTAAAAGCCACTGAGGTAAGTACCATGCTGGTTTTTGGAAGGAGAGCACATTCCCATGTACATTAAATCAGCGCTTTTTTCTTTCCCCAGCATATTAGAACGATGTGGGAAAGACTCCATGTGCTTATTTAGCAGTTCTGCCATTTGTTTTTCAAGCGCATTGAGGGGCAGCCAAAAGCTACCTTTACAAGCGCGCATTTGAACTGATCTGCATAAATCCTCTTGTCAGAATGTCGGTGTCATGTCAGTTACACAACGCCTCGCTTCCCTGGCTCTAGCTCTGCTCCTCTCCCCTCTCCGGGAGCTAGGGAAACGCGGCGCTGTGTAGTGAAAATGCTGCTTTTCCTAAATGCAGTCAATTTCGAAATGCGCTTAAATAAACCCATATGTGAATAAAGCATGCGTTTATTTAAGCGCATTTTGAAATTGACTGCATTTAGGAAAAGCAGCATTTTAATGTATGTGTGAATGCCCTCGGAGTGTGGTGAGTGACATCTGACCCAGATGTGTGCAACTATTCTTCAAGTAGTCGGATAAGCATGTAGAAAAAATGTAATTTGGTCTCAATAGCTATAACCAATGTCATCAGTATAATTTATTATTATTATTATTATTACAAGCATTTATATAGCGCCAGCGATGTACCTGGCGCTTTACAAAAAATAAGATGGACATGGTCCCTGCCCGAGAGCTTACAATCTAAAGACAGGGGGAGGGGAGACAGGGAAGGGGGAACAGAGGGAGAGACAAGGGATGTGACATTCATGAGAATGTGAGAGCACAGGAAAGTCCAGCATGTAAACTGAAAACCCAACTGCAGTTAACATGCAGGATGTGAAGGATTCCAAAAGCATTTTCTTCTACCGTTCCTTGAAAATTGGTTTGTGCTTCTGTTGTATTATTCAAACTGCTGTAACACTTTGATGGAAAAGTTCAATAATGCAGTCTCTATCCAACTTGCACTATTAAACTTAAATAAACTTCTTCTTGCACCAATTATATGAGCACTGCTGTGGATTAAGACTATACAGAGATTATGGGGTGAAAACAGACATGACGCTAACCACCCTTTAACCACCCTTGGTGGTTATTTATGCATGTTGCAGGGCTGTATTGGTGCCCTATGCAGCCCTGCAATGTGCATAAATAACCACCAAAGGTGGTTAAAGGGTGGTTAGTGTCATGTCTGTTTTCACTCATGTTTGTACTGAATTTAAACCAGTCTAGGGAAAGTCTAAGGGCGCTTTTAGACGAGACAAATTTGCGCATGGTTGGTAAAAAAATGTGCATGTTTTCATGCTCGTTTAAACACCTAAACCATTTTAAATGTGCATTTGCCATGATCGTGTAAAAGCCCAAACCGTTTTGAATGTATTTTTTAAATAATGCACATTTTTAAAAACCGGTTTTGAGCCTCTTTGATGATCGGGGGGTGCCAAAACCGGTTTTAAAAAATATGCATTATTTAAAAACCACATTCAAAACGGTTTGGGCTTTTACACGATCATGGCAAATGCGCATTTAAAACGGTTTAGATGTTTAAACGAGCATGAAAACACGCACATTTTTTTACCAACCATGCGCAAATTTGTCTCGTCTAAAAGCGCCCTAAGTTCCCAACCCCAAGAGCAGGATACCAAAACTTTCAGATGCTGGAGAGCCACAAGACACACCCATATGCACATATACAAACCTCTCCTACTTCGTGATGGGCTGGTGGAGGCAGTGGTCTGTCATCCTGACTACTGAGATTCTGAGCAGCTGTGATTCAGCTGCTGAGACTCGGTGCACTGAAGTAAGACATAGGACCATTAAGGCAGTGCGTGGCCCAGGACTGGCCAAGGGCTTCACTTGAACTGTCTAAGAGCCACATGCAGCTCCCAAGCCACAGTTTGGCCACCTTTGAACCAGTCAGTGCCCTACCAACTGACTTATTATTTCTTCAAGAATAAGATTAAATTATGGAATGGGTTGACAATTCAAGATTGCCTTCTCTATACCAGTTGCAGGGCTTGGTCATTCGTGATTAGTTATCCTCCAATAAAGTATCAGAATACAAATACTGCTCTCTTCAAATGAGCAACCTGCTGTCTGCCCATAGGAATCAATTGGGTAATGTAAAAAAGATGATTCCTGAATGTCCTAGAGAGGGTCCCATCCATCTGTGGTTTTTGTGTGTATGACATGGCTCATCATAGAGCAACTGGCCCTAATTCTTCTCATCCTTTTGAACATGATTATTTCTTGTTTTCACCGAAGCAAGGAGAGATTTGGGTGCACTGGGTATCTTGTTAAGCTCTGAATAACCACATGATGTAGGATTTTCTAAACCTATTTTGAAGAAATAAGAGCAGTTCTTAAATTGTTTTAACAGACCAAACAAGAGCTGGATGCGCTGCTAACCCATAACATTCAAGGAGCTATCGACTTTGGCATTCCTGCAAGGACATTAGTGGATGTGATATCAGAAAGAAACGGCGACCTTTGTAAGAGACTTATTCAGTTCAGTGTGGACAGCAAGCAGGTAACATCATCTCCACATGCTGAGTGTGTAAAATAAAGGCTAGAATCATTTAGGTGAGGCGACATCCAGGATTTAACCATTTGGAATCATTGCTGTTGTAGAATAGAGCTATGACGATTATCTTATTTGTTGAATTTGCCTACTTTGATCCGAATCTAACAATGTGAATAATCATGATTATTGGCAACAGCTATTTGGCAGGTATGTGTTTTGGATTTTTCAGTCTACTTATTTGGTTGTTCATTTATTCTGTATTTCAGTTACTTCATTTCAGTGCTATTAGTGTGCCTGTGCAGTAACAAAACTAAGGCCATTTTCAGACGAGCGTGGCGGCACCCGCGCTTGTTTCTCAAAAGAGTCGGCAGTCCATTCCACACGTGACGCTGCCGCCGAATACGCGCATGCGCAGGCGATGCGCATCCATTCCAGCCGCGAACTGACCGGGTCGGCAATTGAGGCTGGTCATACACGGCCGGAAATGGATGCGCATCGCCCACGCATTTGGCGGCAGTGTCACGTGTGAAACGGACTGCCGGCTCTTTTGAAAACAAGCGCAGGCGCCACCGCGCTCGTCTAAAAACGGCCTAAGTATCTGAAATTATTAAACAATTGAACAATCAGATGTGGGGATATCTGCTTTGGTTATGGATATTATTTGGATATCTCTGAAAACCCAAATAATATATTATCCACAAATACAAAATCCACTATTCCTTTCAGTTTCAGGGTAGAACAATGGGGTATGCATACTATCATGGTCTCACAAGCCAGAGTCACACTTTGAATGCCTAATGCAATCCATGAAAGTCACTGGATCACTAAAGCGCAGCCTTGTGAACCAGTAGCATCTTCAAACAGACAGACTGCTGCAAAAGTGACTAATGTAAAGCCCAGCAAAATCATTAAATGTCTTTTGGGTAATTTCAGTGAGCCTTGGATCAGGCCCTAAGACCCTAATCCATTACTTATGATCATGTTTCATAGAATAATTGTGTTGGAAAGGACTTTAAGGGTCTAGACGTCTAAGTCCAATCCCCTGCACAGAGGCAGGATTCATTAGACTCAGAAGGAGAGAGTAAAGGTAACCGGGGTGCACTAGTGCCTGGAATGACTGGGATCAAGTTGATAAGATGTATCCAGATGACTCAAACACATGAGCCATGCAGGGGAAGACAAAAAAAACATAATAATAAAAAAAAATCCCTCAGGGTCACCTGGCATTCTAAGCTGCTGGGGGGAATTCCTTCCTGACCCCAGATAATGGTGATCAGTTAGACTCTGAGCACAGAAAACCCTGAGATAAAAATCTCTTGCACTCTGACACCAGAACTCATCATGAAAAACAATGTATGTCCTAAACAAAAATTACAGTGGCTTTACAGTGAAATATGTTCTATACATACCTAGTGGAACTATGATCTTGACTACTGTACTGGGCCTAAACTACCTATGTTAATACAATATTTTGTGTTCATAAAACAGATTACAGAAGAACTGAGCCTTATTCAGAAGCCAGATCATGTATCCCTTGACTACAAGCTCACACATAACTTAGAGACCCTGAAAGCCCTGCAGGTAGAAGACAGGATTGAGTTGCAGGTATGTTGTCTGTTGATTCCAACAACCGTTATCAGTGCATACACTGAGGCAATAGCCAGGCACTGAAGGTAGTAAAAGTCCATTGTTGAATGCCAAGGGATATTGGATTGTAGCTGTTAGTGTGCCAGTGCTTACTACATATGAAAGAGTCTGTGTTTATTTTTAGCATGTGGTTGCTGTGAGATGGAGACAAAGTACTTCAAATGATATTTTAATGGACCAACTTCTGTTGCTGAGAGTATGCAAGCTTTCGAGCCATACAGGGACCTTCCCTAGGTATGAAAGGAGTTGGAACTATAGACAATAGCATTCTTAATTTTTGGTGTCCCCTCATGTTGCATTACTGTGGACACATTCAAGATGGCCTCTTGACACAGAATATAAGTGCCATGCTGGGTCAGACCAATGGCCCATTCATCCCAGCATCCTGTCTCCGACAGTGGCCAACATCCACTAAAGTACAGAACAGAACGGAGGGATCCATTCTGTGCTATTTGTTCCCAGCCCCCTCCTTGCCGAATTGACCAACAGTTATTTAAGGACCCATCCTCTAACAATTTAATCAATTATTTTGAACTCAGTTATGCTACTGGCGTTCACAACATCCTCTGGGAACAAGTTTGTTTTCAAGTTCAATTCAGCTGAGAGAAACCAACTTGAATTGCAATTTGTTACCACCAACTGAGTAGGAATGATCTAACAAGTCAGAGTTGCAGGTAGCACAGATTCTTGCCTCAGCTTCACCAGGTACCTTGCTGAGACTCAGGTGCAATGAAGGTAGAAGTTAACATTGTTCTCATATTGGCTCAGTAATTTGCTTGCTTTTTTGCTCCCCCATAATTAGACTTGGAGGTAATCCTTCTTGTTTCCTTCCCCAATCCTTCTCGTTCCCTTCCCCTGTTTAGTTTCCTATTCCCATAGTTGTTCTTTGAGTGGAATCCTCTTGGAACCGCACTAATGGATTATTCCTCCACTAGAAGGAGCACTCGGGAATCTTCAGCAGTATCGATGCGCAGCTCAGAGAGTGCGTGCTGGATGCCTGGTATATAAGCATGCCGCTCCGCCCCTCCCCCTCAGCTCAGGACCTCTTACTGCACTGAGAAGCATGACAGATCTTTAGCATTTTCTCTATTACCTCACAAACGTCTCACTTTCCATTTCTTCTACTTAATTCATTCTCCTGAGAGATAGCTGACTGCAGAGATGAAATGCAGCCTTGGTTTGAAAACGTGTGTGGGCTGTCAGAGTCCCATGCCCTATTCCAACAGACACTGTCTCTGCGTTATCTGCATTTGGGAGAGGAGCACAATTCCTCTCTTTGTCAGTTCTGCCAAGCCTTCACTTCTAGAACAAGAAAAGACAGGTTGGATAGACTGGCTGCATACCTCTATAAGAAGGCTCTTTCTGTACCCTCAGACAATTAACAATGTGGCACCCAGCGCAGTTAACCTTCCTGCCCAAAATCATGAGGGCAGGATCACCTAATACTGGGATAGGAGATGCAATCTGAGCACCGCATCTCCACCTCAAAGAGGAAGAGCACTGAACCTGAAAAAGGTCGACAGCTAGCCAGACAGGGCCAATCTCAGTTCTGCTCTAATCATAAGCGCTGCCGTTCAGTGGACTTAGCAAAAAGGTCCTGCTGGCTTCCGCAACCCAAGAGGCTTGCAGGCATGCAATAGGACAAAACTCCCCCAAAAGATCCTCAGTTTGAAAGACCTGATGATGCATAATTACGCCAGAAGAGCCTCATCGTCAGAGGCTTACTAGCATGCAACGGGGCAAGACTCCCCCAAAAGATCATGGCAGCCCTATCTCAGCAGGGCATATGAAGCCTCACGCCTCCAAGAGCCACCACCAGCACTGATATCTGGATCTGAGCAGGATGCTCCCTTCCATATCCAACAGGAAACAATGCTGAGCACTGAACAGGCCAAGCCCATGACCAAAGTTTTTGGCGAACAGACACCTGTGCGCCCTGCCCTCACCCTGGCGTCACCTGCAAGGAAGGCAAGGCACTGACTGTACAGGGTCACATGGTACCAGACGGCACTGGGGAGGCACCACTCCTAAAGGCCTCAGGCAGCGATACAATCTGCTCACAGGCACACCCAACCTTGACTCCAAGAACTCACCCTAACCAGGACCTCCAGGTAGATGGTACCAGATGATTGTGATGCTATTTTTATAGATGACAATATTCTTTTCCCATCGCTGGAGCCCTTGGAAGAAGAAGATGGCTTTACTGACCTGCTGGATAGCAGATCGGAGACTTCAGTAGTAGAAACTCAAGAAGACGATACCCCATTTCCCACAAGATACAGGGATAGTTCTATCCCACAGTGCTTCTGGGGCAGAAGAAGTTATCACGCCCACCCCTCAGGCACTGAAGAGCATTCATTGATCCTGCAAAGATATGTTTCCGGTCAGCCTGGTCGAACTTGACCCTAGGGAAAAACCAAACTCCTGTGCTCCATGGCACACGCTGCATCCAGACAGGCTGAGACTTCACTTGCGCTAGCTCATCACTGAGTACGTTGCTTACTGCTCCAACTAGCAATCGATATCCTCGTCCTTGTGTAGCTGTTTGAGTAAACCTCCCATTATACTGACATGGCACCGATGGCACTGGTGACACCATCTGCTCCTTGTTCCATCCCGGTGCTATATCCACCATTCCTTAAGCCATGCCCTCATACTATAGTGGTTGCTCTCAGTAGCAAAAAGATGAACTCGGTATTGATCATTCTATCTGGCCCCCAGCTGAATGAGGAAATGGGTACACCCTCCACTTGGGGCCAGGCACAAGTGTCCCCCACAATGATAGTCTCCTGCACTTGAAGTGATGGTCACAATCTAGCATGAACTCTTTAACTGAGCTCTGTGATTTGGGTAATGGGGCTACATCTTTTAATGTGTTCCCAAGCCTAACGGTCTCTAATATCACAACCAATGGATTGGTATCTCATAGTGGCAATGCCTGACCAAACATAGACAACAGCCAGGCTCATTTTCCTGACATGTTTTTCTCAGTAGACTTACAAGGACAGGGTTCCCTTAGCCTCTACTTAGAAACACAATCATGATATGAACACAAAGCTGGATTACTGACTGAGGCCTCTCCCATCTTGCGGCACACAAGTCCCCTTCAGGACTCCCTCCCAGGGCCAGGATCTATGTGAGGAAATGATGCTGCAACAACAACCCATAAATGTTACTATTACCATTCTCAACAAGTCATCTCCACTACACTTTTGGGACCTCAGGATCACACCCTAAGGGATCCCTCACTTCTGAGTATCTCATCTCTGTTATTTAGAATAGCCTTTTATAAACTGACCAGCTGTGTAGATTTGGCCTCGCTATATGCCCCAGTGTATGTACTGCATCTATTTTTCCTAGACAACTTGTTCTGTATAGCGATATAGGCCTTTATTGGCAGCTTACATTGCTCAAAAAGAGAGAGAGAGAGGCAGAACCAAATAATTTGAAGGCACTAAACAAAGAGGTATAGGGGAGACAGAGAGCAGGTGGGGGGAGGCAGAAGGAGTTCCAGACACTACCAGTGTGTTTATAAAGGTGAAACTGGACTCTCTGCCTCTCTCTCTTCCTTTTCTATAGTACCAGGACTTTACTTAACTTTCATGATTCAGTGCTCTATTTTTTCAGGAGATCATTCTCGACAGATCGGTCCTATCTTCTGGGTATGCACAACTAAGAACCCCCACTTATGCGCACGTGTAAAGGGGATTGGTGTACATTTTCATGCATGTGTGTGTGTATAAATATACACATGTTTTATAGAGAAAGAGAGACAGACAAGACAGCATGACATGCGGATACACCATTACATAAATCACCACGACTACACATCTACATGTCATCAGTCAACTAGCATCTTGTTGTTTTAATCTCCTTGGTTCATGAGCTTAATTTGGGTGGTATTGGTAATGTGCAGTTACCTACTTTCCTATCTGGTACTGCTAACTAATCATCCATTAGTGTGGCTCCACAAGGATACTACTCGAAGAAGAAATGAAGGTTACTTACCTGTAACCAAGTTCTTCAAGATGGATCCTCGTGGAAACCACACCCTCTTCCACCTTCCCCTCTTACTGCGCTACTACCTCAATGCAGTAAGAGGTTTCGAACAGAAGGGAGGGGGCAGAGAAGCATGTCTATATACCAGGCATCCAGCACACACTCTCTAAGCTGCTCATGTGCTGCTCCATTTGATACTGCTGAAAATTCCCAAGTGCTTCCTCTAGCGGAGGGATAACTCATTAGTGTGGCTCCGCAAGGATCCATCTTGAGGAACTTGGGTTACAGGTAAATAACCTTAATTTGCTTGCATGCTGCTTCTCTTTACTCAGTCCTCGCAGCCATGAACTTTACCTATTCTTGGAAGATTAAGTTGATGGGATCCGAGAGGTACCGTAGTCTATCAGGTAAAGTGTTGGACTTGGACATGGGAGGCCAGCATTCAAATCCCATCTTAACCATGAACTCATTGAGTGGCCTAAGGCAAGTCGTTCTCTCTCAGCCTCAGTTCCCCATCTATAAAATGGGAATAATAATGATCTATGGGTGTTTTCACACAAGACACTCTCCACCCACTAACCACACATTATGCATGTTACAGGGCACCCATAGGGCAGTGCTGCATACCTGCAACATGTATAGTGTGAGGGGGGGCGGAGAGTGTCTTGTGTGAAAACAGCCTATTTCACAGGGCTGTCGTGAGGGTGACCTGGATAAGAATTGTAAAGTACTTTGAACATTGAAAGTGGTATGTATAATGGTAATAATAATAATACAATAATGCTATTTACTGGAAACAGTTTGATGAAATTAAACCCTTGGTAACCAATGAACAAGGTAGCTGCATGAAAGGGGTTAAGGCAAATCACTACCAATAATTTAAGAACATAAGAAGTGCCATACTGGGTCAGACCAATGGTCCATCCAGCCCAGCATCCTGCCTCTGACAGTGGCCAGTCACGGGGGCCTGGGAGAAGCACCCAACAGGTCACCATGCTATCCATACCCTGGATCATTTTTGATGCCCTTCTCTGTACCTTTTCTAGTTCCGCTATGTCTTTTTTGAGATGGGGCGACCAGAACTGCACACAATATTCAAGGTGCGGTCGCACCATTGATTTGTATAGAGGCATTATGACATCCTCAGTTTTATTCTCTATTCCCTTGCGAATAATTCCTAACATTCTATTTGCTTTTTTGACCGCTGCGGCACACTGGGCTGAGGATTTCAGTGTATTATCCACAATCACTCCCAGATCCTTTTCCTGAGTGGTAACTCCTAGCTTAGTACCCAGCATTGTGTACTCATAATTTGGATTATTTTTCCCAATGTGCATCACTTTGCACTTGTCCACATTAAATCTCATCTGCCATTTAGATGCCCAGGCACCCAGTCTTGTAAGATCTTGCTGCAGCTCCTCACAGTCTGCTCGTGTTCTGACTACTCTGAATAACTTGGTGTCATCTGCAAATTTGATCACCTCACTCTTAACACCCTTTTCCAGATCATTAATGAATACATTGAAAAGAACTGGTCCCAGTACAGATCCTTGGGGCACACCACTTTTTACATCCCTCCATTGTGAAAACTGGCCATTTAGTCCCACTCTTTGCTTCCTATCCTTTAACCAGTTACCAATCCATAGCAAAACACTACCTCCTATCCCATGGCTTTTTAATTTTCTCAAGAGTCGTTTATGTGGGACCTTATCAAAAGCTTTCTGGAAATCCAGGTACACTATATCTGCTGGGTCTCCCCTGTCCACATGCTTGTTTACGCCCTCAAAGAATTCCAAGAGATTAGTGAGGCATGACTTCCCTTTGCTAAATCCATGCTGACTCTTTGCCATTAAGCCATGTTTATCAATATGCCTAGTGATTCTGTTCTTAATGATAGTTTCCACCATTTTGCCCAGCACAGACGTCAAGCTTACCGGTCTGTAGTTTCCAGGATCACCTCTGGATCCCTTTTTAAATATTGGGGTTACATTTGCCACCCTCCAGTCCCCAGGTACAGTGCCAGATGCCAACGTTAGGTTACAAATTACTACTAGTAGGTTTGCATTTTCACATTTGAGTTCCTTCAGAACTCTGGGGTGAATACCATCTGACCCTGGTGATTTGTTCATATTAAACTTGTCAATTTGCTCTAGAACCTCCTCCAGGGTCACGCTGGGTCATATTTATAAATGTTTGGCTAACTTACAGGGATATGGGTGGTGTGGGAGAATGGGCTGGTGTTACTGAGAGCTGCTGCCTACCTGTTTGTGCCTGACGAGCGTGCTGAGAGGGGACACCTGTGCACAACAACGCCGGCGGCTGTGAAAAGGAGGCGGCCTGTTACGGCATGCACCGTTGGTGCGCGCCGGCAGTCACATGCCTAAGGGCTGCGCGCAAAAGGGTGCGCCCTTGTGCGCACGGCCCTTAGACGTGGGCCAGGTGCGACAGGCCTCTCCTTAGAGGGCCCGTGTTTGCTGCGCAGGTATGAAGAATTCCCAGCGTCCCAGGGCGAAGGCAGCTATTCTTTCCCCTCCACCGAACAAAATAATAAAACAACGACGGATGGAGAGTTTTCTGATAGAGACTGGTGTTAGTGTGGCGCCGGGCGGTAGGCATGTCCATCCAGACTTCCCAGTAAGGAACCGCTTTGCGGTTTTGACCTCTCCCTCTATGCCAGCAATGGAATGCCCTCAGGATGCGTCTCCCTCTTGTGTCACTTTGGGAAGCCCTATGGGCACGGAGCTATGGACACCTGCTGATGTTTGTATGCCCCCTCACGCAATGCATAAGAGAAAGGCATTTCCCGGACGGGATTGCCCCAGGAGCATACTTAACCCCAGTACAACAGATGATATACCTTGCCTCATCCAAGTCTGCCGATTTAATTACCAGCATAGCTCTAATGGCTCATGATATGTATAGGCATCTCTCTTGATTCAGGGGTCAAGTGTTGCCAGCGCACGCCCCGAGAAGGGCAAGGCACGAATGACATTATGGATGAACGCTTTATATAGATAGGGCAACTGTTACAGGGTTGCCGTGACAAAAGCAAACAAAGGATGGCGCTGTACTTTTATGTATACTGCGCACCAGGCTTTGGTAGTGCTTGATATTTTTGTTTTATTAAACGTGTTCCTTTTTATTAGTTCTGCCATAATGGCTGAAAGAAGTATTGTAGGATAAAAGGATAAAGAATCATTGCAGGCCCAGAGATGCGAAAGATATAACTTGCATCACGGATGCAACTGTAAAACTGACAAAGTTTTTACAGCCAAAGTTCAGCGGAAGATGGTGGTTCCACTAAGTTGGAGCTATGGGATGATCTTATTTGCCTGTTTTCCATGTATATTACATGTTTTGTTTGTATGTATTTCTTTTAAATGGCTATGGCGAAAGCTAATTTGCCAAATAAACTACTACTACTGGACACCTGTCGATGGATATTGTTTAGAGGGTAATGAGGAGGCTGGGTTAACGGATTTTCTTTCTAACCATGTCGCCTTTACAACCGAGACCTTAAGATTCATGTTTTTGCAGCTAATTCAAGTGAATGATAAGATGGATGGTATGAATTTATTTCTATGTCAGGGGAGGTATTTTAAAATCTTGGGCGGGAATTTAAAAGGGACTAGTGATCCTCATACTGATCCGCCCACTGTCCCAAGGAAAGAGTTGCGGCAGCTCTACCCTAGTCAGGGGTATCCTAGGCCGAGACCTGTTATTTCTAATCCTGCTGAGATAATGAGAGCTGAAAGACATTCTACCCAAATGGAGCAACCTGGCTCAGCTCATTTGGAGAATATTGTTCCATATAAAATGTCTCCAAATACTCTAGTTTTTACCATATGTCCGCTTGTAGGCAGCTATTTGCCCTCTTGGAGCATACCATTGGATGTCGCGGAACATCTGCGCTTACTGATCCATGAGCCTATTACCAGCCAAAATATTGCTGATACAGTTATTATAGCTAGCCAAAAGAACCGCCAGGTGGTAAAAATTCTTTTTGACTCTCCGGTCTGGGTCTCTCTAATTACAGGGAAACTGGAGAGTCTGAGAGGGAAAGCAGTATATTCCTCTAGAGTGGCGCAGGCTGATTCAGAGCATTTTTATGTGATAAATGCAGGCTGTCATCACTTGGGGAGGGAGCTCGACCCACTGGCGCCTCCAGTTCCTGGTCTGACTGAAATACTCCCTTCCAGCCTGGGAAATCCCCTTTCCAAGCTCTCCCCTGCCCCAAGGGACAGTAGCGGCCCTGTAGGATGTAACCCGGCTAGAGATCCTTGTGTAGCAGCTTTGGTTTTGTCCAGGGCTCAGGACCCCGTATCTGCTGGGCATATCCCCATACCCCATCCCATTCAGGAGGATACAAGCACAGCTTCATTGCTAGCTTTGTCCGGGGGTGGTTCTGGGGGTGGAACTATGGAAACTGATCAACCACGCCCTGGCTTACCCAATATAATGACCGCGAATCCGGCATCTGTACAGGATGCCTTACGGCTAGGACAGGAAGATCTTTTGAACAAACTTGGGTTATTTACAAAAAAACTTGAGGATTTTAAGTCCTATAGGAGGTCATTATGCTCCCTGTATGGACAAGGCAGGGGTCGGGGCCGGGAATGAGAATTAAGAAACTTGTCGTGCCTTTTCGACCCCCAATTTCTTCCTCCCTATAGACCTGGATGGAGGTGCTGAGGGGGGGGTGAGGGGGTGGGGGAAGCCCAGTTATAGCAGACGTAAACGTTGGCACTGAGGCTATTTTGGCCACAGATTTATACCTGCCGCGGGCGGGTTCTCCCGCCCCAACTGCTTTGGAGGTGGGGGTGACAACCAGGGAGGGGCTGGAGGAAGTGAGACCAATGATGGCAGACCACGCCCCCCCAGTTCTTGTCCTTCCCCTGACAAGCTTCCAGGATTCTGGAGGGAGCCTTATGGTAGGGGCTCGGGTTTCCTCTGCCCGAGATGTTAGAGGCAAGCATTTGCCTCAGCCAGCTATGTCACAACCTCTACCGGCTAAATGACAGATTAACAAGGGCTCTCCTGTCTTAAAAATTCTCAGCTGGAATATTGCTGGGTGGAGATCCCTCCTCCTAGACTTAGATTTTCTTCCCTTTCTGTCGGAGTATAATGTTGTTTTGCTACAGGAAACTTGGGCCCAAATGGATTTAGCCTGTACTGGATTTCTGGTGTTTAGCCTAGCAGCAACTTCAACTGCTGGGGTTAGCAGGTCGAGTGGGGGCTTAGCCCTCCTGATTGCCTCAGACCTCCAAGTCGAAATTAAGCCTTGTGCTTCCCTGGGTTCTTATTTTGCTTTACATTACTGTCTGTTTCCCTCGGGACTGGAGATCCTGTTAGGCAATTGCTATCTCCCACCACCCTCTTCTCCCTTTTTTAAACCAGATTACTGGTCCAGAGTTAGCCAGGAATTATATGAATTTTGGAATCTTTACCCGGGGGCTATTCTACTAGTGGGGGGCGATCTTAATATTAGATTAGGCAGCCCAGCCCTGCTGGTGGAGCCAATTAGACTTGAGGATTCAGGATGTCTCCCAAGTACCCGCGCCTCAAGGGATTGTGTGGTTAGTTCAGGGGCAAAACCCCTGAAGCAGTTCCTGGCTGATTGTGGGCTTCTGGTGCTAAATGGCTGTGCCCGGGAAGATTCGGAGGGGAATTTTACTTATCACTCAGTACAAGGCTCAAGTGTCATCGATTATGTTTTACTCTCAGAATATTTTTTTTCAAAATATCCTCGAGTTGCAAGTTCTCTCTAGGTTTGAGACAGGCCATTTCCCGCTCTCCCTTTTATTGATGGACCCCTTTAAAGAGCCAAGTAGCGATTAGGCAACTGAGGATTTAGGGATAGGCCTGGTGGGAGCTAAGTGGTCCGAGGAGTTAAGGGCAGCATTTGTAGGGTTTATGCAACTGCCAGAGGTGAGGGAGTTGGTAGGAAGGATTATAGCCTTAGGGAAGGATTACCTGGGGGATTTTGAAAGACTGGTGTCTCTTTTGCTGCCTCTCCTGGCCATTAGGAAAGTGGAGAGTCTCCAGCAAGTGAAGTCTCCCCCTTGGTTTAATAGGGATTGTAAAACTATGAGAAGGAAATTGAGGCAATTAGCAAATAAGGTAAGGAAAAATCCCTCTCTAGCCCTCAGGCAAGAACTGCAAGCCACCCGAAGGGAGTATCGCCATCTGACTGCAAAGCAAAGGCTAGACTACCAGAAACAGAGGTGGGCCCAGTTGTTGAAGGCAACTCTACAGAACAGACAGAAACCCTTCTGGGACCTTGTCCGTCTGGGCAGGCCCCGGGGAAGGGAGCTGCAAATCCCCGGTGAGGTATGGGTAGAGTTTTATGCCGGAATTTTTTTCTTCCCCCCGGGAAGATGTTATCCCACTAGCAGCTCGGGATAGCCTCCCGGAATGGGTCCCTGTCTCTAAGGAAGAAATCGTAGCCTTTATTGTGAAGCTGAAGGCTGGGAAAACCTCAGGGGAGGACTTTGTCCCCCCCCCCGAGCTTCTGAAACACGATTCCGAGTGGTGGGCCAGTTTTCTGGCCCCTCTTTTTTCTGCCATAAACTCCTCGGGGACAATCTCTAAAGCATGGTTGAACGGTATAGTTGTCCCAATATTCAAGAAGGGTGACCCTTCCCTTCCCGGGAACTATCGACCTATCTGCCTCTTGAGTATTATTGGGAAACTATATACCCGATTTTTGCTGGGAAAGTTGAGATCTTGGTTAGATGAAAACCATATAATTGAGCCAGAACAGGCTGGGTTCCAGAGTGGGAAATCCACTGTCGATCAGATTTTTGTTCTCTCCCTCCTCCTGGATAAGTATGTTACTAGTCAAGGGAAATTCTATCTATGCTTCATAGACTTATCCATGGCCTTTGACTCGATAGATAGAGAAAGGCTCTGGATTAAATTGAGTGGTACTTCCATCGACCGCCGGCTGCTTTGTTTACTTATCAAGATTCATAGCAACAATAAAATCTGTATACGTTTGGACCAAAGGCTCTCAGAAGATGTTGCTGTGGATGGAGGAGTCAGACAAGGGTGCCTATTGGCCCCCGCATTGTTCAACTTCTTTCTGAACGATGTGGTTTCCTTTCTGAAAGATGTTGCTACCCATGCTCCCCGAATCGGTACAAGGAAAGTCCCGGCCCTCCCGTATGCCGACGATATGGTCCTGCTTTCTCAATTCCTGGTGGGGCTTAGACAACTAATGCAGAGGTTCGGGGAATACTGCGACAAGGAAGGATTAAAAATCAATTCCACAAAGACCAAGGTCATGGTTATGGGGAGGCAGGGGATAAGTAAAAAACATCATTGGATAATTGGGAGTAATCCCATTAAGCAAGTGAGCATGTTTAAGTATCTGGGAATGATTTTTTCTTCCACTCGGAGCTGGAAGCCACACTTCAAGGCTGTGGTAGCACAAGCAAGGAACTCATCGGCAGCTATCCTCAGCTTTTTCCATACCCAGGGAGGGCAACTGGCGCTGCTGGCCTTACGACTCTTTCGGGCCAAAGTTATCACCCAGGGCCTGTATGCTATCCCTGTCTGGGACCCACCTTTTCTAGATTGTCTGGAAACAATACAGAATCAGGTCTTGCGGTCCATCCTGGGGGTGCCAAGGGGTACGCCCCTGGTAATCCTGAGGCAGGAAACTGCAAGTTCCACTATCAGAACTCGGGCTCTCAAATTACTTGTGAGTCTTTGACTGAGGGTGGTCCTTTTTCCCCCTCAGGATAATTCTCTCTTGGCACAGACCGTGAGGGCTGGGCTTCACAGCTCGTGAGCAAGCCAGGTGGAGATTGAAGTAAAACTTCTGGGGTTTTCTAGAGTATCCCTAGGTCACCTGGGATGTAAGGGAGCGTTGTCCCTTATTAAATGGAGACTGCTAGACCAGGAACTGCAGAATGAAGCAGCCTTGCTATCGAGCCAGAGTGTTGCGCCAGCCTACCCGCTAGCTAGCCATCTTGATTTGGAGAATAGTTATCTATTTAAATGGCAGAACTTTAACCAACGACGGGCTTTCACCCGTTTTCGGTGTAATGTATATCCATCTGCCTTGGTGGAGGGACGTTATAAAGGTATCCCCAGAGCCAAGAGGTTATGCCAGCTGTGTGACATGTCAGAAATTGATACAGCTAGACATGTTCTCCTTTACTGTGTCCGGCCCTTATTGGTTCTAGGTAAGTCCTTCTGGGCAAATACATCATTGGGTTAGACCCTGGGATAGTGGTAAAGAGGTTGCAGAATTGTGTAGACTCCGGAATGTCAAGAGCTGTCTCAAAATTCTGCTTGCTCGTCTCACAACTAAGGGAAGCCCGTTTGGCTAATCGGAATGGCCGGCTGGCTTAACTGTAATATATCCTTACACAAAGCACATATGTCTTATCTTGCTATAGTAGAAGCTGTTGTTGGATATTGGATGTTGTGATGGCCTTTTGGCTCCACAATAAACATGTTATTATTGTTAGTATCTGTTAGTTACTTCTTGATATCTTTTAAGATCAATATGGCAATGCAAAAACTATGGGCTTATTATTAAGCTGATGATTAGTATGTTACAGGGGCCAAGCTCTGCCACAGCAACCCCCATGGAAGAGCAAGGCAATACCCTGTGTTTCAATTGTGCTGTTTCGCTCTGATGCAGGGTATTAAATGTTGATGCCGGCATAGTGAATCTAAACTTAGATCTATTTTACTTATATTGTTGTCCTGATGCTGATCAGTCGGACATGCTGCCTTGTTAGGGGATAAATGTTGGTATTATAATCCCCTGTGAAGGGCAAGTTGACCTTTAAATACTAGGTATTTTTTTTTTTAATTATAGACTATGATTTATGGGCTTCAAATATGGAATGAATTGGTACTTGTATCTTATATTTGTTTTATAATATGTATTGTGTATTCATAGGAACCGTATTTTGTGATTTTGTAAATTTTGTTATGGCTACGGCTTAAACAATAAAACTTATTGATTGATTGATACAGGGATATGAATAAAATGTGTGGGCTTTTTCAAACCTCTCTGACTACTCTGATGATGGAAAGTGACTTAGAGAGAAGGGAAGGGGATGCCATGAATAATACCTGGTAAATGTGGCTTTGAAGTAGGACATTTTATTAGCAGAACCCAAACATCCCACTGGGGTTTTGGCAAAGCAATGCTACAAACCACAAACCCTTTTAGGACCTGGGAGTCGAAAAACAGTTTTAACATTTCCTCCCGGTGGGAGTTCAGTTCTCTCAGACACCCAATAAAAGTTTGTCCAGTGCTAATGGCTTTTTAACACAGAACCCAAGATAGACTAATTAATGACACACTGTTCATTTTAGAAAGCTAATCCACGGAAAATAGAGTTGCCTATTATATATCTGTAAACGTCATATTTTATACTGACAGTCTGAAAGCTTTTGATGTACTAATTAATGGCCAATAATTGTTAGCTTTCATGGTTTTACTTTGGCAACACAGTTCTGTTTAATGACATTGCATATAAAATGCTTTTCATCTCAAAGCACTTCAACATTGCTGGCACTAAATAAATAAACACTAATAACTCTGCATGTGAGCACCATTCCATAAATACAGACACCATAGATTATGAGCAATGGTACACGCGCACAATACATACACAACTTTTGGACCTATACCCCACTCTCTCCATATGGCTCAGGGCAGCTTACAACATACCAGAACAACATATAAATAACTGTGACCCCTCAAATCAGCCAGGGGTGCCCTCTCACAAGTTCCATCACTGCACTGAATCTATATGGTAAGAGTGCGCAGAGAGATTTTCTCAGTGGCTGCTCTACAGCTTTGGAATTCCTTTCCCCGTGAGGTTTGCCCAAGCCTGAGCATTTTCCAGAGGCAATGTAAGACCTACTTATTTGGTCAGGTCTTTAGCAGGTGGGGATAGGGTTTGGGGAATGGTTGTAATGGGAATTTTAGCTTATATTTGTACAGATTTTAGGCATGTCTGTTCATGTACATTTTATGTTGTAAACCGCTGAGAGCATTTGGAGCAAGAGGCCAGAATATCTCACAGTCGCAACAGTGGGAAATGAGTCAAAAGTTAAAAATTGGGGCAAGTTAAAAATTGAAATTAATAAATATATAGAATGTAAGTAAATCATGCATACAAAATAACCCCACCATCCACACCCCATTTCCCACTTGGGAGAGCCCTTCCCCCACCTAATTTCTACTTTTCAGTTCCCACCCACCCAAGTTCCATTCTGCCCTCACGCTCACAAACCCTTTCACCATTCCCTCCAGCCGCCCTCCGGATGCTTGTATTTTCTGGTGAAAGGGGTTGTGGCATTCCACTCCATCCTCAGTCCCATTCTCCAACACATCTTCCCTTCCCTCATAACCCCACCCCCAACCCCCCCATATCAAAAATTAAAGATATAAATACACAACATCAATGAAAACAATACAAAGTTAGTAGATAAATTGCATCCCCTAAGAGAATCAAAGCAAATATGCTGCTTGGAAATCTGACTTTGATTGAAAGCCCATAGGAATTAGCTGTAAGGAAATAAGATATTCTGGAGGTGACAAAGGATCTTTGTTCCCAGTTAACACCCTCGTATCCTCTTGTGGAAATGCCATGGAATCCTTAATTAACCCACATTGCTTTGCCTTTCATCTGAAAGATGCATTCTTAGCTTAAATTGAACTTCTTAAAAGTCCCTGATATTATCACACACAGGCTACCATTCACCTGAAGGATATCAAGAACCTAAGTATCAAAGTTCAGTATGGTTCCTGCTGGGTAATTCTTGGAGGACAGATCCAAGAGAATGAAGCAAGAACAGATTTAACAGGAAATTTCCAGCACAAATGGTCATGGCTGCTGCAGGCTGGCATCCCAGAACTTATCCAGGTATTTTTCATTTAAAAAACTGTTTGAAGAATAGCCAAAAAAATAGGACACCCAAAGCCTTGAATGTTAATTTAATGGGTTATAAGTAAAGCGGTTCCATTATGATCACTGCTATACGCACCACCTCCACTGCTATACGCGCCACCTCCAGAAGGGGAATGGATCAGTTAGGTTGGTGCGCCCTCGGAGGCTGATGGAACCTGAACGGTTCCAAGAGGTCCTGAGGGAATTAACCTTGGACCTGGACGGTCACTCTGTCGATGAGCTAGTCCAGCATTGGAACAGCTTGCTGGGGGAGGCCATTGACAGGGTGGTTCCGAGATGCCCTCTGTCTCGTCACCACAGGGCCCCTTGGTTTACTGAGGGGCTGCGATGTATGAAACAAGTAGGCAGGAGGCTAGAGCGACACTGGCGTCGGACTCGCTCTGGCGCCGAGTGACTTCTCCATAGGGCCCGTTTGTGGTCCTATGTTGAGGCTGTGAGGACAGCAAAGAAGGAATTTTTTGCTGCCTTCATAGCGTCTGCAAAGTCACGCACGGCGGAGCTATTTCAGGTGGTGCGGGGGCTGGTCAGTCTGGCCTCCCTCCACCAGGATGGGGACTTGTCCCAGGCCCGCTGTGAGGAATTTGTCACCTACTTCGCAGACAAGATCGCTTGGATTCAGAGGGACTTTGACACTGGGTTGGGGGCAGTAGGCGGAGAGCGTGAGATGACGGAGGTCCCGTCTGGTCCAATTTTGTGGGGGGAGTTTCGGGAAGTGACGCCAGCCAATGCGGTGGATGTCCTGGGGTCTGTGAGAGCCACCAGTTGTGAACTTGATCCTTGCCCATCCTGGTTGGTGAAAGCCTCGAGGGAGACATTAGGGACGGTGCTGGCGAGAGTGGTTAATGCATCCCTGCAGCAGGGGAGGTTGTCGCCCAGCCTCAAGGAGGCTGCGGTGCGCCCCCTGCTGAAGAAACCATCATTGGATGTGGACGCACTCACCAGCTACCGACCTGTCTCTAACCTTCCCCTTTTAGGGAAGGTTATTGAGCTGGCGGTGGCGATCCAGCTCCAGGCGCATCTGGACAGCATTGGTTCCCTAGACCCTTTTCAATCTGGGTTCTGTCCTGGGTATGGCACTGAGACAGCGTAGGTGGCGTTGGTTGACTGGGAGATGGATGCAGAATGTTCTACATTTCTCATCCTGCTAGATCTCTCCGCCTTTGATACCGTGGACCACGGGCTGCTGCTGAGACGGCTGCGTGACCTGGGGGGTCTGGACGGGACTGTTCTTGAATGGTTCAGCTCATTCCTCTCGGGGAGAAGCCAGCGGGTGGTGTTGGGAGCAGAAACATCTTGCCCCCGCGCCTTGTCCTGCGGCGTTCTGCAGGGTTCCATTCTGTCTCCACTATTATTTAATGTGTATATGTAGCCCTTGGGGGAGGTCGTGAGAGGTTCGGGGTGCGATGTCACCAATATGCTGATGATACTCAGCTGTACCTCTCTTTTTCAGCTGACCCAGACCCTGCTGTCTCATTGCTGTCCCAGTGTTTGGAGGCCATGGTGGAGTGGATGTGGCAGAGCAGACTGACACTCAACCCCGATAAGACGGAGGTGATGGTGGTGGGGAGGGCGAGGGAGGTGTCGGTCCCCCTGATTGTGGGGGTTCGTCCTCCTATAGCTCAGCAGGTTCAGAGTCTGGGTGTGGTGTTGGACTCGGATCTCCGCCTGGATTGACAGGTGCAGGTGGTGGTGAAGGTCACCTTCCGCCAGTTGTATCTGGTGCGGAGGCTGCATCCAGACATCTCCAGGCCGGACCTGGCTTCCCTCATCTGTGCCTTTGTCACCTCGAGGCTGGACTACTGCAACACGCTCTACGTGGGGCTGCCCTTGTTCCTGGTTCGGAGGCTGCAGCTAGTGCAGAATGCGACGTCCCGCCTCCTAACGGGGACGGGTCATCGGGAGCATATAACACCTGTGCTCTGGACTCTGCACTGGCTGCCAATAGTGTGCCGAGCCAGGTTCAAGGTACTGGTAATGATCTATAAGGCCCTTCACGGTCTTGACCCCTCGTACCTCAGGGGCCGCCTTGCCCTCCGTACCCCAGAGCGGCTCCTTCGGTCGACCGAGGGTGCCTTCCTGGAGGTCCCCCGTGTTAAACGGGGGCCACAATGGAGAGGGCATTCTCAGTGGCCAGGCCGCGTATTTGGAATTCCCTCCCAGAGGAAGCTCGCCTGGCCCCAAGCCTTTTAACATTCCAGTGGGCTTGTAAAACTTGGCTGTTCGCCCAGGCCTTTGGGGAGGGTGGTAGGGTAGGATAGGGTTTTTAGCTCTTCCCTGCCCTTATTTTTTTTAAAAAAAATTTCTTCTTCTGCCCTAATGATGTCTTTTAAATTGTTGATGTTTGTAAAAAAATAGTTTTATGAATGTTTTTAGTTGTACATCGCCCCGTGATGCCGTAGGCATATGGGGCGACTCACAAATATATATAATAAATAATATAATAAATATAAATATACAGTACCTACAAGAGAATCAGGCATTTACAAAATGGAAACTCCTAAATCAGTAAGTACACTTTCACTGCATCATGTACTGTAAAGAGATGCACAGATCCCATGAGTTTTAAGTGGGGACAATGTACTTTAAAGTGAATCCTCAAATGTCCCCTTGTGGAATACTTTAGGGCAGTGGTTCCAACACTGTGGTTCAGAAGGGATTTGTAAATGGCCCATGGCTGAGGACCATCTGATTACACAGTGATAGCCTTTTGCCTGTGACCCCATTTTGAGACTTTGGGCACGTGACAAAACGCACACTGTTTGCCTCCACGAGAAACTCCAGGAGGCAAATGCTGCAGGGCTTTTGTCACATGGGAAAACAAAGCCAAGCAACTTTGACAGCAATCATGCAGGAGATGCAGGGCTCAATTTTTCCAGCTCTGCATCCTCTGCATAATTGGTGCAAAAGCCATGCAGCTTTGTTTTCCCACATGACAAAAGCTGCACAGCATTTGCCTCTTGTGGTTTCTCACAGAGGCAAATGGGTACGCGTTCTGTCACATGGGAAAGAGCCCTTTAATAGAATGTCATGACCCACAAAGAGCCACAAAGACATGCAAACAGAGATAATGGGCTATGTTGGTTGGAAGTCATGCAGAAGTGGCAGGGTGGCACCTGACATAGAGAGGCATAAACATTCACAGGCAACAACCTGCTGCTTCATCAGAAGCTATGAAACAGACTAGCAGCCTGAGTAGCATATATAGCAAGAGACAATGCAAGAAATGTGAAAAAGCCCTAATAAGGTGAGAAGAGGGCAGGGCGGGTGAATCGATCCATCAGTGAAATGGGAGAAGAACTCCTTTTGAAGTTGAAACTCATAGCTTGTGAATGTTTGGGTTACACTGTGTGCTATTTCCTTGGCTCTTCAGAAACCAAAGCTGTGTGATCTTGTATCCAGAGACGGAAAAGGTAGCCATGCCAGGCAGGCAGGGGACTAGAGGGGCAGTCTCTGAGAAATGTTGCAGGTTGATAATGCTCTATGGATCTAAACATTTGTGAGCTGCTGATTTATGACAAAATCCCCATGTCTAGTAACTACAGTGCATGTTACATATAAAATCTTTTAAATCTATGTAATATACATTTAAATTTAGAGGCACACACTTTCATCTATAGGCATAACTTAGAGAGAATGTGACACCGAATTGATACGTAAAAGACTAATGTTAAAGTGAAATTCATCCAGGAGTGTGCATAGATAAGGTTAAGATAAAGTTCTGGTGTTTGTGGATAGATCGCAGATTTATTTATTTTTAAAGTATAAAACATTCACTATTGTCTATTTTAGCTGAAAACTAAGAGACCAAGGAAATTCTTTTTGAGTGTGATGTTTAATGCATGTGTCATTTTAGATGGTTATGTCATTTCAAGGAATAAATTCCATTCGAGAGAGATGTCTGCAGATTCTGGCTGGACAAACATCAATTACATACACAGTTAGTTCTCGTTATGTTGGCCAGCAAAGTGAAATTTTCTGTCGTAGTGTCCACAACAGTGAATCACTGCTGGCTTCCGGCTATCCCAAGGCAATAAATCTGACTCTTCTGCTCCAGAAACTAGGTGGGACGCAAGCTTTCCTTTCTCCAGTTTGTCTAGTATTTCTAATGAAAATGTGTATGTCTTAAGAATGTGTATATGATAGGGTTGCCAACACTTATTAATTTATCTTGATTACCAGAGCTTTGGTTCTAGCAGCTAGTCGTTTCATGACAATGGAATATGATATAGACTGTATACCAATTTTCCCCCTCTGATTGGCTATTCATCCCCTCCTTTCCTCACATTTCCCGCCTTCCTGGGGAAGAACTGCCAATCAGAGATGCTTCATCAGGAAGCATACAGAGCTCCGCTTGCCCCCATAGTTCTGTTCAGGTCAGGGAGAGGGAGCTGGTACTAAAACCATTTAAGTAAGGGATGAAGGAAGTAGACTCTGTGGCAAAATGCCAGCAGGGGGCGCTATACAGCTGAGCAACCCAACTCACTGTGTTTCTCCAAATCTATGTCTCAGGGTCCCCACAACTGACAAACCCCCCAAAACCTTTGGTATTCCGCTGCCACCACCCAAGTGTATCCCAGTGGGCATTCACACCACTCAGGAAATGTGAACCCCAAAAGACATAGACCTCACAGCTTCCCAACAGCTCTCCCCTTTCCTGGCAGTCTTTTCTGGAATTTCCTCCCCTGCGTTGGAGACTGATCCTCAGAGTCACCCATGGAAGGCTTCCCTTGGTCCCAAAGCTGTTGGCTTCTAGCCAAATAGGTAGTTTCCCCCTCTTTAGTAGCTTGGCCTGGCTACCTGGCCTAAGGAGACGTTTAATTTAATGGTCAGCCAATAACACACACACACACACACACACACAGTAGGGTAAAAACAAAACTTAGAATTTACTGGTGCATAGAAACAGGAATAAAAGCATAGTTTACACCGAGAACTAAGAGGTAGAAAAAACCCTTTGAGCAATGTGAGTCAGTCCTTTGGACATGGTAGTTCGTTTGGATCTGATGTAGCAGGCAGACTAGCAAAGTACTCACGCAGGGAGGTTCTGGTCCGATCTCCATAGGGGATTTTTTCCTATGGGGTTCAAGTTCTTGTCCTGGCAAGGCCAGAGTTACTGCCAAGCCATGCAGTCCATATGTACCTCAGGCTGACAGGTCACGAGTGTAACAGTGTGCCAGAGAGCGAGCCCCAGAGAGAGAGAGAAAAGCCCCTGACTCAGTCCTTTTAAAAGTTCCCTTCCCCTCCCTGTGATTCGTTCGGGCGGGTCACCTGGCCAAAGGCAGATTCCCCCGGACCGGTCCGAGCCAATCAGGGTTTCTGCCTCCTGCTGGCCTTAGGAAATTCCTTAGGAATTTCAGGAATGTGGGGTCCTACCCATGTGCTTGATTAGAGGCCTAGCACTCAGTTAAGCCTGACTTCATTTCAGGCAGGGTGTTCGTGTCAGTGCCAGTGACATTTTGCCACAGACTCTGCCCAGCAGCTTACAGTGGCTCTATTCCCCACTTATCTTCTTCGGAAGAATGAGTCAGTTCCCTTGGCTTTCCCCTTTCCATCCTGTAATACTTGGTCAAGGAGTGAAAGGGGAGAAAAGTCCCTGGAGCTTGTCTCTTGTCTCCAGAGCCCCCGTATTTTAGAAAGAAAATATGTCATTCCTATAATTTTGATCAGCTCTAGCTGTATCTGAAGGGAGAATTCAACACATAGACCCCAAACATGGCTTTATTAAGTCAAGGAAACTCCCAGTATGTATTGCAGCATTTCATCGGACTGTAACTGTGCCCATTTTAGCAAGACATGGGTGCATTAGAGCGGAAACGCGTAACTGTTGTTGTATTTGCAAATACTAGTTGCATTTTTTGAGATAGCCATTTGATTAGCTGAATAAATGACTGCACCCAATATAATATTCAGATATCCATATAGTCAGATACTTTGTTTTGGATAGTCCCATTTTTCTGGGGTTTTTTTTAGTTCTGATATTCGATTATCCAAATAGTGGCTAATAGGGGTTTGTATTCACTTTGCCGGACCTGATTCAGTGTGGGTGAATATGTTTTTTTCCATGGATATTTGTTTCAGCTTTAGACTACACCTTGACTTCTCTGGGGCACATTCTCCTGCCTAGCTGAAGTCCATGCTATTGCAGAGACCTGTTTGTGATAGCTTACACCTCTGCTCCATGCATGGTTGGGTTTAGTTTTGCATAATCCCAGCTGAATGGGGTGGAGTTAATTAAAATGACACTGTGCCTGCTGTGCTTGTAGGAAAGAAAGCCAAGGCATCCTTGGAAGCTGAATATGACAACAACAATATAAGCGTGAATATGGATGTTTTTGCTGGGTTGGAACTATATGGTGCATCTGAACTCACCATGGAGGTGAAGCATTCAGTAACACTCCTTAAGCAGCTTGGTCTTCCTTCCACTGCTAAGGTAATAAACCAGGTGCACTTTGATTACAAAAGACTTGTAGTGGGGAAGATCAGGGCCCCCATGTATTCTGCAATTTTTTCCTCTCCAAATTCTGCAACCAAGAAACCAAGCAGAATAAATCATGCAACTTAACCAAATCCTGCAGATTTTGTATGCAAATGAATTTTCCAGCATGCCATTTGAACGTCTCATATCTTAGAAAACCTCACAAAATACCACATGAACCTGTCAGTGGGGCGGCTTTCTCTTCACTGAGGGGGTCATGAGCTGGCCCTCTTCAGCAGCTGTGGCACAAGACCCATGGACCCAGAATATATACTAGCCACTAACAATGCCGGTACCCGATAGGCTAGCTCATAGTGCTCCATAGTCAGACTGTAATCGTGTACTGGCAAAGGTAATTTCTGTGATAATTTGGCCAAATGCAAAATTCTGTAAAAATGGCTCCATTGGCAGCAGTTCAGAATTCGTATAGGGCCCTGGGTATCAGTCTGGCACCAACATGAACCCAGAGTACAAAAGCCTGTTGGCTTACAGTGACTTGCAGTAATTTAACTGACACCGACATGAATCCAGAGTAGTGACTTGTGGTTACTCCAACTTTACACCAGTGTGATTTGAAAATAGAATTTGACTCACGGAATAATAAAATGTATTCAGCTTAAAGGAAAACTCTACAGACCTACCAGTAAACTTGGAGCAATTCCTGCTGATAACAGAATTCCTGAATAATTCTGTTCTCCTGCATAGTTAAAAATGAGTCTATCAAGGACCACATTGAATATAAAGCTCTGATATTCACATTTACCAGTGTGAATAGGTTGAAAGAAATCCAGTTTTATATACAGCCGTGACATAGAATTGGGTTCAGTAATTTGTAACTCAGTAGCTTGGACGTTTGTCCAGATGTGACAGCTGTTGCATGTAGCTCTGTCTCTCAGACTAAGCAGGGGGGAGGCCTGTAACCCAGCCCGAGCCCCTCAGGATCCAACTCGTCCCACCAAGCTCAATTCGGGCACTCTTTCTTCCCAAGCCACTGTGAGAAGTCCTGTCTCCCACAGAGCACAGTAACATTACAGCACTCCATAGAGAGCGTGGCCACATTGGAGAGGGTTGAGAGAATGCTTTAGCCCAGCCAGCCCCATTTCTGACATAGCCCCGTCCTAGTGGAGTGTCATTATCCCATGGCACTTTGGACAGGGGGTGGAGGATGAAGCCACCCAGGCACATCAGGCCCTGGCTTGGGTTGGTCCCAAGATTTGGGCCCAGATTTGGGCCCAGATTTCTGACCTGAGCAGGACTCTAAAGCAGGGTAGTATCCAAACTCCATCAGGGGTCAGCAAAGGCTGCTCTTCTGCTGCGGAAAAGGACTAGCTGTGTGATCTCTTTCTCCTTCTGCTGGGGAATGGAGGCACCAGCACTAGCAACCCTCCTACCTGAGAGGAGATAATGCAGAGCTTGGTGACACATGGAGATTATTAAGTAAAATTCAGGTTAAAATAAATATTAGATCAATATTAAATGCTCGCACTAAATGTCAGCATGGGAATTAATATTAAATGTTTAATGCCAGTGTCTTATTGAAAAGCAGGAGAGCTTCCTCTCTGCTCTCCCCACCTTGAGATCTTTTAGGGGAAACAGCTTCTCTTTCTAAATGTCCCAGTAAGGAAATGAAGAGCGAGCTGATAATTTCAGAGTTTCTTTAGTGCTCTGGGCAGGCAGCATGAAGCCTGGGCTCTGTCCCCTGTGAGGTACTGAACACTTCTGAGAAGCAGGCAGAGTTCTTAGCTCCCATTGGGCTGAATCCGAGTAGAGTTACCACCTGTCTAGGCTTTTGCTCAGAGGGGGTGGGCCCATTTGACAGGGGCCGGGCAAAGGGACTATTAACGTTCCTTTCTGATATAACTCCACCCATTATGGAGTGTCATGACATCACAACACTCTACAGGGGGTGAGACTATGCCAGAAAGGGAGCTGGACAAACAGGCTATCGCATCCCTTTCTGACACAACACTCTACAAGAGCGGCCCCCCTCAGAAAGGGGTTGCGGAAAGTCTCTATGCAGCTGCCCTGATTTTTCCAGGTTACTGAAGGCTTCTCTGACTGACCCAGAGAAATCAGACTTCCACCAGAGCCCGGAGACTCTGGGTCAAAATCTGGAGTGTCTAGGCAAAACTGGAAAGGTGGTAACCCTCCATCAAGTCTTAAATGAGGTACTTCTGACAAGTCCTTAGAGTATAACTCTGTTAGCTGGTGTGGGATGATAGTGTGCTAAAGTAGCATAGCTGTAGAGTCCATTGGGAACTCTATATTCCGCATTATTTATTTATTTAAATTTACCATGTAGTTCTCAAACCATGGTCCATGGCCTTGAGTGATCTGTGGAACCAACTCTAGCTCCAGGAAAGCTGCCTTCAGTCTCTGCCAATGCTGTGGCTCTCTCTTGGGGGAAGGCAGAGAATGTCCATACTGGTGCCTGCGGCTTCTCTCCCCACTCAGCACTGGTAGGAACTGAAGCTTTGTGCTACCATGGCAGCCAGCTTTCGATGAGGCTACAACAGGCCGTGGCACAATAGGTGTCTGCATGGTGTCTTCAAGAGACCATTGTTACTCAGCTTAAAAACCATTGCCCTGTTAAACCAAGAGACGAAAGTGTGGACCTTTCTACCCCTTGCTAGATAGTCAGTGCTGGAGAGGAGTTAACAACTTGATTGGTACTGGCTAAAGGAACACTGCCAGCTCCATGCAACCCTTTGCTCTTGGTGAAGGGAACAGAGCGCTCTAGATTGTGGTGGTGGTGGTGGTGGGGCTTTGCAGTGAGGTTTGTCTGATCAGGAGATGCAGCTCAGATTAATATAAACAATAGCTTGCAGGGGCGGAGAATTTTTGGCCTTTGAGCAAATCTGGCCCGAAGTTGTTTTTATGTGGCCCCTTTCCAATTCCTGCATTCGGCTCATGGATCTAGTCCCTAATCTCAAGTACTGAAAGAGGGAGTTTAGGGAGAGAGAACAGAAATGAGGGCATGCAGGATGGCAGATGGAGCTATAATTTGGACTCTCCCCTTCCTTTGTTTATCCTGGACACACCCCAGGATCCAAATTTAAGTCCAAAGCAGACTGCAAAGAGTTACAGAAGGAGCTCGCGTGGCTGGTAGCGTGGCCAATAAAATGACAGATGAAATTCAATGTTGATAACTTTGGGGTCTTTTAAAGTTATATGCTGTTTTTATATTTTGTTACCCACCCTCAGTCCTTGAGGAAGGGTGGGATATGGACACTACCATTTTAACTGCAGAGTCAGAGTATGGGGTTATGGAAGCTTGGTCTTGTCCTGTTTATTTGGATCACTTTCAGTTGGTATCACCCACTGATGCGAGAAAGGTGTTTAGGGTGATGCGGGCAACCAGTTGTGAAGTAGATCCTTGACTGTCCTGGCTGGTGAAAGCCAGTCGGGAGACCTTGGGGCCGTTGTTGGCTCGGGTTGTCAGCGCCTCCCTACAGGAAGGGAAGGTATTGGATGCCCTTTAAAACTGCGGTGGTTTGGCCCCTGCCTAAGGGTGAGTTCAGAGTCTGACATGATCACTCCAGCCACCACAGACTTACCCGAGCGGTGATGGGAGCCGTCACTCTGGCTGGGAATCGGCCTGGTCACCAAACAAACATGATGGTAGCTGGGCTGTGGAGGAAGCAGGGAGCCGCACAGATGTGCATCCAAGCAACTGCATACTGCATGGAGTGGTCCACCGCACCCCCTGCCCGGGTGATGGGCAGCTATAACTGCCATTGCACCTGGGCCCCCCGCCACTCTGGACCAGGTCAACGTAGAGCAGGTTTTCATACGTGAAAGCCCACTTTACTCCTGACCGGGCAACTATTTCCTGGACGGTGTTGACACTTAGCATGGGCTGTGACCTGGGAATGTTTCCAAGTCATGGCCCGAGCTAAGTGCCAACACCACCCAGAAAATAGCCCAGGCTAACATCTCAGAAGTGACGGTGGCTCACAGTTCCACGTAGGTTAAAGCGTGGAAATGCAGGCTATTGTCACATCTGAAAATGCCCTAAGAAACCATCTTTGGATGCTGACTCCCCAGTCAGCTATTGACTTGTCTCTAACCTTCCTTTTTTAGGGAATGTTATTGAATGTGTGGTTACCTGACAGCTCCAGGCTCATCTCAATGCTATCGCATTCCTAGACCAGTTTCAGTCGGGTTTTCATCCTGGGTATGGTACAGAGACTGTGCTTGTGGCTATATTCGATGATCTCCATCTTGAAATGGACAAGAGAAATTCTACCTTGTTGATCTTGTTAGATCTTTCATCAGCCTTTGAAACAGTTTATCATGGGGTGTTGTTCAAATGACTGTGGGACCTGGCGGGGGTGTGCAGAACCGCTCTTGAGTGGTTCCGTTCTTTCCTGTCAGGAGGTCCCAGTGGGTAGTAATGGCCAATTGCTTGTCGTCCCCCCGGAACTGCCCCTGTAGTGTCCTGCAGGGTTCTATTCTGTCTCCCTTCTTGTTCAATATGTATCTGAGGCCACTGGGCGAGGTCATTTGGAGGTTTGGCGTGAGGTGTCATCGCTATGCTGATGACACTCTGTTCTACCTATTTTCTTTTCATCCAACCCAGTTCCTGCAGTCTCAGTGCTTACCCAATGCCTGGATGTTGTTGGGAACTAGATGAGGGTGAGCCAATTGAAGCTGAATTGTGGCAAGACTGAAGTGATGATGGTTGGCCGGTCTTGTGACTTGAAGGAGATTGGGACACTTGTTATTGATAGAGTCCAGCCCCCTCTAGTAAATTGTGTTCACATCCTTGGAGCACTTTTGGATCCCTTGCTGTGGCTGGAACATAGGTGGCAGTGGTGTCCAGGAGCACTTTTCACCAACTCTGTCTGGTGAGGAGGCTGTGGCCTTTTCTTTCTGACTTGGATCTGGCCACTGTCATCCATGTTTTCATCACCGCAAGGCTAGATTACTGCAGTGCGCTCTATGTGAAGCTGCCCTTAAAGACTATTTGGAAGCTGCAGCTGGTGCAGAATGTAGCAGCTCAGCTCCTTTGGAGGATGAGTCGCCGGGAGCACATTACACCTGTCTCTGAAGTCTGCACTGGCTACCTATATCTTTCCCAGCACAATTCAAGGTGCTACTTTTGACCTTTAAAGCCCTAAACGCCCTGGGTCCCCCATATATTTGGGAGACCACTTGTCCTACCATGTCCCATTGCGACCCCTACAGTCAGCCGGCAGAACCCTCTTGCAGGTTCTCTGTTACCCTTGTCCGTAGAACAGGGGTGTGCAGGAGGGCATGCTCAGTTGCTGCCCCAGTTTTGTGGAACTCCCTTCCCCTGGACAGGTTCACTTGAGCCCGAGTCTATGCATCGTCCGGAGGCGGTGTATAACTTTTTATTTGAAAAAGCATTTGGTGGGCTGGGCCAGGGGTTGGTTGGGTTTTTGGGTAGGGTTGTGGGGGAGGGTGGGATTTTTTATGGCATGAATTTTATTATTGTTATTGTTTTATGGCTTGTGCACTTCCCTGAATCTCATTGCTCATGGAATTTGCACTAAGTAGCTTGCAAAGTGGTCTGCAGGAGGGAAACATTTTCCCGTCCTGTTTTATAGGGAGGCTGCCTCTCACTTGATTGTTTTGTTGGCTCTTTCTGCTCATTCTCCCAGATGACCTTCCTTAAAGTGCTGACTGAAAATGAAATTGAAGGGTCCCTGAAGTTGTCCTGCAACCCAAACACGAGCCTCGTATTCGCTCTCCATGCCAAAAATGAGCCGCAAAGGTGAGAGGGTGATTCTAGTCCGTGTCAAGCTTTAAGTAGGCTGGGAGACTGTAGAAGCGTAATTACGCCTTGTAACGTGGCCTCAACACTAAAGGAGTGGAAGCTAACGTCAGCGCAGCATAGACAGGCTGTGTGTTCCTGGAAACACACATGGGGCTGAAGTTGACCTGCTATTCCCTCTACCCTCCTTCATTGCTTAGGAGCAGGGACATTATCCACAGCCTCTAAATTGAGAGACGGTGACACTCAAAATGATGTCATATGACAGGCTCCCATCAACCACCTGTTCAGTGGTGTCTAGCAATCAGCTCATTGCATGTCTTCTGCACTGGGTTTTGAGCGGATGTTGCTGAGGTCTCAGATATTTTGGGGGTTACCCCAAGGTATCCAGGATGGCAGATCTCTGCTGTAATGCACATATCCATGTACCTCTGAAATATTGTTCATGTCTTGAGTGCATTGGCTACTGACATCTCTTTCATTAACCAGTGCATCGCACTGGGGTAACTGATCTACAGCAGCCAGCGAGGACCCTCTGTTACTGAGAACCCTTTCACATTTAGCTGGAGTTTTAGGCCATGGCAAATGGTAGAAGATCTGGAAGCAATGAGAGCATCAATGGCCGTATATTCCCTAATGTAACACCTGGTTAAGGCAGTGATGTATGTGATGGAATCAAGGACCCATGTTCGTTGCGTTTTCCCTATTGGCAGCAATGGGGAAAACGCAGTGAACACAGATCCCTGAATGATAATGCAAACAAACTGGTTGCCTGTAGCAGGCCAAAGCTTCTGAAAGTGGGTATGTCCAACCAGGATCAGGATTCATCCCAGATTATTATTATTTTTAACTTTCCTTGGCTTTGAATCAGCTTAGGAAGGTATTAATTACTCGGTGTGGATGGAGGTAAAATTGCCGGACGGCCCTTCTGTTAAGGGAACACCTTTTATCTCTGAACCTCGCATCTCCATAGCATCCTTTTGCTTTTGCAATTTTGATCTGGCAACTCCAGGTAGAGGTGTAATTCCTAATTTACCAAGCTGTGAGGCCCTAGGCGGCCAGCTATATTCAGCAGGGTGTGGGCGGGGATGCTTCGATTGTGCACTGCTGGCTGTCCCCAGATATGACTGCTGGGATAGGGAGGGCCAGCACTGTGCAAGCTTGTATATGCACAGTGTGGACATCTACAGTGCAGAGTGGGATCCAGCAAGAAGAGTGGGTAGCTGGAGATCGCTAAATCCTTCATTGCCTGGGGCCTGCCATCCATTTGCCAGTGGCCCACAGGTAGAATGCAGGGAAGAGGGAAGTCTCCAGGTCCCAGGAAGCACTCCAGGCTGGGTCTGCATCTGTACAGAGTGCTCTGAGCTGGAGTCCTGCCCACACAGAGTGTTCCCAGTGTACTTTATGGGGAGGTGGCCCCATCCCAGGGAACATCCAGCCATGTCTTCCTTTGTGAGACTATCACCCACAATCCTCCTTGGGATAGATCCAGCCCATAGTGGGTGGGTGAGGGGATGGGGGGAGTGAAGCTCCATGCCTCTGGCTTAAGGCCAGCCGTGACTTTGACAGGCTCATTGGCCTCCTCAACTGCCCTCACCTCTGCCAGCTGAGAATCTGGGTCCTTTCTCATTATTGTGTTCTAGTAACTCGGGGACAGTTTGAATAAATACTATGATTCATTTTCCCTAGTAAAGAACTGAATATAAACGCCCTCCAGAACATCCCTTTCCTCCTTCAGTACTTTCCAAGCACAACTGAACTTTCCACTAAGGTAATTGCTGCCAAAGGCTTTTGATCATGCCTATCTCTGATATCACCTCTTGAGGGATTCAAACTGCCATATTTCTAACCCTAACCCTTTAAAATTTGGGAGGGTGGAGGGGGCATTTCCAAGCTGCTGTTGCTTCCAATGTGCTCCCATTTGCCTTCTGGTTCTGACGAGAGGGATTCCTTTTATCTACAGTAGATTCTAAGTCCAAGCGCTTGATAAAGTCATGCCAAATTTAGATATCCATAAAGAATTTTTTACTAACAGTCACCAAATTGCTCCCCTACTTTTTATTTTGTAAATAAACAACATGATTTTGTAAGTCTTGGCGTCTGAAAATGACAACGAGGTCTGTGAGCATGACAGAAAAGCAAGACAGGAGAACGGCATTAATCATGGGGGCAGCAGATTCTTGGGACTTGATTTTGGCAATTGTCCAATTGTGGAGGAGAAATTAAAAGAATAATAGTGGCCGTTCTTCTTTGAACACTGTCATCACTGAGCCACACCATTGGGTGTTTCCCTTCAAGGACAGAACACTCACCGAACATTCTAGACAAGCAGTATCCCTTGGAGCGGAGCGTGTACAGTATGTTTAGTGTGTAGGTACTATAGTCTATAAAGAGAGCTGCCAACCCTATGTAGGGCATTGCGTCATAGCAACCACTGTAGCATTTTATACCCTGTGCTTCTCTTCATGACTGGAATCAAAACTGACCAATGTAAGAAACCTCCCAAATTTAACATGGATAAATGAAATCCGTTATAACATTATCTCGGGAAATAAAAATAGCATAACTAAAACTTTTGTATGGTACTAATAAAAAATATGTCAGTTGAACAATTCCTGTGGTTGCTTTATCCACCATGGTAAGAGGAAAAACTAGGAGGAAAGCAGCGTCAGCTCTATTTACAGGCTACAGTGCCCGTACACTAAAAATACTATCCATGGGCCAATCCAATGGGATGCTGCTTGTCAAGAATGTTCCATGGAGGCTCTTCTCTCAGAGGGGCTGCCCAATGACGTGGCTGCAGGAGGATCCATTTTAAAGAACTTCAGTTACAGATAAACCTCCATACGATTCAAAAGCAAAAATTTTACTCTGTCATTTTTTTCAATTCACATAGTAACATGGGGACTTACAAAATGGCCTCAGCTATTTGAGAAGTTAGGTGCCAACACACATCTATTCTGTAAGCCTGCAGGACACAGCCACAGAAACAATAATTTGAAGAATAAGCCAGTGTTCTTTCATTATTATTTGTTTCCACTGGAACTTCCACAGGTAAATTATTCCATGAGTGAAGCAGAGGGCAAACTCTCCATCCAACTAGAAAACAAGGATTTCCATGTTACAACAAAGTTAATGTTCACAGGGACCAGCTACATGAAGGCTGTTGAAATGCTACACACACTGCCCCAGGTTAGTACCATTGTCTAATTAGCCAGTCATGGGGGAGTTAGTTGGGGCTGCTGATGCTATTTTACAAGAAAGCATAGCTAGGTTGAGATGGAGAGTACCAAAGAAGATGGAATGGGCTCCACCCCACACCAAGCTGGGCCCGGGGTAGCCAGGCCAGGAGGAGACCAAGGAGCCGGAGGTGTGTGCCCTATTTAGCCAGCGTAGGGAAAGGAGGTTTCTAGAGCAGTTGCAAATGCCCTCATCTCTGCAGGTTCACACTACCCTGCTTCATACATCTTTGAAGAAAGGTATTGTAAGGAGGCTATTTTAGTGTATCTAATAGGGAGAATACTACATAGGGCAGCACAAGTGCATTATTCCTTATTCAACAGTAGTTCATAGTTGGGGCAGGTCTCTACTGTGCTTCATAATTACCTAAATATTGCTAATAATCCCCAAATCATGCATTTCAGATTTTTACAACTTGGAAACTTTGAGTTTTGATCTTTTTCTTTCTTTCATTTTCAGTTAAAATTTCTTCCAAGGCAACTTGTGTTCACGACGGGTTACCAAAAAAGTAATAGAACCCACATGTTGAGACACACTGTGCTCTGGAATGGCAAGGAGGTAACGTTAACAGGCAATTACACTGGACTCTTCCCAAAGTTATCTGGAGGTCATGAAATTCAGGGTAGGTTTCTAAGCTCTCAGGCAAGTAGATAAGAGGAAACAGTGATAGCAGAGAGTAAAGGAAACCCAAAGGGCTGGTTGCCAACATTTTAGTGTGGGATAAATCAAAAATATTTTGGCCACAGTCCTAGGAGATTTTTCAAGAGATAAACATTTCAGGATTGGGTTTTTCCTTTATCTTTTGGGACTATAAATTGAATTCCAACTAGGTTATTCTGTAAACCCTGGATCAGATGCTGTTGTATGTAGTGAATCACTCCTTGACAGTGCATGAGGATGGTGGGGTAAATGTGTGGGAGATACTGTGCATAATGACTTCTGGTGCATCTCCAGGGCATCATGCTGTCTCTTAGGAAGGCTCTTTACTGCAAACAAGGACTAACCTGTAAAGCTGATATTTTGCTCTTTTAAAAAATCTCTTCTTTTGGGGGCTTGAAGGCAGCTGCGCTTGCTCACCCTATAGCTGGCTCTTTTCTGGGCAGGCATCAATGTTTTGCTTATTGTAAGGCTAAAACAAATCAGGCTTTTTTGATTCACAAAGTGAATTCAGACTTGTTTCTACTAATTAATTTTCATTGTTTTTACTAAATCTAGGTATTTGCATGAATTTCAACTTTATTAAGTTCCACTAGTTTGTTAATGAAGTTCAAAAAAAATATTTGTTATTTCAGCATTCCAAGTTAGTAAAACATTTATCCAATCAAAAAATGGACCTGTACCATACGACTTACGCCAATCATTACCAAGTTGCTAAATATTAAATTATCAAATGAGAAAATCTGCACATTTCCACAGCCCCTTTGTGAACTTTCACTTGCAAAGTTCACAAATGGGATGCACATTTCAAATTCTAATTTACAAATGCATATTTGCCCTCACCCTCCACACCTTCAAGTCCCTTCTCAAAACCCACCTCTTCTGCTCCGCCCTCCCGAACTCCTGCTAATCATCCCCACCAAGGATTATCCCCCACCTGTTATCTCTAAACTCCCAATTTACTGTAACCAAGCCAAGAACGTGCACCTGAGTTCTCGCATCCTCATGAATGTTGCATCCCTTGTCTCTCCCTCTGGTCTCCCTTCCCTGTCTCCCCTCCCCCTGTCTTTAGATTGTAAGCTCTCGGGCAGGGACTGTGTCTATCTTATTTTTTTGTAAAGCGCCAGGTACATCGCTGGCGCTATATAAATGCTTATAATAATAATTGCCTAATTTTGAAATAAATTCTTTTGTCCAGTTTTGCAAAACAATAATTCTTGTTCCATGGGGTTTCCCCTCTGAAAAGACAAGTCCTTTACCGCTGCCTGAAACTTAAATGCACAGCCACTGTTCATTATAAATGGGACTGCTGAAGCCCCGATTTTGAGGAAACCGCTTGACCTACATTTCTGAAAATTTAACCATGGCTGTAAGTTGTGAGGACCATCATATCCACAAAGTTTGAAAAAGATCCATTAGGAAAATAAAATGTTATAACTGCTTAAATGTTAATTGGTTGTGGTCAAAATGCACACCATCTTCACGTATTTGAATCATCAATTTCCCCTCCCCCTGGATGGGTTGAGCCCCCAAACTTCACAGGCTTCGAGAATGAGACCAATAACAAGTGCTTCTGAAATATGATACTGGTTGAGGCAACCAAAACCGAGTTATTAGTGATAAAAAAATCAGTTCTGCAAGTTCCCGTATGCTTCTTTCTCCTGTCGGAGAGCTCCTCTCTCCTGTCGGAGAGCCGGGAAAGCGGCTGCGTCTCGTCCCCCTGTGAACTCTGTGGGCTGCTGCTCCTGCTGCTGCCTGACCCCCTGCCCCCACTTGCTGATCCCCGACCTGCCCCCCCAGC
>QEPC01001501.1:488615-527845 GCA_003113815.1 Sphenodon punctatus
CCCCCCCCCCGCAACATCCCGAGCCCCGACCTGCCCCCCCCCAACCCCGGCACCTAGCTCCCACCATAAAACCAAGAAATTAACCAAAACAAAACATTTTTCCATTATTAAACTTTAATTTATTATCATAATTCGACAACGAACAATTTTTCCACAGTGCATTAAGTCTGTGCTTTACTTTTATACAAATTATATACACTTCATACAATAAAGTGTTAACAATCTGAGTATACCTAACATCATACAATTCATTCTACAGAATAAAGTTGTGTCCAAACGGACTTAATGCACTGTCAAAAAATTGTTCGGTGTCGAATTATGATAATAAATTAAAGTTTAATAATGAAAAAATATGAAAGTTTAGTTATTGAAAAAAATGAATAAAAGTATGTATGGTATGGAATTAAGTACATATATTACATATATGTTGATGAGAATAAAATATTAAATATTGTTCAAATTGTGAAATAATTTCCATGTTTTTTGGTATTTATGTTTTGTTGCAATGTATGGAGTGGAAGGTTTTTTTAATTGTAATTGTACTGAATTTTGGGGTGTTTTTTTGTATTTTAAGAATACTCAAGCATTTAAGGTTTTTTTAAACTAAGTTTTTTGTTTTGGTTAATATTCAGTAGGAGTCAACACTTTGCAAAAAAAATAAAATAACCCTATTTGGAGGGAAGGGTGTTATTTCTGTAGTACCAAATTTGTCATCTTTCTCCCTCAAGCTTTCATGCAAAGTAACTATAAACCAGCACTGAAGGTAACTTGTTTGTTCTCTCTCTTTTAGTGGAGTTTGCCCATCCTCTCCTCATCCCTTTCCCTTGGCAATCCAAAGTCAATGTGTACGTGGAGCATTCAGTTCATGGTCACTGGGATGATATTTCCATTGGCTGGAATGGCAAAGAGCAGGTACAACAGCATATGGCAAGAACAATACAGAAAGAATGGGAAAAATGGGGGGTGGGAGGGTGGGGGGGGAGGGGCAGTCCCCAAAGTCCTGTCCCTTGACCCATGTGTAAACGGGGACATAGTGTTTAGCTTTTAGTGCAAAGTATGTCATTCATGTGACCAAAAGCTGCAAGATAACCCTGGGAGGTGGTAAGAGTTTAGTTGCTTGAGTAACATCTGTGTCTTTCTGATGATGGGGAGCAGGTATTTGTTTCATCTTCTCTGAAATTTGGAAGAGAGTGGTTGAACTACAAAGCCTCAGTCACCCACCCATTTAATTTCACCTTGAAGCACCTAGAGGCCAGTTGCTTCTCAGAAAGCAGAGGCGACAAATACAACCAGCAGGTAGGCTAACGAGATGTGCTGCAAAGTAATTATAGTTTGTAGTAAAATCATAAAGTTGGAAGGGACCTTGGGATCCAACCTCCTGCTTTGATGCAGGACTTCTAGTAGTTCATACCGACCGTGCCCTCCCTCTTAAAGGGAGTTTTGCCCAAATGTGGTCTGTGTGAGCCCAGTTAAACTCCCTAAGAAGCCCATGGAAAGACTCTTTGACATCACCTTAAATTCGCAGTGTGCCTATCACCAGGGCTGACCAAAAGCAGGGCCAGTAGGGGCCATGGTTGAAGGGGGCCCCTGCAGGAAGGCAAGTTCTGGTAGCTTCAGAACCAGTGCTCCTGAGACCCTGGAATAGACTATTTCTGCAGGGTCCTCTTCTCACCTTTGACTCTCGGCCACTGGGGTGACTGCTTCTAGGGTGGCCCTCCCCTCCCTTTGCCTCACCTACTGGGGTGGGGGAGCATACCAAGTGTTAAAGGCATGAGGTTATGGAGGGTGGAGCCATGCGGGACCCCACATTTTATTTTCATGCTGGACCTGACAAATTCTGAAGCCAGCCAACCCTGCCTGTTGCTTTGCCAAACAGCAGCAGCAGAAGTTCATAGAGTACTGAGAGATTCCCAGGATTTGGGGAACAGAAAATATTGGCATACCATGGCCGTTACTGCAAGAAATGTGATTCTATCTACTGGACATTTCCTATGGGATTATTCTTCAGTCTCCTCCATCAGTTCTAGTTGTGCAGCTCAGGCTCACTGTGGAAAGTTCTCTCTTCTGCTTTTAGATGCAACTCGCTTGGAATGGTGGACAGACTGCTGACCTTCAAATGACTTTGGAAGACAAGTCTAGGATCGGCATCAGCAGCTGGGATGCTTGTGTAACCATTTCTTCAGGTCAGGTATGAATTTTGAGTTTAACAGGAAAGAGTTTAAGGGTGGTGGAAACTTTGCAAGTAGAATTAAAACCTATGCTTTATGACACTGCGGAGAAAGCCAAGGTAAAATAAAATCTAGAGAGTCTTTGTTGTGCTCTTTCCCAACTAAAGAATTCTTACAATGAAGTAGCAAATTTCTGTTCCCAGGTTCAGAATATCCCCTTCTACTATATAATGCAGACACAAATGTATATGTATATATAGTGAAAGCAGGGGCATAGCTAGGTGAGACTGGGCCCTGGTGCAGCAAATGGAATGCCCCCGCCCCCCTGCCGGGACCCTCCACTCCAGTGTGCATATGCATTCTGCACATATGTGGGCCCCCAAGTTCATGGGCCCCAGTGTAACTACTGCACCTGCTACGCTATTATAGCTACGCCTAAAGCCACCCCTGTGCAAAGGTCACCAGGAAGCGTAAGCACCACTTCAGCTTTGTAAAATGAGGCTTCATCAGGACCGAAGCCTAGATCTTGTGGAAGCCCAGTTCCAAGACATGGGTGCTAGTAAGCAACTCCTGTGTATGTGCCACTTTCACAATTCTACCAGTGCTAAACAAACCTATTTACTGTGAAGCTGTCCGCTAACTTTCCAGGAAGATACCTCCTCCCAAGCCACTAACCTCATGCTTCTTATTTTGTTACTCTCTTTTCTAGCTTCAGAAAGTGCTGACGGTAGGAAGTCTCCAGGCCTGTGGTTCTGTAGAGCAATCAGCGGCCTTGTTTAATGAATACCTAGATCTGACTTGGGATGGCAAAAAACTGAAACAGAATCTGACCTACGAGGTAATGGGACACTTCTCTCTCTGTCCAATCATCAAAGTGGACAATGGCATAGCTAGGTTTAATAGGGCCCTGGGGCAAGTCAGATTACTGGGCCCCAAAACTAACTGGGATGAGGAAAGAGGGCGGGGTAGGGGAAACTGGGACAGGCATGTGGGGAGAGTGAGCACAGAGGGCACTGGAGTGGGGAGGGGAAGTGAGGCACCAGAGCAGACTGGGGCTTGGGGGCAGGGGCAGGAAGGAGAGGCACTAGAGGTGGGGTGGCAGCCGCTGACAGAAAGTTCTCCAGTGGCTCTTAGCTCACTGGGGGAAGGCACAGGTAGCTCCAGCAGAGATAAAGTGGGACATTTTAATGTCCCACTGGGGTTGGCCCTGCTGGGTCCCTTGGAAACCTAGGTCCTGGGGCATTGCCCCCCCCCCCCCTTGCTCCCCTGCCAGTGGGTAACAGTCCAAAAATGAGGGGGTGACAGCTCCACCCTCTTGACTTTCTCAAGCCTCATCTCACGGCCCTTCACTTCAGCTAAAGCAGCCACAAATGGGAGCGCCACTCAGCTGCTTGTGTGTGAATATCATGCCTGTTAGCCAGGGGAAACAATGGTGGTTCCACCTCCTCTCCCAGCTGCTGGGGCATTCAAATGCCAGTGGGGAACAAAGTGGCCAAAGGAACTGTCCTCTCCTTAATTTTGCCCCATCCAACTCCAGCAGCTGTCCCCTGAGCCCCGAACCCAGCCTGTGGTGGTGTGTTCTTTCTATCTTCCCCCACCCTTTCCTTTTACAATTCTTCTGACCGACCATGTGCTTTGTAGAAACCATTTCAGCGGAAATGCTGGTTAGCTTTTGCATGTTACCCGATCCATCTTAGAGTCAATTTCAAATTTAAAGTAGATTTTGTTTTGTGAGAGAATATCCGCACACATTTTCTTGTGAAATAGGAGACTTAAATTATAATATTGATTTTTGCTATTTTATGGATTGCCATTATTTTAACAGAGACAGGAGATCCAGGTATGAATTAGATTGAATGGAACACAGGCATTACTTCACCTTGGTTCTGCAGTGATGCTATAGTGATGTTCTAGACTGCAGTCCCATATCCCAGCTGATAAACAAGGGGTGGGGAACATTGGGCCCGTGGGTCAAATCTAGCTCATGGCTGTTTGTTTATTTGACCCCTTTCCAATTTTTGGATCTTGTCCAAGGATCCAGGCCCTACTCTCAAGTACTGAAAGAGTGAGCTCAGGGGAAGGAAGCAGAGAGGAGGGCATACGCTCAAGGATGGGGGATGGATCCATTATTATTATTATTATTATTTTATTATAAACATTTATATAGCACAAGCCATGTACCTGGTGCTGTACAGAATATAGAAATAGACGCGGTCCCTGCCTGTGGCTTACAATCTAAAAGACAAGGAGGGGGAGACGGAGACGGGACAGTGGGAGAGACAGGGGAGAAGACAAACAAACATTCAGGCAGATGCGAAGTCTCAGGTGCGTGTGCTTGGCTTGGTTACAATCAGGTTGGTTGCAGCAATCTGCAGAGGAGGGCAGAGCAAAAAGGTTCCCCACCCTTGTGATAAACTCACACGGTAAGAGCTGGCAGAGTTATGAAATGGATGCCACCAGTCTCCTAGGAGGTTGGTAAACTATGTACAAGGACTCATTTGTTGCCAGTGAAGAAAATGCATTGAACACGAGTTCACTGGCTTGGCTAGAAACTATCTGTCAAGCTACAGTTTCCCATCTGTATAATGGGAATAATAATACCGACCTGCCTACCTGTCAAGGGCAATGTGAAGATTAATGGGGTAATTCTTGTAAAGGGCTTTGCAGGAGCACTCCTAAATGTTACAAAAACAAAAATAATATTAATTGATAATTTTAAATGACTATTTTTCCATTTAATTCTCATATTAAGCATGAGTGTTTTTTTCTCTTGCACCCAGAAAAACGGACCATCTCACCGTGACAAAATTCGACTAGAAGCCATTTTGGAAAACGTTATTTTGACCTCTTGTACTAAGCAACACATTCTGGGGAAAGTGGAAACCGACTATTCAACTTCGCTTCATTATTCCATGAGCCTTGAACTTTGTGATCTTCCAAATGTAAGTTTGACATTAATATTCTGATGTCATTGTAATTCACAAGTATTTGTGAGGGAAGAGACCACTTAACTGTCTTGCTTGGCAACCTCAGCAGGTCTGACCCCCATCTAACAACAGGGAAAAGAAGCTAAGGGTTGATGCTTATTCCAAGAGAAACTCTTCCAAAATTCGGGGTGTATTTGCACCTGAGTTTTTGGTTTGAGCCTCTCTCAAAAATGAATTCTTTTAAAGGCCAACTTAAAATGTGATGTTTCTGCTTTATATATTTGCTTCCAAAAGAAAAATGCCTTGGCTACAATAGAATGATACAGAACAAAGAAGAAATCCTCCTGTTTTATTAGATATGCAAGAACACTGTAACTGGGACTGTGTCCTCCACCCCAGAAAGAATAGCCTGATTGTGTGACAACCCCCAGTGTAATTACTCCAAGGTAACTACCTCCCTTTGCAAGAATTCACACAGACAAAGGAAACTACTATGAGGGTAAATGATGTTGCATTCTGGGAAGAAGGTCTCTGTGCCATGTTGGCTATCGTGGATTCCCCTCAACTCGCTGCTTTTCACACAATCATTATGGAGTAAAAAATTCAGCTAAAACTTACCTTCTGTTTCTTATGGAGTTATAACATCACCTATATCTTTTGTTGACCTCCCTTATTGTGTGAACCACAATACAGTCAGTAAAGAGACTGTTGCTGCAGAGCAAGAGTATGTGTGGATAAGCCCTCAACGTGCAGTGGTTAAATCACAAAGATTAAGGGCACACTAGAGTAAGAAGATGTAACAAGCTGTAAGAGGCACTGGTTTCTAGAATGATCAGCCCTTCCAAACAGTTTTGCCAAGATCTGTGACAGTTCCTCCTACACAGTCTCTAATGCTCCCTGCCACGTGCAGGTTTCCATTTAAGAAATATGACGGCACATTTTGAATAATTTGTTTTCATTCTTAGGCAATTGTGCTCTCTGGGAAACATCGACTTAATGAGGGAGACGTCATCATGAAGTCGGAAGCCGGATTTCACTTTGCTGGTGACAAAAGGGATGTGGGGTTGATCACCTTGGTCTTCAGGAATAACAGCAAAGAAGAAATAAAGAACTACTCAGTGGAATTTGAAGTGAGTTTGAAGTCAAGCAGACAGACCACTGCAGTCCTATAATCTGAAGGCTAAAAAGCACCTGCAGTGTCCCCTTTCTCTCTGTTGATGACACACTGCCATCTAGTATCCAAGATCTTCAAGTGCAGTAAGCGACTTGCAAGAGAACCAGAGAGTAGTGAGTTGGGCTAAGCTAAAGATGCCTCAGCTTCCTGATGTTTGTAACTCCTGCCACTGCGGTGAGGATACGCCAAAGCCTTGTTAGCCTTGCAGCGTGGTGACAAATCCAGCCAATACGTCTTTTGTGGAGACTGTGTGTCATTTATAAGTGGGCTGTGCATAGCCTGCTAATCTGCAGCTTAAAAGACTGACTGCATCAGTGAAACACGCACCAGAGTTTTAGCAGAAGCCAGAGTATGTTGCAAGGGAGAGCAGCCTTTTCCCTCCCATCAGTCACTCTGAAAATTAGTACAAGCTCCCTAGATCTTGGGCCAGGCAGGAGTTGGGGACAGGGATGTTTAAGGGCTGTGTTCAGGAGGGTAAGGGTCCAGGTCATGGATCCATCCCTTATTCTTATCTTGGGTGCCTGCCCTCATCTACACTCCCTTTTCCTGAGCTCACTCTTTCAATGCTTGAAGGGGGGACCTGAATCTGGCTAGATTCATGGATCAGAGCCAGGAATTGGAAAGGGGCCAAATAAACAAACAGCCACAGACTAGATTTGGGCCCTAGGTCAGAGGTTCCCCAACCTGGCGTATTGCTTTGTGGGGAGAGAAATAAAGGGGGCACTGTCACAAAACAACACTTGTTTCAGCAGAAGAGGCTGGATATGGTTAACTGTACAATTTAAGAACCACATTAGGAACGTCAATGCCTCACACTAGCTTATTCGGCTTAGCACTAGTTCCCACTTAAAAGCATTTAAACGGACTTTCCCTGACTCTTCATCTCCGCAGACTTCTTACTCATGCATGCCCTACTGACCTTTTATTCAAAATCATTTTCTCCCCAGTAACTAAGCTAAGCACGTGTATCTGCAACTTTTCTGCTTTGCAAACATATCCCCCGCCCTCTCTCTCTCTCTCTCTCTCTCTCTCTCTCTCTCCTTTTCCCTTGCGTCCCCTAGATTGTAAGCCCCACAGGGAAGGGACCTGTCTCTAGTTTATGATTGTTCAGTGCCAGGATACATTGGTTGTGCTATATAAATAATAATAATAATAATAATAATTAATAGAGTTTGGACAGGCTTTGAGAAATCAGGGAACATGTGCAGTAATAGATGACTATTTCTTTCTCCTTAATATGAAAGGATAATAAAAGGGGGTGGGGGGTGGGAGGATCAACCCCTTCTGGGACAACATGGCACAATCGAGTAGCCTTCCAATTATCTATTCATCAGGTATTATTATATTATTATTGTTATTGTTATTTATTATTGTTATTTACATAACACGAGCAGTGTACCTGGTGCTTTACAATCAACAATTATAGACAGTTCCCTGCCCCAGTGGGCTTACAACCTAAGGCCACTTTTACATGAGGCGCTTAAAGCGCCTCTGCAGCCCCATGTTGAAGAAGAAAGCCGCGTGGGGAGTGTTTATACATTCCCTGCGCTACCGGAAGTGATGTGCTGCCCATTCTCTTCAGCGGCGGCGACTGCAGATGAGGGGCTTTCAAGAGGCCGCGTTCTGTAGACCTGAAAATTGAAGTCTACAGACCGCAGCCTCTTGAAAGACCCACGGCTACGGCTGCAGCTGCCGCCGCTGAAGCAAACAGGCAGCACATCACTTCCAGTAGCGTGGGGAGCGCGTAAACACTCCCCGTGTGGCTTTCCTTTTGAATACAGGGCTGCAGAGGTGCTTCTAAGTGCCTCATATAAAAGCGGCCTTAGAGACATGGGAGAGGAGACAAAGTGGAGGGGAAGGAAGAGAGGAAAACATCTGCAAAGTCACAGGTGTACTTGGTTAGCTTAATTACAGGGGAGGCGAACCTAAGAAATTCAGGGCAGAGACTAAGGGGATGAGGAGCTAAGAAAAGCCTGATGGAAGAGGTAGGTTTTCAGGAGGAATTTGAGGATAGGGAGGGAGCAGAACAACTGTATTTGGGAGAGAGTTCCAGGCAGGGGGGGCAGCAAGGGAGAAGGGGTGGCTACATCTTGAGGAGCAAAGGAGTTGAGAGTAGGCAAGCATGGTAGCAGACAGAGCCGTAACTAGCCTATAGCCAGCGTGATGGTGGCCACGGGTGCATTTACATGACGGGCACCAACCAACCATGCCCCAGGGCAGCTGAATCATGAGCTGTGTGTCTGTTGTGTCGTGGCTGCCTTCCCCAGACTCCCTTCACTGCTGCTTCTGCCAGCCAGCGCTAAACTGGAGTGCTTAGTCGGTACTAATGGAGCCATAAGTACTGGCTAATTCCCCCTCCCCTTTAGTACTGACCAGGAAGGAATGGGAGGAGAGAGATGGGGCTGTAGTTGGAGGGCTCAAGAGTGGGCTTAAGGATAGGGGTGACAGTGGCATGCTTGAAGGCAGAGAGAAAGGAGTCCGTAGCAAGGGTGAGACAGTGGGGGCAATAGAGATTAGGAGGTGAAAGTGGAATAGGGCTGAGGGGCAGGTAGAGGGGTTTGATGTGGACAGTAGGAAGGTGACCTCATCAAGAGAAGCTGGCAAGAAGGAAAATAGAAGAGAGGCAGGAGGAGACAAAGGGGTGATGGAAATGATGGAGAAAGGGGAGTGAGCAGTGACATGAAGGTGGATTTTTTTCAACCTTCTCATTGAAAAATAAGAGATTCTGTGCAGAGAGGGGAGGGGGAGGACAGGGTGGTCTGACAAGGGAGCTAATGGTCAGGAAGAGACAGCAGGGATTACAAGAGTGAGACTCAATGTAGATGGCATAGTAATGTTGTTTGGCAAAGGAAATGGCAGAGCTCAGGGCTGAGAGGATGAACTTAAAATGGAGAAAGTCAGCATGTTCATGACACTTCCACCAGAGACACCCAGCAGCACAAGAGGAGGAGCGGATGCGATGGATGGTGAGGGCGAGCCAGGGTTGCGGGTTGATAGGGCAGCAGAAAGGGGAGCAAAGGAGTCCAGGGTGGAGGAGAGAGATGCGGTAAAGGCAGAGGCAGCCAAGTCAGGGCAGGTGGAAGAGGAGACAGCTAAGAGAAGGGGTGAGAGAGAAGAAGCAAAGTCCAAAGGGTTGGGTGATTGAAGGTCGCAGAAAGAGTGAGAGGTTTGACAAGAGGGAGGGAGGGAATAGGAGATGTGGAATGAGGCAAAGTGGTGGTCAGAGATGGGGAGGGCATCAAAGGAGAGGTCAGAGAGAGCAGTTTGGGGAGAAGATTAGGTCAAGGGAATGGCCATTGTGAAGCGTAGGGCAGAGAGTTCAGAAATGGCGGCCAAAGGAAGAGATTAGAGAGAAAATGGGAGGACATAGAGCAAGAGGGAATTTCAATATGAAATGTGTTGAAGTCTCCAAGAATGGAGGTGGGAATCTGAATTTCTCTCTTTTATAGCTGAAACCAATATCCATGGTGAATGAATACCATATTTATCTATTTCACAGATTTCAAAGTGGGACTAATGAAGGAGGAAAAAAGCTGCTAGTTTTCCCAGCTTCATTCGGATCTGTGTTTGGTTTCTGGACTGGGGTGGTTTTTTTAAAAAAAAAATAAACAAAAAAAATTGGGGGTGGGGTGTTTTTGTTTGTTGGTTTGGTTTTGGTCATTTCAGTTCATCTGTTGGAACCAAAATGCCCCAAAAGCTGAAACTCCCCCCCAAAGTATCCCAAATGAAACTTCCAAATATATGGATACAGAAATATATATAATTTTGGGTGCAGATCTATGTTTGAATGGCTGCATAGAAATGGATATAATAATATTTGCAAATAAAAACCCATCTATTTGGTTTGGCTCTAGTCACTTTAATTACTACCACCAAAAGATCACCCACATGCCTGGCAAAGTCTGTAGTAGCATAATTAATTGGTTCTTTGTCGAGTCCATAAGTCAATGATCCAGTTGCTTGGGGTTCTCAGTGCACTATATTCTGTGTGTAGTGCGGGTTCTGGAAAGCGTCTTGCTTGCCTGCACTTACGGAAACTGCACTGATACTCTCCCCATCACTGGATGTTGCTTTGCTCATTCTTCAACCGTGGTCCTGTATAAAAGTCATTCTCTCTTATGGTTGCAGCTAAAAGTGTCTGAGGAGATTTGGCTAGACCTGACAGGAAATGTGACTTCCTCAGCTGTTCAGAGCCAAATCCTGGTGGAAGGAAATATCGACCAAGGAGAGAGAATAAAAGCAACTGCTTCTAAAGGGAACGAGTGCCTTCAATGTTACATGGGCTATCTAAAGGGTAAGTCTATTGAGATTGCAGTTCATATAAACAGCATAGATTGAAGCCTTTTTAAGCACAGATAGGCGAGAAGGCCAGTTCCAGAGGGCTTAAGATTATCCGTCATGGCATTAACGGTCGTCCGGGGATGCCCTGCTCGAGGTCCCCCAAGTTTCTCAGGTGGCCATGCAGGAGAGGGCGTTCTCGGTGGCCGCACCGCGCCTATGGAACTCCCTTCCAGTGGGGGCCCGGCTGGCCCCGGACCTCCCCTCTTTTTGGAAACGTTGCAAGACCTGGCTGTTCTGCCAGGCGTTTGGCGGGGGAGAGGGGTGATGGGTAGGGGGCGGGGTGGGTTGTTTTCTCTGCTTCCTCCTTTTATGATTGTTTTAACTTTTGTTTGTTATTGTTGTTGTAAGCCACCCTGAGCTGCCTGTGGCAGGAGGGGCAGGGTAATAAGTTTTTAAAATAAATAAATAAATAAAATAAAACCTTTGGCTTTGTATCCGAGGCCCCCGACAAACTCGTCAATCAGGAACTTAAACTTTTCAGTAGATGGATTCTGAGTGTGAGCCGGACAGCTCATTTCACACAGACCATTTGGTAATGATGACTGTTTGCTATCGGCCCTGTCTGGATATGAACAAGTGGTTGGTGAAAAAAGCTGTGATAAGGAATGACTAGCCCTCTCCTACCTAGAATTTAGTGTGCAAATCAAAAAACTGAAGGTAAAAGATGCAGGGCATTTGTTTGGGCAGGATCAATTAATGAATGGGCAGAGGGCCTTGCCCATTTGGAAACTACCACTGCTGCTTTCATTCTGCAGGTGCAGCTCGCTCAGAGCAGACCGCACCCTGTGGGCTGCTGGAGGACCGGTGCCATCGTTGCCTTTTGAGAAAGCAGGGAGGGTGCAGGACTATCAGGGTGGTGGTTAAGACAATGCTCTTCGGAAGAGCTGAAACTGAAATTCCATCACAGTTCTGATTTTGACAGAACTGGGTGGTTCGATCATTCTGATCAGATGATATTCTGATCAGAAATCTGATTGTAATGATCAAAATGAATTTCGATGATTTGCGCATTTGCAAAATAGCCACAACCCTACACTGAAGTGGCAGCCACCATTTTGGTGTAGGGCAGCAGCCATTGTGCATGAGCAGAATGGCTACGACCATCTTGCGCATGCACAAACTGTTAAGTTGGCATTCTGATTTGAAAAATCATTTTGGTCAGAATTTTGACTGGAATTCCAACAGCCATTCTAATTTCACAGAACTTTCCCCCCAAATTGGAATGGCTCTTTTGAACCACCCCAACTCTTTGGTCTTTGGTCCTAGAACCCCAAGAATTCTTAATCCTCCTCTGGACTTGATATCTCTGCATGCAGATTTTCTGGCTGTTTCTGCAAGTGTGTCTCCGTCCATGCTGCTTTCTCAGGATTTTCATGAGCAGTAACGCAAGTTTGCTAAACTAATAGATGCTGTAAGTTTGTATGCAGGTGAATGGGGGCAACTAAACAGCCCAAGTGATTTCCCTTTGAGGCCAAATCAGGATCAGAATACAGGTCTTCTGCAGTGAAGTCAAAGGGAGACTGGTGCTGCCTTGAAAGACACCAGATAGGAGATGAGATTCTACCTCCATGCACATAAAACCACCCACAGCTCCATTTGCAGGAGATAAAGAACATGCACATTTTTATTGCAAATTACACCAAGAAGACAAGATTATTTTTGTATCAATTAGACCAGGAGTGTTGAACCTCTGACCTGTGGCTGTTTTTTATTTGGCACCTTCCCAACTCATGGATTGTGCCCATGGCATCCAGTCCATAATCTCAAACACCGAAGGAGCGGAGATGAGGGCATGCACTCAGGCAGAGATGGGCAAAGTTCCCTCCCACAACAGCCATGTACTAAAATCTTCATATGTCCAAGAGCCACAAGGCACACACATGTGCCCCAGAAAAGCATTTCCCAGGCTGAACCTCTCCTGCTTTGTGATTGTCTGGCAGAGCCAGTGCTCTGCGGTTCTGGCTGTTGAGATTCTGAGGAGCAGCTCTGATTCAGTTTCTGAAACCTGAGTGCAGTGAACTTAGACACAAGACCAATAAGGCAGCACAGAGCTCGAGATCATCCTTGGCCAAGAGCTGCACTTGACCTCTCGAACCACTCTTTGTCCACCCTGATCTGTGGCATAGATTTCCCTTTGTTTCCCCATCTTGAGCGCACCTCTTTAGCACCCCCGCCCCAAACTCCTACTTGGCCCACAGCGTTTGTACTAATTTTCAAGGAGGCCCACAGGAGGTAAAATGTTCCCCGGAATCCCCGCCCCTGAATTACACAATGAAAATAAGCAATGAGGCGGATTTGACTTTTCTTTTATTTGGTCCTTTTTGTTTCTTCCAATGAGAACACAAGCCTTATAGATGCTGCATGAAAACCTCTGGTTCCATGAATTAAACGCCTGGCTTCTGCGCAGCAAAATCTGTAAATGGAGTCTGTGCTAATGAAGCTTCTCCTTTTGCTCTTGCAGGGGATTTGGAGGAAGGAGTGGAGCTCGCTGCTTGTACTGATGGGCAGCAGCAGGCCACCATTAATGCCTACCTTAGCGTTAATGGCATGAAGCAAGAGAACCTGGGCCAACTGACCCTGGCGGCCGCTAACCAGAGCTTGAGCTTGATGGCTCATGGGTGTGGGGATCCAATAGTCAAGGTAGAGGTGAGATACCTTCAATGACAGATTTTGAGAGAGAGATTTTTAAAGACAAGAGCAATTTCCTTAATGTCTCAAAAGTGGGAAATCCTCCAACTGGGTATCAGCTAAGGATTTTATCAACAAATGGGTCAAATTAAAGGGTGTGTCTCTAATCACCATGGGAACAATTAATATGAAGAGTAGAGATAGCCCCAACGTCCATTAGAGCTGCAAAGGGTTTTTCATTTGCTATCTGTGGGTAAAACCTGTAATTCTGAGTATTGCGTCAGATGCCCAAAGGGCTACCTGAGTACCCAATTATCTGAAAATACCAAGTTTTACCATTGGAGAGTTACTAATTGGCGAATCAGTACAGAAATTGGGATGGAAAGTCCAAACATTGGCACTGGAAGTTGGAAAATTGGTACCAGATGTCAGAAAACAGTAAATCAGTACATCACGTAGCCCGTCGGGCACTAACTAATGGAATAAGCCTCTATTTTCCCAGGTTATCCAGGGGCACCAGTGAAACTTCATTCAGTGAATTTGGGGGCGAGGCCATGTCAGAAAGGGGCTGGGCAAAGAGGCTGTCTCACTTCTTTTCTGATGTGACCCTGTCAGCGGCATAATGATCATGGCGTAGGGGGTGCAGTTGCACTTGGACCCAGGGCCCACCAGGGGTCCAGAGCCAAAGTGAGTCCACCAGGGCTGGCTCCTCTTCCAGCACCCACTGGCTGACCCATTGGCTTGCCAGAGCTCCCTCGGCTGGGCAGTAGCCTGGACGGGGAGGGGGGAGGAACTGGTCCGCCCCTTCCCTGCTCGTTTGCCCGGCGCTGGCCTGATGCTTCCTGCTGGTGCCTTCAAGCTTGACTGACAGGTTAAAAGTCCCATTGTGCCGCCGCATGCATGCATGCCTGTCCACGCTGGGACCACCATATTGGCTGGCTGGGGCCAGCATGTGGACGTTGGGGCCATAGCTCAAGTGGTAAGAGTGCATGCTTTGCATACGTAAGGTCCCAGGTTCAATCCCTGGCATCTCCACTTCAGGAGCTCTACTAGCACGCCTGGGGGAGGCCTCTGCTGGGAGCTTGGAGGAGTCTCAGGTAGCATGCCAGGATGGCCTCTGCCAGAGACCCTGGAAGAGCCAGATTTGGACCCGAATTTGAAACCCCTGCTGCCGTGTCAGGTTGTGACGATACTGGGCTAAGATGGACCATTGGTCTGACTCAGGCAGTTTAGTTTATGTTTCCTTGTCTGGCATGCTGGGAAATGTAGTCCTAGCATGCCAGGCTCAGGAAACGTGGTGACCCCATGTTTCCTGAGCCTGGCATGCTGGAACTATTTCCCAGTATGCCAGACAAGGAAATATGGTGGCCCCAGCAGCGGAGCCTTTGAAGCAGCGGCAACAGTGGCAGACAGCAGGCGAGGCAAGTATGAGCGAGTGTGTGTGTGTGTGAAAGATATATATATATAGAACATGTGTGAACGACTGTGAGCATGAATGTGTGTACCCTGCACTCCACTCCCTCCCACCTGCAACCCCCCACTCCATCTCTGAGCCCCTCCCACCCACCTGCACCCCCACTCCAACTCCCCTAGCTGTTCCCACCCACCTGCACCCCTAGCGCTTTCCACTTGCAGCCCCACTCCCCCAATCTCTCCCAGGCTCACCGACCTGCTCCCCTAGTCCCTCCCTTGGTTATTTATTTATTTTTACTTTTTGAGTCACCCTTGGGGGTGGGCATAGGCCCTCCCAGCTTTGCTACACCCCTGGGCCCTGCCCCCTGTGGAGTCACATGACATCACGGTGCTTGAAAGGGGGGTGTCCGCATCAGAAGGAGGTGGGGGGAGTCATTTTTCCCCTTCCCCCTTTGGAACAAAGCTACAAAGAAGATGGCAACCTGATAGATAACTCACGTGAGACAGAGTAGCCTGAGGAAATAATGAGCCAGAGTCACCATTGGGGAGGACAAGTTGATCCCTGTGGGTTATTGATTGAGGTGGGGTGAGGGGAATTGTTGTTAGCACAGTTAGTGCCCCTTCCTGCCCCAGCCAAGCTAGGTTCCCCATGGGCAAGGAAATGTAGAATGCTTAGGCCCTGATCCAGACACCACTTACTCTGGAGTAGCCGCACTGAAGGGGTTTCAATGGGGCTACTCTGCACTAAGTGGTTTGTAGGTCAGGGCCTTAGCCCTGCCCTATTCAGCAAAGGGTGGGAGGGAAATCGATGCACAGACAAGTGATTATATATCTTGCCCAAGGTCAATCAGTAGCAGTTGCAGAGCTGAATAAGGACCCGCATCATCTGAGTTCCATTCCAGTGCCCTAATCTTGAAGGCTGTTATTATTATTATTATTATTTATTAATAAGCATTTATATAGCACCAGCAGTGTATCTAGCACTTTTAAAACCAAGTGTGCTACTCCTGTTACATATCTCCCAACAGTTTGAGCTGCCAATGGGGGACAAATCCCACCCCCTTGACCAATAAGCTTTGCCCTTCAGTGAATAGGTCCCACCCTCTCATGCATTTAAATGCACCTTCCAACATTCTAAGTGCATAGAGGGACAGAAACTCTCCTGCTGATCATTCACCTTAGCATAGGCGATTTGTTGAGGAGGGGGGGACATGCCCCCCCTCAATTTTCAGAAACCCTATAGAACCTCTGCCCCACCGCACTCCTATGCATCCCCCCACTCTACCACCACCACCACCACTATCAGCAGTTACTGGTTCACCTATGCCATTTAGTTTCTTGTCATTTGATCATCCCTTCATTGTCCTCTTTCTGGAAGGAAACTGGGAAAGAAGTGCCTGAGGCTTGAAAACTGGTCTTTTTGTCTCTCTCTCTTGAAAGAGGGACTTTGACCCCCTCGCCCCCCTCCCGCCAGAGGGACAGTAGGATTCAGCATCCAAAGAGGGACTGTCCCTCCTAAACAGGGCAGTATGCTGTTACCCGAGTTTCCTTGAGACATGGGAGCCGGTTTCTCCACTTGAAGATTTGCCACTATGAATCTCTGCTCGGGTTTAAGGCATCCAAAGCCGTTACTGGAACTTTGTCCTCTAAAGCCAATTCTTACATTTTGCAATTCCGGTCTTTGTTTCTCATTTCCACAGTCCAAACTTAACGAAATTGGGTTCCACCTAAAAAACAATCTCATGGAGAAGATCAAGAAGTTTGATGAATATGTTTGGAAATTCAGAAAGTCAGTAAGTAATTAATTAGCAGGACCAGTTTGCTTAGCAATTAGAAGCACTGTGGGAAATTGCCAAACCACCTAATGACTAGAGCGTGCCACGGGAGAACATGTAAAGGGCAGTCTTGTAGGGTTGCCACCTGGGAAATAGAAGATAGAGCTCTGCTCAGGCCAGACATTTGGATCTGATCTGAGGCTGAACCTGACTACACTAGACCTGACTGAACCCGGGTCTGATATGGCTGGCTGGCCCTTGAAGCATTATGACATCAAAATGTTCTGTAATAGGCATGACTGCCTCTGGAAAGAAACGGGGCTACCCCTTTCCATTGTGGGCTGTGCCCCCTATGAAACACTGGTGTCCTGGTGCTTTGTATAAGGCAGACCTTCCTGGAATTAGGGAGCCCAGCCCGAGCTGAGAGGCTTGGTCAACAGTGCCCTCAACTTGGGCCCAATGGGCTTGGATCGGAGCACAAGCCTCTATACTAAGTCAACATCTCCCTCTGCCATGTATTGAGAACCACTGTAATGTGCAGTGCAAGGTGGGAGGCTGTTGTTCTATTTATTATGCATTTATATAGTACCAGCAATATACCTGACACTTTACAGTTGTTATTAATGGTGACAGGTTCTCCCTGCCTAGTGGGCTTACAATCTAAGATGGACAAGGGTGGGGGAACAAAGGGAGAGACAGACACACATATTCCCATTTTTTTTACAGATGGGAAACTAAGGCTGAGAGGTTATGACTTGCCCAAGGCCACCCAGTGACTTCATGACTAGGGCAGGATTCAAACCCTGGCTTCCCAGGTCCAAGGAAAGCACCTTATCCGCTACACCACACTAGTACACAGGCTAGCACAGTGGCAGAGTGTTTTGAGGATAGGGCTGCCCATAGGAGCCACAGGAGGCTTGATATTCAGAGAAGTCCACATGGTTCGAGACAGCCTCATCTAAGTGACTGGGGCCTGCATTTGTGAAGCACTGAGGACAGGAGAAGGCAGCAGTGTGCCAGCACAATACTCCAGAGAAATAAATGGATTCTGTTGTCACAGGGGGACAGGTGAGGACATGAAGAGAGCCGCAGGGAAGGGCTAGAGAAGAGAGAGAACAGAGGGGGTTAGGAGTGAGGGAAAGGGAGACCTCTCAGCTGTTCTCTCTCTCTCTCTCTCAACTAAGGGAGAGTGAGGGTCATCTCTGAGGCCATATGGCGAAAGGGGAACTAGCAAGGGGCTGACGACTGAGGGAAACGGGGGCTAAGGGTATCAAAGGGGAACAAGGCCAGGACCATGAAGGGAGTAGGGACTAGGGCTTGAGGGGAACAAGGAGTGGATCAGAGCCCAGGGGACAAATGGAAGTCAGAGATTGGAGGCTGGGGAACAAGGAGCTAGGAACCAAAGTCAGGGTGAAGCCATGGGGGGCTAGGGAGCCAGGAAGCAAGAAACCCAGGACCTGGAATCAAGGAGTCAAGAGCCAAGGGAGGGGAGAAAAATGGAGGGTGACAAAGCACCTAGAGCCAAGGGGTCGAGGAACCAGGAAGACGAGGAAGGAAGAGAAATTTGCAGAGTAGTTCCACCCAACTTTCTGCTGGTACCATGCCTTATATACTGGCTGGTAGCCAGCCAGAAAGCTGAGAGGCATGGCAGCAGGCGAGATAGACAGGAGAGGATGGGTCAGGGCCAAGCCTGGTGGAGACATCCAGGAGAAAAGCTGGACAGGAGGAAGGCTTAGAGGGTGGTGGTGACAACTGGGCCAGTACTTCAGAACCCTGGAGGCTGGGGCCTTACATTTGTATCAATGGAGTCACTACTGGAAGTCTGCATGGGTTAACAAGCAACTGACAAGCACATGCCAAAGCCAGGCTGGTTGAAAACTGGCAGTGTGGCAAACCTGTCTCCCTGATGCTGGGCTTGTTCCTTCTCTGATAGCTTTGAGAAAATTTTTATAACTTGACATGATCCTACTAGTTACCATCAGTCATCATGTTCAAGTCGACTTACCACATGGCTATAATTATGAATTATCCTAAAATATAAGAACTGGGAGGCACCCAAACAAATAAGAAGTACGTACAATGCCTAAAGATCTGTGGAACTCATTTCCATGGTATTGGGAAGGTCAATAGTATATATAACTGGGTTCAAAAAATGGTTTAAGGATAGTTCATAGAGGACAGATCTGTTAATGACTGTGAGTAAAGATGGTCAGAGTATGACACTTCATGTTCAGGATATCTGTAAAATCTCAGAATACCAGAAACTGGGAGTGAATAACCAGGGATGGATCACTCCATGTAGACTCAGTGTAATCAGTCAGTCAGCTAACCCACCCTACGAAAGATGCAAAAACGTTTTGGGGTGGCTGTGATGTGTCTGTTGTGGAAGGAATGGCTCCCCATGGGCTCCCCCATGGTTGTTTATTGACATAGGCAAATCCATTCCAAAATCCTGGCTACAAACCACTGCCTATTTTTACATCTCCCACTGCTTGGGGCCTGCTCTAGGTGCAGCAAATTGAGTTCCTGTATGAAGCAGCTGGCTGGCCTTTGAAAGCCTCCCAGGAGGCAGCAGGAATTCTCCAGCATGTGTGGAGAGCTGTCGCCCAGATGTGGAAACAGAGCAAACTCAAGCAAACCCTGAGGAATGACCTCCCACTTTACCTGGAAAAGATTCAAGGTGTCGTACAGCAGATGCAGACCGAGCTGCAAAGTGAGTAGGGCTGGGGTGTTTTTACACTGGCTGTTTTTACACTGACACTAACCTGTATTTAAAATCCTGGCTTTTTAATCCCTGGTTCCTATTTACACAGACATTTACAATTCAGAATAGTCAAAGTCAGATTTATTGTTCAGGCCACAGGCTGTAACAAATACAAAAATAAGATAAAGCCGATAATACATAACATACAAATAAAGACATAATAAACAACAAACACCTAATAAACTAAGCTAAAACACTTTAAAATACCCAAATATAAAATATTAAAGCAATTATGTATACCTAAACGCATAGTACATGATATGTAAGAGTACATAATGCACCAATAAATTACCAGTTGTAACTATGCAACAAGTGGAAAAAATGAAAATTAAACAACACAAAGCAGTTAAAGCATGAAAATATCTTTTGTTTTTGCCACTTGACTTCTGACTCTAATTGAGGCCTGAGCAAAGGTTGCAGTTGCCTGTGTAAACAAATCCTTTTTATATGCCAACAAACAGATTAGTAAACTATTATTAGACCAAGTCAGGCTCAGTACGAGTTTCTCAAACAATTTATTTGTCAGGTGCCGATACAATGGACAAAATAAAGCATAATGAATTAAATCCTCTACCTGAGGGGGGGAGCCACAAATGCACTTACGGTCCTCAGAAGGAATCTCTTTATATCGGCCAGTCAGAACTTCTGTGCCCCCAAACTTGGGCCCCATAACAGATTTGTGCAGTTATTTTAATCTTATAGGGCTTAAAAACAGGTTTTACCAAAAAAACCTGCCTTTTGTCCTATAAAACCTCAATAAACCCTTAATGGGCAAAAAAAAAATAGATTGCTTCAAAGATCTGAGGTGCGGCTACCAGGAACCATTATAGGAAAATACTACCCCAGGATACTTTTAAAAACAAACTTGTTCTAATTTCTGATCATTAAGAATTCAACCCTCCCGCTTAAATTTGTGTGAAAACACCATAATCTTAGTTTTTGAGTAATTAATAACCAAGTCCTGCTTCAAACATTCCTTGTCAAAGTCAGTCAAAAGATGGTTTAATCCTAATTTAAAAGTGGACAACAGATCCGTGTCAGTGGTGTACATGAGCATAGAAATTCTCCTGGTTCCAATTTTTGGAGCCAGGTATCTGCCGGAATCACGGTGCTTAATAATTAGCTGGTTAGCATATAAATTAAAAAGAATTGATGCCAAAAGCCAATCTTCCCACACACCATAGGTAGCAATAATAGAGTCTGATACTAGGCCCTGATTATTTAGGCGAACCTGAAGAGATGTGTGAGTGTATAACGAGGTAATAACCATAAGCAATCTCCTATCCATTCTCAGATCTTCTAAAATCACCCAGAGTTTCTCACAGTTGATATGGTCAAAAGCAGTTGAGAAGTCTATAACGGCCGCATAACGATTCATCTTCTTAATCCTGTATTTATCAATCAGGTGTAGGAGTAGGAAGCCGTGCCCTATAGTGCTCCTAGCCAGTCGAAATCCAGCCTGTTCTTTCACTAGAATGTCATTAGTTAGAATCCAGTCTAATACTCTATCCAGCAGAAGTCTTGTGTAGATGTTAGAAATAATACACAAGAGACTAATGGGGCAGTAATTGTTAGGATCTGCCCGATTACCTTTCTTCCAGATGGGGACCACCACATTCACTCTCCACAAAGCTGGGACAACCCCATAGGCATTAATAAGGGAAACAGTCTAGCCAAAGTGGGCAGCCACTAGTCCAGGAAGCACCTATACACTTCCCCAGGAATAAAATCCTTCCCTGGTGCAGAATAATCATTAGGGATGGGTTTTGGTTTAAACTGAGAGTGGCCGATAACGCTACTCTTGGTTTAAAGCCGAGAGACCCGAGAATTGGGCCCTCTTGGTGCCCGATTATCGGATCTCGGGTCTTCCCATTGAAGTCAATGGGAAGAGCCGCAACCCGCGGGGAAGCCGTAGGCAGTGGCACCCACCCACTCCTGACCTCAGAGGTGGGGATCAATTACCTTTAACGGCCCCACCCTCCAGGGCCCAGCATTACACACCTCCCCAGGGCCCCTAAAGAGTCTTACTTGCAGTTCCGGCAGAGGGTGGGGGTGATGGCTGGGGTGCCGGCTCCACTGCCATTGGCTGGGTCTCCTCCGCTGCTGGTGGGAGCCGGCTCTGCTGCCAGGCCTGGCTGCCCGGTGGCGGAACCCATTCTCGCCAGCAGCGGAGGAGACCCAGCCACCGGCAGCGGAGCCGGCTTCTCTGTCAGGCAGCCGGGTCTTCTCTTCCCTTTTTCTTTCTTCTTTTCTTCTAATCTTCTCTTCTTTTCCTTCTAGGTTCCATGCTGAACTCTGAAGGCTTCTGGCTTCTTCACTGCCCATGCTCAAAATGACCGCCAAGGCCATTCTGCACATGTGCAGCCCTCTTCCAAAATGGCACCGGCAGTGTCGGCGCCATCTTAGAAGAGGGCAGTCATTCTGTGCATGCGTCCAGATGTAAAAACACTACAGCCATTGTGTCATCAGGAAAGAGCAGCTCAAGTTATTTTATTTTGACCTATTACAAAGTGTCGATTTAGATTTCATGTTATTTATGAAGAGATAAACACAAAGTCCACCAGCAGGCCTGACAAGGAGGAATGGGGGCGGTCCCCCTAAAACTATAAGAATTTTCTTTCTTAATATAGATTAACATTTCATAAGTAAAATAATAATTGCAAGTAAGCTTTGTGTAAGGAAGGTATCAGTATGGTTTCCAAAATTTTATTTTAAAACTGAAGATGGGAGGGGGTATAGGTGATACCCAGCTATCAAGATGGACTGGGTCCCAAATTTTTTTCAGCGGGTTTGCCTGCCAGATCAATAGTTTCTTACCAAACCTGTCCAGCTGCCACACCCAAGAAGGCTCCAAGAAGCCCAAGTTTAACCCAGCTCCCTAGCAAATCCTGGGAGAAAATAATACCCTTTGAGTAGTGCCCTGACGGTCAGCAAAGCTAGGCTTAGAGAGTCTTTGACTCCACACTGAGGATGCCGTACAAATTCCCACCCCTCCTGCCCCTTCTTATTCAGATCAGAAGGCTGTTAATTTCCATGAACATTAACAACTCCCTGCAAGGCAAGGCAGTCTGCGAGGCAGCCCTGGCCCAAAACAGTGCTGGAGGCTAGAATGATATTTAATGTGAACCAGGTTTCATTCACTGTGTTGGTCCCTCAGGCTAGTGGCCTGAAGTCTCCTTCAGCAGCAACTCCTTCATGGACTCAATTCAATACTAAAGCTATAATTAGAGCATTAAAAAAAAGTCATCTGCACGCAGTCGTGATTAGCAGCCACCTTTCCTCGTCATGGGAAAAGGGGAAGCTCCTGCCCAAGCTACAGGAGAACTAACAGTGCAACGTTTGCTAGAAGCTAGTAGGCCCTGTGTTAGACTAGGACCATAGCTCTTTATATGCCAGTGCCCATGGCCCAGCATTCAAAGCTGTATAAGGTCTGAATTTTGTCTAGAACCCATGCAGGAAAAAACACCCCCTGCTCTCCTATCCTCCATGCTCAAGACAGAGAAGATTTTGTCTTAAAAGATTTCTAAGAGCAGGAGCACTTTACAATCCATTCACTAAGATTACTTTCCTCGTTGTTTCAGAGCCATTGGCAACCCTGAAGGAGGCGTACCATGATGTGACATTGAAGCCCCTGGATGAAGTCTGGCAGGAGACAACTGAAAAGTACATGAAGAAAATCCAGGCTTTTGTGCCCACTGTGGTGAAAGATGTGTGGCTAATGGAGCCAATCCAGGGGGTCTTAAGAGCTTTGAAAACAGGCTTAGATATGGTTAGTAGGAAAGAATTCGTCATGTAGTTGTGGGCCAGAGGAAAGGGCTTTCAGGTGTAAACTAAGCTGAAACAGCTAGTTGATTTGCTACCCACGGGTAATACCCACATTTCTGGGTACCGTGTCAGGTACTTGACAGGCTATTCTATTACCAATTGGGTCCCAGAAACTAAAAAAAAAAAAATTGGTAATTTCCGGTATTGATTTTTCAAGTTTCTGATTATCAATTGGTATATCAGGATGGGAAATAGAAAAATCAGGAAATTGTGTACCCAAAATCATGTACTGTTTGGTACCTGATGCTGTCAGCTGGACCAGCCTTAGGATTTGCGGGACCCAGGGCGGCGGAGAAATGCAGGACCTTATTCTCCCACTGGCAGAGAAGCTGCCAGGGGGCGCTCCCTGGCTCGGTCTGGGGACGTTACCCAGACCTGGGCTTGAGGATGGGCGAAGGGGCACTCCCAAACCCAGCCATTTTGGAGCACTTACCCCATCTGTCGCTGTCGCCGTCCTGGGCCCCGCGCCAGGCTGGCTCCCTGCGTTTGTGTGTGTCAGGCTACGGCAGGCGCAGCAGCAGCAGATTAAATCTGCTGCCACACTGTCCGCCGCCACTGGAATTTGCTAGGGAGTGTGGGAGAGGCGGGGCTTCTGCTTCTCCCTCACTCCCACTGGCCCCCTCCGCTGCCTGTCAGGGACTTGCCCAGGGAGAGTGAGAGAAAGGCCTCCCTCATTCCCCCTGGCCGGTCCGAGACTGACAGGCAGCGGGGGGAGGGGGACATGGAGTGAGGGAGAGGTGGGGCCTCTGCCTCTCCCTCGCTCCCGCTGTCTCCCTCTGCTGCCTGTCTCGGACTCAACCAGGGGGAATAAGAGAGAGGCAGAGGCCCTGCCTCTCCTTCATTTCCCTGGCCGAGACTCAGGAGCGGCCCGCACTCAGGGTCCCCAGCTCCCGGCCACTGTCAGGCCGGAAGCTGGGGGCCCTGAGCGCACCCACCCCCCAGGAACGGGTCTCAGGGCGGTGCCCCCCGTTAAGGCCAGCCCTGGCTGTCAGGTTGATTCAGGTACCAGAAATAAGTCAGGTATACCCGGTTTTGCAGGTACTCGTTTCAGCTCTAGTCTAAACATCAGGCTAGAAAGAGAGAGGCACTCTCTAAATCAGGCCTGGGGAAACGGGCCAAATGCAACCTGTGGCGAGTTTTTATGTGGCTTCTTTCCAGTTCCTGGATCTGGTCCCTGGATCCAGTTCCTTTCTCCAAGCACTGAAAGACTTGAGCTCAGGGTAAGGGAGCAGAGATGAAGGGATGCACACGAGGATAGGGGACAGATCAGTGGCACAGATCCAGGCTCTTAACCCTCTTTTTCCTGAGTGTGCCCCTTAAACAACCTCGCTCTCAACTTCTATGTGGCCCTCGCAGCTTGTATTAGTTTTCAAAGTGGCCTCTAGGAGGGAAAGGGTTCCCTACCCTAGCTCTAAATGCAGGTTCAGAACCCACTATCAGGCCCATTAATTTTATTTATTTATTTATTATTATTGTTGTTGATTTTATATCCCACCCTATCCCTGAAGTCTGAGTGTCTCACAACAGATTAAAAACAAAATACAAATATTATATTCCCCATATCTCCTCCATACCGTCAACCACCCCTCAGCATTCCCCATCTCTCATCATCCCCTCCGACAACCTCCTTCATCCTGCTCCATGCTCCCATACACCCAATAGCCTTCCCTGTACCCTACCCCAATACAAGTAGAAATAAATTTTTGTTCTGCAATGTGATAGCTGCAACTCCTGTTCATTTCCTTTGTCCTTGTAGACCGACGCCATAGCAGTGTTGGGTTTTCTTATTAACATGAGATGCTAGTACATTGATCTGCCACTTACCCATGCTCTTAGTGCTTTAGCAAAATAAGTGAGGTAAAAAGTCTCTAATGAAACAATAGAAGAAACAAAGAGCCATCTAAACAGCTGAGATCCTGCATATCAGGAAGACCGCCTCCTTCCCTGTGCTCTGCCACAAACCCAAAGATCAGCCGAAAACAACCTGTAGGTGATTCCATCTCTGCACCAGGCCTGTATGGTAAAATGGACCTGGATGGAAATAGCGGTTCTATTTTCACGGAACATTTCTGCGAAAACGAAACGGCTTAAACAGTTTAAAATCAGAATTCCGATCAAGGGGAAAACAACATGGCACTTGCACAAAATGGCCACTGCCCATATCCAAAACGGTGGTGGCAGTGTTGCTGCCATTTTGGATATGAGCAGACAATTTGGGCAAACACAAATGACATATTTTTATTATTATTTCATCTGTTCCAATTGGAGTTGGACAGAATTTTGTCCATTCTGGTTTCCAATGAGAACAGACGAAATGCCTGAGTCTGATCTGAAATCAGAGTGGGCAGAATTTTGTATTCACCGCTATGGTAAAGGCATGTATAGAAGCATTCTTAGTGGCTGCTCCTCAACTCTGGAGTGCCCTTTCCCATGAAAGTTCATCAGAGTCTGAGCATCCCTTGGAAGAAATGTATAACTTTCTTATTTAGTCAGGCATTTAGCAGCTGGGGATAGACTTTTAAATAAGTTTGTAAGGGTTTTATATCCTATTTCTTTTAGAGGTGTTTTTTAATTTTTTTTAAATTGAACATCTGTTTAATGCTACCTGCCCCATCATAGCCCTTAAGTTAAGGTGGGCTAAAAATTGAAATAAATGAACTACAAGCAACAGGAAGCAGAGAGCTTAATAAAAATGACATTGCTGCTGTGGGAACGTCAAGGGTGATTTTTCAAAGAGCTTTCAAACCAGCAAAGTACATTTGTACCCCAGATTTTATGCTACATTGGGGGGGGGGGTGCATGCAGTGTTTACCATTAGGTTCAGCTCCAGGATTTGCACATGCCTCTAGGTTTTCGGACATGACCGTTGTGCCACTTTGGAATGTATAAGGGAAGGGATTTGCCCTGTCTTTGGCCCAAATCTCTCCTAATGCTAGGAGTGGCCAGCTTCCTAACTAGTTGCTGCCTTTTTACCACAGCCTAAACATTCCCTGGAGATACAGAGAGTGGAAAGGGTTTGAATGAAAGGAACAACAACCATCACTGGGCTGCAGAACCAATGCATTGTCATAGGGATTCTTGTTCTGCCTCCAGTGGCAAATGCAGCATGGCAACTTATTTAATCTACTTTGATAGTGAATGGTAAATAATATCCCTATGATGGCATGAAATGGTCTCTGTGGTAAGCATTGCTAACTTCCTGCTCAACATCTTGGAAATTTACTCCTATCATACAAGATGGCATGCTGTCGAGCGAGTGAGGGTTTGCTTTTCTAAGAGGCCACTTATATCAATGGGCACTTGACTCACCTGAATTGATAGTAGGGAAATTTAAAGCTGATATTCACGGAGCCCAGAAGCTAGGTAAGAGAGGTCACCCATCTGGTGGTTTGGCCTTTCTGGTCTCTGATTGTATCTCCCAGTTCTTCTCCATCCTTCCATCAGACAGGGTAGAATTCCAAATTGGATCCCTTCAGGTCCCAAACCAGGTGCATTTATTGATTATTAATGTGTATATACCGCCTCAGTCATCTCCCTGTTATAAGGAGGATGTTTGGACTGTTTTGGAGGAGAGGATACTGGGTCTTGAAGAGCAATTTCCCTATGCACAGGTAGTTTTATGTGGGGACTGGAACGCAAGAACAGGGATGCTAGATGATGTGGACCCTTGGAGAGATGACCTATGCAATGATTTGTTAGATCAGATTCCAAATCGTTCTTCTAAAGATGGGGTGATAAATGAAAGCGGACGACGTCTGCTTGGCTTCCTATGTACATTAGACCTGGTGATGCTAAACGGAAGACTTAGGGGGGATGAGAGGGGGGAATTTTCCTATACAGACATACAAGGACAGAGCCTTATTGATTATATTGTTATAGATTATAGGTTATGGAGTAAACTGCATAGATTATCTATTGTCAATAGGCCGGAAAGTGATCATAAGCTTTTGGCGCTTCAGATAGAATGGGGGGTAACTCCACTTGGTCAATTTACTCAGGGGGATGGGCCTGCGGGTGTTATGGTCTGTACAAAATGGGAACCCACAAAGCTATGTAGTATGATGTTTAGTTTATGCCAATCCAGTGAACTTGAGTCTTTAACGGCGGCTTTTTTTCTGGAGATTGACAAGGTGGAAAGTATAAACAAATTTGTGGAAATTGTTGACTATCTTAAGGATAAGGTATTAGTTACTAAAGCTAGGGCGCCCTCGAACCATATTAAGAGCTGGTTCAATAAGTATTGTAGGGACTTAAAGTCCATTCTCTCTGCGGTGGAAAAACAGTGGGTTAGGCTTCGACTCCCTATTGTATTTTTATAATATCAATATACGAGGCATCAGTATCGCAGTCTGTTAAGATATAAGAAACAAGAACATCATGCTAAAAGTTGGGCCATGTTGGTGATCAAGGCACGGTTAGGGGACCATAGGGGTTTTTGTTGAACCGAGTTATTTCTCCCTCTGACTCCTGGCAGTGATCCGCTGGGTAGCTCTGCGGATGACCGTCAGGAGGCAGAAGAAAGAAGAAACCTTCTGCGCATGCGTGGAGCTGCTCGCCATTTTGGTCAGTCTTTTCTTCTGCCTTCGGCCGTCGGAGGTGTTTTTTCAACGTCCTGAAAAGACAAAAAAACAATTTAACAGTTAGGACTAAAAGGAAAAGAAGATCAGCGGGGCATTAGGACAAGAGCTTCCCTCCCAGCAAAGGGATCCTCGTTCGGTCCGCCAGGTTGCCGCGCAAAGCGCCCGGGAACCGGGGAGCAGTGGGTCTCCGGGGAGAAGAGGCTGTGGCCTACCCCAGCGGTTTAGATACCGCGGAGCCAGAAATCACCGTAAGCCTCCCCCCGCTCAGGGTCCTTACACCGCTTGCGGGGGTAAGGACCAGCCGCGCCGGGCTCTGCAGAGCTTCTAACGCTCCACCCCCCCCCACGCGCCTGCACGCGCCTTCTTAGCAGACTCCACCATGGATTCGATGTCATGGTCGGCCCGAGCTATGGCGAACTCAGTATCCGCGAGGCGTAAACTCTGGCTCAGGTCCTGGGACGGAGATAACACCGCCAAGAACCTCCTCACTGCTGCTCCCTATAAGGGTTTCAAGTTGTTTGGAGTCTGCCTTGATAAAGTACTGGCAGACGCCAACGATAAGACCAAGCAAAGAAATTTGCAGCAGATGGGGTCTAGGAAGCAGTTTTTTCGTGGCCCCGGCTTTAAACCCAGAGGGGGATATAGTTCGGGGTACGGCTCCGGTCGGAAGTTTCAGAGCCAGCCCAGACAGGACCAGCCTGGACGCTTCTTTTCACGCAGAGGAGGTAGGGGGCACAATTTTCGTCAAGACAGACAAAGAACCAAGGCCTTCACCCAGAATACGAGGAAGCCTGACGCATGACTACATGGACGACTTCCGAGTGGGAGGCAGACTGCAGCTTTTTTCCGAAGAGTGGGAGCAGTCCGTCAGCGATGCCTGGGTCTTACAGTGTGTAAACCCGGGTTACAAAATCGAATTCAAAAGGCCTCCATCCGAAGCGTTCATCATCTCCCCAAGGTCTGCCAACGCTCAAAAGCACTTCGCCATGCTCCAGGAATTGCAACGTCTCACACACATCGGAGCTATAGAACCGGTGCCTCCAGATCAACGAGGACGGGGCCTCTACTCCCTGCTCTTCCTGGTTCTGAAGAAATCAGGGTCTTGGCGAGCGGTTTTGGACCTCAAGAAGTTGAACACAGCGGTCCGGGGCCAACGATTCAAGATGGAAACGGTAACATCGATATGTCGTACCATCAGGAAACAGGACTGGCTAGCATCCCTAGACCTCAGGGACGCTTACCTCCACATTCCGATTTGGGAACCCCATCGACAATGGCTCCGATTCATCTACCAGAACACACACTTCCAGTTCAAGGCCCTACCATTCGGCCTCTCGTCTGCGCCACGAACATTCACGAAAGTACTGATCCCACTGGTGGCGAACCTCCGCAAGCAGGGGATTCACATATATCCGTACCTCGACGACCTCCTACTACGAGCACAGAGTGTCATCAAACTTCAGACGGATATCAACCACACCATACAGTACCTAGCGAGACACGGCTTCATGGTGAATCGGGACAAAAGCCACCTGATACCAACGCACCAGATCGAGCATCTGGGGGTATACATCGATACCATCTCAGGAGCCGTTTTCATCCCAACAGAACGACAGGACAGGATCCGACAGAGAGTCCGACTTCTAAAGGTCCAGAAGCGAGCGAGACTAAAAAACCTAGCTCAACTGTTGGGCCTCCTAGTGTCCTGCACAAGACAGGTTCAGTGGGCAAGATTCCACCTTCGCCCCTTGCAGCGGCTGCTGCGACCTTTTCAGCAAGATCTTACCAGCGGAAAAAATCCGTGGGTCAGGATTCCACCCGCCCTACCACGCTTAATGTCCTGGTGGTTAGGCCCCGCCGCCTTCCAGACGGGCGTCCCCCTAGAGGAACCGGAAAGGGTCGTAGTGACGACGGATGCAAGTTTGAAGGGCTGGGGAGCCCACATGGGGTCGATGGCGGTCCAGGGCCTGTGGTCACAACAACAATCTCAGATGAGCATCAACACTCTCGAACTTACAGCAATCCGCCTGGCCCTACAACGCCTAGTCCACGACATCGGCAAAACGCACGTCCTGGTGTATACGGACAACGTGACAGCGAAAGCGTATGTGAATCACCAGGGGGGCTCGAAATCCCGGCATCTACATCAGGAAGCCATACAATTGTTCACCTGGGCGGAAATCAATCTGAAATCCCTAAAGGCACTTCATATCAAGGGGATACAGAACGTTCAAGCGGACTGGTTGAGCCGTCAATCGATAGACCCACACGAATGGAGTCTCCATCCGGAGATATTTCGCTTTCTGACAAAGACATTCGGTTGCCCGGTGATAGACCTGTTCGCAACGAGAGAGAACCGGAAGACATCCCGGTACATGACAAAGACAAACGACATTCACTCAGAAGCAGTAGACGCCCTAAATCAACGTTGGCCACGAGGTCTGCTGTACGCCTTTCCACCGACTCCTCTCTTGACCAGAGTAGTAGCACAGATCATCACACAAGCAGCTCACGTGATCCTTGTAACCCCTTGGTGGCCAAGGAGGCCGTGGTTTTCAGACTTAGTAGAACTGAGCCTAGAAGCTCCAATCACCCTTCCATTACGACCGGACTTGCTGTCGCAGGGCCCTCTTCAATGCGATTCGATCGCGATGCTAAAGTTAACAGCATGGCACTTGAAGGCTCAGCGTTAAGGGGGGCGGGGTATTCCGAAGCTGTTCTGAAAACCTTGCAGCAGGCTAGGAGACCTGCAACGAGAAAATCGTATGCGGCCACTTGGAAGGTTTTTGCTCTCTGGGCAATGGACAGGGGGTTGGACCCATGTTTGGCTCGGGTTCAGACCATCCTTCAATTCCTTCAGGAGGGTTTAGAAAAGGGACTGCGCCCGAACACTTTGGCACGACAAGCCTCTGCCATTTCTTCGGTGCTACAATCCATTTCTGGCAGGAGGTTCCTACCACACAAGCACATCAACCAGTTTCTGAGGGCTGCCAGGAATATCTCCCCTCCAGTAGTCCATAGATGCCCTTCCTGGAGCCTCAGTTTAGTTCTGGATGCGTTGACAGGGCCTCCCTTTGAACCTCTTAAACACGTCTCCCTCTATATGTTATCCCTCAAGGTAGTGTTTCTGGTAGCGGTTACATCCGCTAGGAGGGTTTCCGAATTGGGAGCCCTGTCAATGGAGGAAAATTTTTGCCTGTTTAGTGAACAGTCAGTGACACTCAGGATGGACGAGGCGTTCATTCCTAAAGTGAATTCTACTTTCCATAGGGCCCAAGAAGTCATTTTACCATCTTTCTGTCCAAAACCTTCACACCCTAAGGAAAAAGTCTGGCACACCTTGGATGTGCGTAGAGCACTTAAGATCTACTTGAGGAGAACTAGTTCCATTCGGACTACGTCTGCCTTATTTATCAATATTAGACCCTCTTATGGGGGTAGGAAGGCCTCCAAGTCCCTGATCTCCCAATGGGTTCGCCAGTGTATTATTGAGGCTTATAAGGCCAAACAGAAGGTTCCCCCTCTTCAGATTTGGGCGCACTCAGTAAGGAGTGCAGCCACCTCCTACGCTTTTAAAGCCAGAGCATCTTACGCAGAGGTGTGCAGGGCAGCCACTTGGTCTTCCCTGCATACTTTTGTGAAGCATTATAAATTGGACCTGTACAGATCCGCAGAGGCGGCGTTTGGCAGGAGGGTCTTACAAGCGGTCCTGGAGGCTCCCGGGACTGTTTGTTCCCACCCTTAGTTTTGGAGCTGGGGTACATCCCAGCGGATCACTGCCAGGAGTCAGAGGGAGAAACAAAAATTGGTCACCTACCTCGGTGAATTTGTTTCTTCTCTGACGAGCTGGCAGTGATCCGGCCCTCCCTGTCAAACAGAGCACGGATATTGGGCGGGCCCTCCAGGGGTGTAAGATAATACAGGTAGTTGATTCTATAAGTTTATTAGCAGTTACAGTTATAAAGTTAAACAACCATAGATTATAAGAAGAAGCTGTTTTCTTGTTCCCTGAACACCTCACTCCCTGTACAGCGGGACATGCGCTTAACTGGAAAAGAACGCTTTAATGTTGTGTTAAGTAATTCCAGAAGTGGACAAGTGCCTCGGCTTGGATACAGACTGACCAAAATGGCGGGCAGCTCCACGCATGCGCAGAAGGTTTCTTCTTTCTTCTGCCTCCTGACGGTCATCCGCAGAGCTACCCAGCGGATCACTGCCAGCTCGTCAGAGAAGAAACAAATTAACCGAGGTAGGTGACCAATTTTTGTGTCCCCCAGGAATATGCAGATGATTGGTAGTTCTTTTGGGGGGCTTTGTATTCGCCAAAGTCCTTATCAACAGATGATCTGCGAATTGTAATAGCAGATCAATATATTGTTACAAGTCAGGAAATTAGGTTTCACGAAGCTGACTTAGAAAAAAGATAAGTGCCTTAAAGGTTGGAAAAGCTCCAGGCCCAGAATACATTTTAGCTGAGATTCTATTAGCGGCCCCTCAGTGGTGGGCCCATATTCTTGTTAAACTGTATGCCTGCATAGTTCAAGGTGCAGAGATCCCTTCAATTTGGAGGGAGAGTTGGACTGTTCCCATATATAAAAAGGGAGAGAGCACAGCACCAGGTAGTTATAGGCCAATCAGTCTCCTGTCAGTAGTTAGCAAATTGTTTGCCTCCACCCTGGTTCAGCATCTCCAAGAGTGGGCAGACCTCAGGAGGATTATACCTGAGAAGCAAAATGGTTTTAGATCCAATAGATCCACAATGGAATGTGCTTATATTGTGTCGCATGTTGTTACTAAATACGCAAGGATTAGGAAGGGAAAGATCTATATGGCTTTTATGGACTTCACAAAAGCCTTTGATAGCGTTCCAATGGAGAGATTATGGGTAAAGTTAAAAGCTATGGGTCTGAATGAGAAACTACTTGTGCTGTTACTCCAGTTTCATACTAATAACAGTGTAAGAATAAAATGTGGTGCAGGGTCTATAAGCCATGTCGCAATTCCCATTGAGAGAGGAGTGCGACAGGGGTGTGTCCTTGCCCCCCTCCTCTTTAATTTGTATGTTGCGGACCTTGTTAAGTTTATTAAGGAGAGAAGTCTGCACCCCCCAAAGATTGGTTATCATGACCTTTTTGCCCTACAATATGCTGATGACCTGATCCTCTTCTCCCAGTCGGAGAGGGGGCTCAGGGCATCATTCTCAGCACTTTTGGTCTATTGTGTCCTCAATGGCTTGGAAATAAACTGTGCTAAATCTAAAATTATGATTGGGGGAAGACAGCGTAGGGCTCGGTGTTGGAAAATCAGAGATGCCAAATTTGAAGGGGTCAGGTTGTTTTCATATCTGGGGGTTGTGTTGGCAGCCAGGGGAACATGGTCACAGCATATTAAACAAAGAGTGGATAAGGCTAGGAATACTACCAGAAGTATTCTTAAAGCAGAGTCTCTAGTGGAATTACCATATCAGTAATAAAGAAGGTTTTCCAGGCCAAGGTGCATTTGATGCTGACCTTTGGCCTGGAGCTGGTGCCCTGCCCGGATATTGTTCAACTGGAGAGAATTCAGAATGTTTTCATATGTAAGGTTTTAAGAGTGGACAATAGCGTTCCGGGGGCTGTGGCACGTGCAGAATTAAATTTATACTCCATAGAGCACTATGTTAGAATGTCTGTGGTTAGGTTCTGGTTGAGATTACTGAGTAATGAGCAAGAAACATTGCACACCCTTTGTTTGATGGAGGAACTTGCCCATGAGGGGCCTATAGTGTACCCCTGGATTAAGTATTTGGCTTCTATATTGAGGGATTTGGGGTTTTCTTTCGGATATTTCCAAGGTCAGTCCTTGGTTAAAATTAAAGATCAATTGATGTAGCAATTCAAAGGGACATATCTGTGATTTCAGTCTGGAAAGTGGACCCTCAATTAGGAAAAGGAAATTGAGCTTTTATATGGAACCATACCTAGATCTAATAATAAATAAAAGGTTAAGGCGTTTCTATACTCTTATGCGGTTCCAGATGCTGCAGACTGCAGTGACAGAAGGTAGGAGTCAGGGGTTTCCCTACCATCAAAGAAAATGTTCTTGCCAGTTGCAGGAGATAGAGACTGCAGAACATTTTCTCCTGGAGTGTCCCCATTATGGAGGACTCAGGGAAACATGGTTGAGTCCACTTTTAAAGAAAGCACTTGCAGTGTTAGAGGATCCTTATGTTTGTCTCTCGAACCTGACCCACAGTGAGGATGTTATAGCAGTGGTGACGTTTTGTCTTCTTGCCCAGAAGAACCGTGGTAGTGTTTGTTAATTAATTGTGCCTAATCTTGAGCAAATTTTGGGAATTGGTCTACTGTCTCTGGTTAGTTGATAATACCTGTACATATAAATATCAGGTTTTGCCTGCAGTTCAGTTAGTTTTGATTGATTTATTTAGCTAATATTGTTCAGTAAGAGGTTACATTCCCCAAACCTACCTGACTAATACCTTCTATGTTAGGTACTGTAAATTACTATTTTATCTGTGCGATTTGTGCTAACTTTATTATGATAAATGTATATGGCTGTACAATGATGTGAATCTGAATATAAAGTTGAATGTGAATGTGTGTAAATCTGTGGGCTAAGGTGAAAGCCAAGCTGTCAATAAAATTTACTATTTACTATGTTTACTATTTATATCAATGTAAAGACCTGTCCCTTTCTCCCCAGAACTAAACATGATGACATTTTACTGAGTGTCCTTTTGGCTCCCAAACAGGCGACACAACAGATGCTGAGGTGGGCAGAAGTCAAGTTTTCCCGAGCGGTGAGCAAGTTCCGGAAGCCCTTATCAAACCTGTACAGCTTTTCAGCCAGGTAACAGTGAGATGGAGAGGGTTTCTGTTTTCAGGTGAATTCTGTGCTGTAGAGTAGAATATGGTAACACAGGCAGCTTTAGGTAGACGTGACAGAAATCAGAGCGGGTGCTGGGTTCTAAATTAGGGGTTACCGCTCAGGAAAAGGACCTTGGAGTCATTGTGGACAATACATTGAAATCCTCAGGTCAATGTGCAGCGGCCATCAAAAAAGCAAACCGGTTGTTAGGAATTATTTATAAAGGGATAGAGAATAAAACTGAAAATATCATAATGCCACTTTATAAGTCAATGGTGCGATGGCACCTTGAATATTGTGCGCAGTTCTGGTCGCCCCATCTCAAAAAAAGATATTATTGAAATAGTAAAGGTACGGACAAGGGCAACAAAAATGATCGGGTATGGAACGGCTCCTCTATGAAGAGAGGCTGGATAGGTTGGGGATTTTAGCTTGGAGAAGAGATGATTGAGAAGGGACATGATAGAAGTTTATAAAATCATGAGCGATGTGGAACATGTTAATAGGGAATGGCTATTTACCTTCTCAAATAATACTAGGACTAGGAGACACTCCGTGAAACTAATAGGTAGCAGATTTAAAACAAATAAAAGAAAGTATTTTTTCACTCAACGCACAATTAAGTTGTAGAATTTGTTGCCAGAGGACGTGATCAAGGCCAGTAGTATAACTGGGTTTAAGAAAGGATTGGACAAGTTTCTAGAGGATCGGTCCATTAGCAGCTATTAGCCAGGTAGGTTTGGGGAATGTAACCTCTTACTGTCGGGAGCTGGGAGTGAACAACAGTGAATGGATTGCCCCACAATAACCTGTTGGGTACTTCAAGCAACCGAGATGTCGGAGACAGGATGCTGGGCTCGATGGACCATTGGTCTGACCCAGTATGGCACGTCTTATGTTCTTATGACAACCTAGGGTCCTGAAATCAAAGGGGCCCCATGACTGCTCTTAAGAAAATACTTTAAAGGAAACATACATGCTTTGCTATGCCATGATGACCCCCCTCACTCTCATACACACAACACACTACTATGCCATGCCCCCCTCACACTCACTCTGGGAAAGGGCAGGGGCTTATTCTCTCCATTGCCCCTTTGACCGTAAGGAGCTACGCCAGGAACAGCCTTCTCCTTTCTAAGGTCCTTCACTGAGCCTCAGCCACCACCCTTGTAGCTCAGCACTGGAGAAGGAAAAAGAAAGGGTGGGGCTTACCACCTGGCCAATCAGAGTTGAGTTTGGCCCTGCTCAATTTTTTTCCCCCTCCTGCCCAGCAGGGCTAAACTCCAGTTTCAGCTCCAGCAGCTTGGCCTGAACTGGTTGTGTGTGCGGTGGGGAGCTGCTACTAGTGTATATTCTGATAAAACTTAAGGGCCCATTATAAAAAAAATTATTCATAGGACCCCGCAACACCTAGAGCTGCCACCGCTGTACAGATATTCAAACACCTACCTTTAAAGTCGGCTTATATTATTATTACTGTCTGCTTCCCTGAGAATCCATGGCCTCAAGCTGAGAGAACAGCTATCATGCTACAGCTCCCACTGTTAGGTTGCATAGCTTGCATGCATTTGACTGCATTCTACACTGTTTGCAGGGAACAACTGTACGAGCTGTTTCCCTCTCCATTTCCCATTGTATGAACTCTAACCCTGCCCTTTATTGGTATAGTCTCTGCGGCATGATAAACGAGTCCCTTGTGCCCTGCAGGAGCTGTTCAGTAGCAGTCAGACTGCCAGTGCTGCCCAAAGGGAACCACGCGGTGGACCTGGCCAACATTACTAATTACCTCATTGAAGAGAAGCTGATGAAACCTCTACGGGAGCTGTACAGCATCAACCCAGTGGCCGAGTTTTATAGATTCAAGCGGAGGATGATGGAGAGCCCTTTTGAATGTAAGTTCTTTCTGTGTTTGTTTGTTTGTTTATTTATTTTTACCCTGCCCCTCTTGCAAAAGCGACTCGGGGCAGCTTACAATTATCAAAAAATTAAAACCACCATTACAATATAAATATAAATGCAAAACATATAAATAAATAACAGTATAAAACTACACTAAAGACTTGTGCATAAAAGTCCCCTACCCCAACCCTTCCTGCCCTCCCCCGCCAAATGCCTGGCAGAAGAGCCAGGTCTTACAGTTTCATCAGAAGGTGAGAAGATTTGGGCTGAGGTGAACCTCCACCGGGAGGAAATTCCAGAGCAATGGCGCAACCACTGAGAACGCCCTCCCGTCTGTCCGAACTCGCCAGTATTCCAGGTGGGTGCCCTCGAACGACCGCAGGGGCCACTCGGGGGTGAAGCAATCACTCAGATAAGTAGGGCCGAGGCCATGAAGGGCTTTAAAGGTCAACACCAGCACCTTGAATTGGGCCTGGGCCAGAAGACAAAAGGCAGTGAGTGCAGTGCTTGGAGCACTGGTGTTATGTGCTCCCTGTGGCCCATACCAGTAAGGAGGCAGGCTGCTGAATTCTGCACTAGCTACAGCTTCTGAACCGTCACCACGGGCAGCCCCACGTAGAGTGCATTGGAATAATCTAGCCTCGAGGTGACGAAGCATAGATGATAGTGAAGAGATCGGAGTCTGAGACATCTTCATCAGATGTAATTGGCAAAATGCGCCCCTGGCTACAGCCAACACCTGGGAATCCATGCATAGCTGTGAGTCCAGGAGCACCTCCAGGCTCTGCGCAGATGGAGCCAAAGGAGGATGGATACCCCCAATAACGGGGGAAACCTCATCACCCAGATCACTAACATCCATCTACTAACATCATCTCTGTCTTATCAGGATTGAGCTTCAATTGGATTGACCTCATCCAATCCCCCACAGCAGCCAAGCACCGAGATAGCAACGAGACAGCAGAGCCTGGGTCAGATGAAAATGACAAATACAGCTGGGTGTTGTCAGAATACTGATGGCAACGAACCCCCCAGCTGCCTCCCCAAGCAGCATCATATACATGTTAAACAAGAGAGGAAACAGAATGGAACCCTGCGGGATCTCACACAGGAGGCCACCAGGGGACGAAGTACAGTCCCCTAGCACCACCTGCTGAGATCTATTTGCGAGGTAGGAATGAAACCATTGCAAAAGTCTCATTCACCCCCACCAGGTTCCGCAGGTGTGTCACCAGCAACTCATGGTTAACGTTTTTGAAAGCCGCTGATGAGGACCAACCAGGCCATACAACCCTTGTCCAGTTCTACGAGGAAGTCGTTGACCAAGGCCACAAGCGCCATCTCTGTGCCGTAACCTGGGCGAAAGCCAGACTGCATGGGATCAAGAAAACCGATGCCATCCAAACGTGCCTGAAGCTGACAAGCCATTACCCGTTAATTACCTTCCCTAAAAAGTAGGGCTGAAACTGTTAATTGATTAATTGAACCAATTAATTGATTGGTCTAAAACCAATTACAATTTGCGCCCCCCCCCTCCCCCCATTACTCTGTTAGCTGCCAGGACCTTGAGTCCGAAGCTCAAGGGGACGCATTCCAGCGGAAGGCAAGTTCACCCAATGCATGCAAATTAGGTGAATCTATGCAAATCTATGCACGTTTATAAAAATCTATGCAATTCTGCAAATCGATGCACATTTTAATGGCTCGATTAATTGACAGCAAGGCTTAATCAATTAATCAACTAACATTTCTAGTCAGGTTGCAGCCCTACTAAAAAGGAAAGTTTAGAAACAGGCCGATAACTAGCCAGGGCACCAACATCAAGCAATTTTTTTTTGAGGAGGGGCCAGACCACAGCCTCCTTGAGGCAAACCAGCACCCTCCCCTCCCAAAGGGAGGCACTGATTACCCTCACCAGCACCGGCCCTAATGTCTCCCTCGTAGCTCTTACTAACCAGGACGGGCATGGATCTAATTCACAAGTCATGGCTCGAACAGACCCAGCACATCGGCCGCATTGGCAGGTGTCGCCAATTGAAATTCATCCCACAAAACATGACCAGACAGGGCATTCCTAGCCTCTGGCTCAGCCACTGCCTCTAAAAATGACAGAGTCAAAGTCATGCTCAATGTGAGCGATTTTGTCCGCAAGGTACTTCAAAAACATGTTACAACAGGCCATGGACAAATCTGGTTCCAGGCAGAGACAGGCTGGGCTGACAAGACCTCTCACCCCCTGGACATGACTGAGCAGACACAATGAGTGCAGCAAAAAACTGCTTTTTTGCTGCCCTCATCGCCATGGCATAGGACTTCAAAAATGCTCTATACTGCAACCAATCATCTTGGGCCTGAATACAGCGCCACCGTCGCTCCAACTGCCTCCTGTCATGCTTCAGACATCCCAGGTCATCCATGAACCACAGGGACCTGCGGAGCTGAAGCATTGGAAGTGGACTCCTAGGAGCCACCCGATAAATAGCCCCAGCCAACCAGAAGGCCATGAGGTAATCACTGGAACAGCCATCGAGGTCAACAGGTATCTCCCCAAGAGCATTCCAGAACACTTCCGGTTCCATAAGTCTCCTGGGATGGACCATCCGAAATGGTCCCGCACCTCTATGGTCAGGCAGGTGTGCTAGGATGGAGGTTTGCAGGAGGTAACGGTCCGACCATGGGAAGGGTGAACACTAGGGGTGGGACCCCCGGCCCATTACCGGCTACCGGATTTACCGGTTACCAGTTCCATGAAAACCGGATTCCCGGATTAAATCCGGTATACCGGTACCGGATTTATTCCATTGGTTTCAATGGGGCGCTGTGTCCCCATTGAAACCAATGGAATAAATTCCTCCCCCTCCCCCTCCCA
>QEPC01001501.1:528419-551927 GCA_003113815.1 Sphenodon punctatus
CTGGGGGGGGCTCGCCTGGCTTTTCTTTTTTAAAACAAAAAGCCAGGCTGGGCAGGGTGGGTGGGGGGTGTCCCCCCTTCCACCCGCGCAGCCTGGACTCGGGGAGGTTTTTTTAAAAAAAAACTGTTTTGCTGGGGCTTTAATTTTTTTGACATTGCAGCCATTTTTAAATGGCTGCAATGTAAAAAAAACGGTACACCGAAATCCGGTACCGGGTCCGGATTACCGGGTCGAATCTGGTAATGCCGGTACACCCGATACCGGCATTATCGGATACCGGTAGATCCGGAATTCCCATCCCTAGTGAACACAACATACACCCATCCAATCATCGGACCCCCGCCTCAAGATCAGTGCAGAAAACCAAATCCAGAGTATGCCCCCGCTCATGTGTTCGGCCCCTCACCACCTGGGACAGGCCCATGGTTGCCATGGCGGCCATGAATTCCTGCTCCGCCCCTTCAATTCAGCTTAGGCATGGATATTGAAGTCCCCCAAGACAATAAGCTTAGGGGACTTCAAGACCAGGTCTGAGACCAGGACTGCTAGGGATGCTTCTAACCTTCCTGGTATTCTTGTTCTAACCAAGGAATGGGGAACCTCAGGCCCAGGGACAAAATGCAGCCCACAGCTAGTTTTTATTTTGACTCTTTCCAGTTCCTGGGTCTGGCCCCTGGGTTCAGTTCCTACCCTCAAGCACTGAAAGAGCGAGCTGAGGGGAAAGGAGCAGAGAGGAGACCATGCACTCAAGGGCAGGGAACACTTCATGGCACAGATCCACCATCTGCACGCTCCTCTTCCTGAGTTTGCCTCTTAAACACCCCTGCACATCTATGCAGCCCTCAGAGCTTGTACTAATTTTCAAAGTGGCTTCTTGGAGGGGAAAAAGTTCCCCATCCTTGGTCTAATCTATGATTTTTCTCATCTTGTTGCCCATTGGATCTTAGAGAGGTTAGGAGAGACGGCATTCAATTGTATTTCATATTAACTGGCGCAGCAGACCCCTGCAGAGCAAATAAAGCAAACACCAACTCCAAGTCTGTGTAGGGGCTGAAGATGGAATCTTGTCCATTCATAGTTTCTGATCGGAACTAGGCATTTCATTCAGTCCAATTGGACCAAACAAGAAACCAAAATGCGCACATACAGAATGGCTACCACCGTTCTGCACATGCACAATGGCTGACACCATACAATAAGATGGCAGCCCCAATGCTGGAGCATGTTGTTGTATGGGGAGGGGGAGGCGCAAGCTATTGTACGGCTACCGCCATTTTGCATATTCACAGAACCGCAGCGCCCATTTTGCACATACGCAAAATAGCCTGGTCGGAATTCTGACCAGAATTTCATCAGGCCATTCCGATTCCATGGAAAATTTCCATGAAATTGGGGTCGCCTTTCCAAACCAGGCCTAGTTTGTGTGAGATCTTTACATGCAGCACAGAAACAGCATGTTAGAAAACCTCCATGTTGGGAAATTTGGAGTTACTGGGTGTTAACACATGTTGCTCTAGCTACTTGCACATTCTACCTTGTGTGAAATCCATTGGAATTGTCACAGGATCAACAGACATTTATGATCCTGCTACGTGTCTGATGGATCAACACGGGTCAGAATTGTCCTACCTCATGCAGCAGCTGCTGGGAGATCTCTATAGAGCATGTGCCTAGTGCCTGCCCACCAGGGGCTCCCAGCAACTGCTGTAGCAAACAGTGAAAGGTGGCATCCCCACCCCAGGCCCTGCGGCCTGTCAAACTGCAAGTGTATGAGAGGAGGAAGCACAGGCTCTACGGGAATCCCAAGAGTCACTGAGCACATTCCCATAACCAGGATATAAGCGCTTTTTCTTTCCCCCGCATATTATAATGATGTGGGAAGAACTCCATGCGCTTATTTACGAGTGCTTCCACTTGTTTTTTAACCGCATTTGGGGGCAGCCAAAAGCTACCTTTACAAGGGTGCATTTGAAATGCCTTGCATAAATCCTCTTATTGGAATGGTAGCTAGTCAGTATCATGTCAGTTACGCAGCGCTCCGCTTCCCCGGCTCTCGGGTCCCGGAGAGGGGAGAGGAGCGGAGCCAAGAGCCGGGAAGCAGGGCGCTGTGGGATTTGCGGGTATATAGTAAAGGTGAGAATGTGGAAAGGTGCATTATTTAAACTGGCTTCTGAATGTGATTTGCACAAAAAAAAGAGAGTGTGAATAGCGCAGGATTCTATTTATGCGCATTAGGATATTAGCAGCATTTACAGATACCCGCATTTTCTTGTATGTGGGAATGCGCTAACTGCTGCTATGCTCTTAAGAACATAAGTGCCATACTGAGTCAGACCAATGGTCCATCAAGCCCAGCATCCTGTCCTCCGACAGTGGCCAATCTTGATCGCATGGGAGAAGAACCAACAGTCACAATGGGCAATCCATTCTCTGTTGTTCACTCCCAGCTCCCGACAGTAAGAAGATCATCCCGGAAGCTACTTGGTTAATAGCCATTAATGGACCTACTCTCCAAGAACTTATCCAGGCCTTTTTAAAACCCAGCTATAATACCGGTCTTTACAACGTCCTCTGGAAACAAATTCCATAAGTTAATTATGCGTTGAATGAAAAAGTACTTCCTTTTATTTGTTTTTAATCTGCCAGCAGCTAGTTTCATGGAGTGTCCCCTAGTTCTAGTACTATTTGAGAGGGTAAATAACTTCCCTATCTACTTGTTCCACACCACTCAAGATTTTAAAAACCTCTATCATGTGCCCTCTTAGTCTTCTCTTCTCTAAGCTTGAAGAGACCCAGCTTGTCAAGCCTCTCTTTGTACAGAAGCCATTCCGTACCCTTTATCATTCTTGTTGCCCTTCTCTGTACCTTTCTAGTTCAGCTATGTCTTTTTTGAGATGGGGCAACCAGAACTGCACACAGTATTCCAGGTGCGGTCGCACCATTGACTTGTACAGAAGCATTATGACATCCTCAGTTTTATTCTCTATCCCTTTGCGAATAACTCCTAACATTCTGTTTGCTATTTTGACTGCTGTTGCACACTGGACTGAGGATTTCAGTGTATTGTCCACAATCACTCCCAGATCCTTTTCCTGAGTGGTTACTCCTAGCTTAGTACCCAGCATTGTGTCCTGCATAGTTTGGGTTATTTTTCCCTATGTGCATCACTTTGCACTTGTCCACATTAAATCTCATCTGCCATTTAGATTCCCAGGCACCTAGTCTCGTAAGATTCTGTTGCAGTTCTTCACAGTCTGCTCGTGTTTTAACTACCTTGAATAACTTGGTTTCATCTGCAAATCTGATCACCTCGCTCTTAACGCCCCTTTCCAGATCATTAATGAATACATTAAACAGCACCGATCCCAATACAGATCCCTGGGGCACATCACTTTTTACATCTCTCCATTGTGAAAACTGACCATTCAGTTCTACTCTTTGCTTCCTATCCTTTAACCAGTTACCGATCCATGGTAAGACACTACCTCCTAATCCCATGACTTTTTAATTTTCTCAAGAGTCTTTTATGCGGGATCTTATCAAATGCTTTCTGGAAATCCAGGTACACTATATCTACCAGGTCTCCCTTGTCCGCATGCTTATTTACACCCTCAAAGAATTCCAACAGTTTAGTGAGGCATGACTTACTTTTGCTAAATGCATATTGACTCTTCCCCATTAAGCCACGTTTATCAACATGCCCAGCAATTCTGTTCTTAATTATAGTTTCCACCATTTTGCCCAGCACAGATATCAAACTTACTTGTCTGTAGTTTCCAGGATCACCTCTGGATCCCTTTTTAAATATCGGGGTTACATTTGTCACCCTCCAGTCCTCAGGTACCGTGGCAGATTTTAGCAATAGGTTACAAATTACCAACAGTAGGTCTGCGATTTCATATTTGAGTTCCTTCATAACTCTTCCCACTTGGCTTTTCCGAAGTTGCAGCAGCTACGTGCAGTTGCTTGCGCCTTACAGTGGTAGGGTGACCAACTCAAGGACAGTATTTTGCAGGATGCGCACTTTCCATTTAAGGGACATTGGGACTGTAGGAAAAAGACTCCATTTTCGAGGCAGTTTCAGGACAGGTGGTCACCCTATATGGTGGGCCTGCAGGTAGCTGACACGCAGCAAGACACATACAAACACAGCAACCAGCCTGCATGTTGGTGACAAGTAGGTAGCACGACATCTGTTAATGCCCACTGTAATAGGTACAATATGCCTCTCACTTACTCCTGTGTCCCTTGAGTATTTGGGCTGAAATAGCCTCTCGGCCCTGCTCCTCTTGGTCAGGCCCTGTCACTTCTGATGGAGTCATTGCAATTATTATTATTATTATTATTATTATAAACATTTATATAGCGCCAGCCATGTGCCTGGCGCTGTACAGAACATAGAAATAGACGCGGTCCCTGCCTGTGACTTACAATCTAAACGACAAGGAGGGGGCCCTCCTGGAGAAGCCGCAGAAATGATATAGCATAGGGCCCCACACCCTTTAATCTAGTTTTATTTCTGACAGCCTACGGTGTGCTCCAGTAGAGCCAATAACTGGTCAAAATGGAGGGCCTTCGAGTGGGTTCCCTTGGCCTGATGGTCAGAGGTGCTGAGCACCCACAGCTCCTGTTGATTTCAGTTGGAGCTGGGTCCATAGCACTACTGGAAGGCACATCTCTAGTCTCACCTTGGATTTGGGTTGGATTTTTCACACATGAGACAGCCCCTTAACATTTATTTGTTGTACCTGTTGGCGTGTGTAGGTTTAGCAGTATTATTTAGTACTTAGCAGTGTCTGGGGGACCTGTGGAGATTTGCTAAAGCCTGTCTGAGCATTTTCTGGATGTGGTCTAAGACCTTTTTATTTGGCCAAACATTTGACAGATGGGGATAGGGCTTAGGGAGGTGGGGAAGGTTTTTTTAATGGTTTTATTTATTTATATATGTTCTTTCTCTGTGCGGCAGGGCACCAAGAGCCCACTGAACATGGCAGGATATAACTTTAAATAAACAAACATACTGAGACAGGTTCAGATGCAAAATTGGGTTCCCAATTTTTGAGTTCTAGGCTGTTTGCCTTTAGGTTTTTGGGGTCAGGCTGGTCTCTAGTTCTTTGGGAGCTAACATGTTTTTCTTGCTGGACAATCTATAAAATATTCAGTCCTGCTCAACAATTTATAACTGACCTAGAGTTTACACTGGAGAATCTCTGAACTCTGCACTACCCAACCAGTTATTTGATCGTTGTATGCATGTAATGAGTGGTGTGTATAATGCTCTGGGAATGACTGGGTGGGACCAACGTTTCACTGTCCTCCTCCAGATCATGCTGTGCTGATGGGGAGCAATCACTTGATGACTTTTGATGGAAAACTGTACGGCTTGGCATCAAAATGCAGCTTCCTGCTTGCCAAGGATTTTGTCCACAACACCTTCACTGTCGTACTGAACCAGGACACCAGTGCTGCTGGGAAATCAATACATGTAGAGATGAATGGGACAACCATCCTTATCTACCCAGGACTGAAGGTAAAAGGAAAAATTCAAACTTTTCCAGGAGAGAATGTACAAAAACAAAATCATTACCCTGTAACAAGGTGACCACAGCTCTATTTGTTAAAACTCAAAACTTGGGCCACGTTTCAAAGAACAGATAATCCAATGTAGTTAAGTGTTACTTCACTTTAGCTTCTGATTCATTCGCACATACAAAGCCCTAAACTACAGTTATTCAGGAGTAGGACAACACTTCCTACTTTGAAGTGAACCCTTTACTTCGAAGCAAAACCATTGTTTGCCATGACCAATGGCAGAGATTGCAAAACAACTGCTTGTGTTTGTAGCTGGAGTGTGAGTGGTACCAAAGTGGAGTAGTTACTTCATTTTAATTAAATCAAAGTAGTTACTTGAGTTTAAACACTACTTGTTAAAACATGGCCCACCTTCTAAGGTAGGAGTGGGCGGGGAACCTTTTCCTCCTGTGGGCGATTTTGAAAATTAGTTTTAAGTCTTATGGGCTGGATAGGAGTTGGAGACAGGGGTGTTTAAGGCAAGAGCTCAGGATGTGGGATGGGAAGTGGGGGTAGAAGCTGAGATGAGGGTAAGTTTTCCTGTACCGTCAGGAAATACCTACCTTTCAGGAGCGCTTGCAACTGTTCATCAGTATTTCTTCACTATTCATGGATTCCGCGTTTCTGCTATTGCAAGATCGGTACCTATAATTTTCTGGCATATATTAATTTTTATCAATGTACGGCACTTTTAAGTACTGTAAATTGGCACAATTTAAGGCAGGCAGCAATTGCAGCACAATTGGCACAATTGAAAGCAGAAGGTAAGGCGAGGTGAACAACTCAAAGTGCTGTAAATCGTAAAACAGCAAAAAGCCAGCAAATTTCCTTGTCATGTGAATGAAGGCGAATGACCTGTTTCCAATGGAAACAGCATTTCCTGCAATTGCTCATTTCAGGCCTCGGGAAGGGTTCATATGATGGATCTATGCTATGGGTCCATCCCCTATTTTTGAGTGCATGCTCTCATCACTGCTCTTTAAGTGGTCTAATAAACAGCTGGGGGTCCCCAACTTACACCAGTTCCCAACTTACACCAGTGCTCTGTGCTCTGCACTGGCTGCCTATAGTCTTCTGGGCCCGATTCAAGGTGTTGGTGATTACCTATAAAGCCCTATATGGGCCTAGGCCCTACCTACCTGTCAGGCTGCCTCACCCCCCAGATTCTGGATAGGCCCCTGCAGTCCGCTGGGACTGCCCTTCTTGAAGTCCCCCGGGTTCCCGGGGGGCGACTATAGATAGGACATTCTCGGTGGCCGCACCTAGGCTGTGGAACTCCCTGCCAGCAGAGGCCCAGGGGCCCTGGCCATTTCTTCCTTTCATCAACAATGCAAGACCTGGTTGTTCCGCCAGGCCTTTGTTGAAGATTATGGGTAGGGGGGTTGTGGGTTAGGGTGGTGGGGTTTCTCTATGTTTTCTTACTTTTCTTTTGACGTCCCCCATTGGGATTGAAGGTTTTATTAGGTTTTATTTTTATTCATATTTATTGTATTTATATTATTGTATTTTTCTATTTTATGTTTATGAATTGTTAGCTCGGGGTGAGCTGCTTTGCAGGAGGGGTGGGGTATAAATTATGTAAATAAATAAATAAATAAATGTTAGAAAGAATTACAGCCAGTCGTGATTCTGTCCCTGTGATCCTAAGGGTGCACAATGTCTTAGATGAAATGGGCAGGTGGCAAGGCAGTGCCCGCCTGTAGGTGGTCATGTGGAGGTTGAGCCCCAGCCCACAAACTGCACATTATGCAGGGAGAATTTTTGCCTCCTTGCCCCATTAGGAGCTCCATAGCACAACCTAGGCCTTTATACAAACGGTGGTCTAATCCAGTACCCAGAAGTAATCATTGCCTCATGATACAGTCCAGCCATATTTAAATAATTGAACATTTGTCTTGAGGTGAAATTCAGGGAACTTCGCCCATTATCAGTTACTTACCTTGAATTTTCCTTATCTTCAAACAGATTTACAAGAAGTACAATTACTCTTTGATAGAAGAGGATTGCCAAAATCTTGATCTGCCCATTGAAAAGTCGAGCATCAATACAAGAAAAGAAGCTAGCAGTATAGTAGTGTCCAATCAGAATGGTGCTGCTTTCACATGTGACCTTCACTATGACCTCTGCACTATTACACTGGATGGATGGCATCATGGTCAGTATTAAACAAGCAGCATCACCAGGTTTGCTTTATCCATTTGCATTTGGAAGATTCCAGGATAAAAGAAACCAGGCTTCCCATGGGCTGCCCTTCTCAACAAATCCTGGAGGTGACCGGTAGCTTTCTCAATCTAGACGCCAGAGGGTCCCAGTTTAATGTGATGCAATGTGCAGTCTCCCTGTAGCAATGACAGCAGTTTACATGGTATTCCTGTATTTTTACATTGTCTTGGGGTGAAAACAGACATGATGCTAAAGGAACCACTCTTTAACCACCCTTGGTGGTTATTTATGCATGTTGCAGGGCTGTATTGGTGCCCTATGCAGCCCTGAAACATGCATAAATAACCACCAAGGGTGGTTAGCATCATGTCTGTTTTCACCCTTGGATACGGTTTAGCAGCTGAGAATGAGGAGGAGGTACCAATAATTAGTGCTGAATCGAGTACCTGCCAGAATGAGCAAACCTGTTGATTTTGGATGATCTGAGCAGTGAACACGAATCAATCCATTACCTGTTTACGTCTTTTGGGGTTGTTCAGTCTGGTTATTTTGTTCATTTTGGCCATTTCCATTTTTTACACCACCTGTATTCGTTGTTCCTGGCAAAAACAACCAGAAAGGAATTAAATAAACCAAGCAAATGAACTGAACCAGCCGGATGCAGTGACCCAAAATGCTTTCTCAAACATTGCTCGAATTTCATTCGGGTTGACCACACCTGCCTCAAACTCACAAACCATTCTGCAAGCATTTATTTTGCTCCCAATTTCAGCATCTCCCTGCTTGGTTTGAGGCATCACCTCCAGACTGAGCGAAACTTTGATTTCTCTGGGTTGTTCCATGGATCTGCAGGAACCTGAATTATCTGAGAATATTTTTTTTAGACAGCTGAGTCATGTTGGACAGGGGTGGGATAAAGGAACTCGCATGCCCCTTTCCAACATGGCCACGCCCACTCCAGAGCATCATCATGATATCACAATGCTCTGAAGAGGGTGTGGTCAGGACAGAAAGGGGTGCGAGTTCCTTTGAAGGAAAAATGGGTTATAAGAACATACACTATAAAAGGATTATGGTCCAAAAATGAAGACCAAATCCAAACAGAGATAAGTACAATTAATAATGTTATGCAGCCACACACATAAAACTTCAAAATAAAAAAATCCTCCCAGACGCGTTTGGGGGCACAGCCCCTTTGTCAATGGGATATTATAAACAAATCCTATTAAACATCTAGATTGCCACTGAAGAGACAAAACCCCACAAGCAGCTTAAGAGCCATAAAAGTTCTTTATATTCAAGCACTGATATTAATCTTCAGTCTCACTACAGCTGTTTAGCAGTTTCTCATTATCATTCCGTACTGATAAAAATTAAAACACATAGACACCATAAAAGCAAGGCCATAGGCCATAATGCATGCACAGCAGAATTAAAGCTTCAAGAAGGTGGCATCCCACTCTGCCTAATCAATATACAGGATACATGTGTTTGTTTGTTTATTTGGCACTGACTCTCGCCCTGGCCATATATACAGCAACATAAAATGAAGTAAAATACAATGAAAGCAAAGCATAAAACATTATAGTATATAAAATCCCATCAAATCTAGGAGGAATTAGAGATAAAACAGTTGGTCCTATAGACATATACATCAAAATAAAAATCACAGCTAAAGTCGAATACATGTGTTCCATACCTGAAAATATATGAGTCACTACGAGGGCCACACAATAGTCGGTTCGATAGCTAGTATGCAGATATCTGTGTGTATGGACACATGTGATTCCATTGCAGCCCTGCTATAGAGCCTGGCTCTTAGCTCAGGCTGCAGAGATTCATGATTTTCACTCTGAAAGTCTCTAGTATAATATCCAGTGAGGTGTCCAAGTTGATGACCCGCATGCTCTTGGCAGACCCATCCACAACTCTCAAGCTCATGCTCGAAGTCTTTTCTGAAACCTCTCTGATCTCGAATAGCCACAAGGGGTATTGTAAGTCCATTGCACTAGGGCACCCATGTCTTTCTCCACAGCCCCCATTTCCAAAGCAGCTTACATCTGTAATAAATAAATAAATTAAATAAAAAATGACCAACTGAGCACAGGAGATTTATTGCAATACTATAAGCCACCAGGAGAGGCAGCAATGACTTGTTAATAAATGGCTGGTGTTGCAATGGCTTTCTGTGGGGTATCGATTGCTGCATTTCATTTGTGTGCCACGCTGCTTCTCCAGTGCTGAGCACTGTGGGTGTGGGTCTAGAAGCTACAGCAACCCCTTTCTTTGGCCTGAGTCTGCATAACTAACTTGCAGCTCAAACACCAGCAGGCTACATGCCTTAATAAAGTCACCCCAACGGAGCCTTTATATTAAGATGCCAGCAGATGTCTGATCTGTGCATCAGAACTCTTGGCTGCATTTCTAACTGGTTTTGGAAGGTGGGAGTGAGAAGCTGCTGCGAGGATGCCCGTGCAAGATGTCCCTGCAACCTGAACGCACCATCTTTCTATCTCCCCAGGCCAGAATGGTGTCTAAGCCCAAGTTATTTCCATATCACTGATTCAAACTTTATTTGGTTTCAGGTGTCTCTGCAGGTCTCTTTGGTACCAATGATAATGAGGGTGCCAATGAAGGGCTGCTTCCCGATCACACCTATGCTGATAATGGGCAGGAATTCACTCATGGGTGGCAGGTAAACCAGCTGTGTCACTGCTACTATATATTATCTGTCTGTTTGTTTATCTGTTTGGATTTGTATCCCACCTTTCTCTTGAAGACTCTGGGCAGCTTATAGCATGAAACATACAAAAAATATAAAAACCAGTAAAGAGATGAAACTCCTCTATAATTCCAATTAAAACCACTCCGACCCCTGAACTCTATCCCTGCCTCCTAAAGGCATGGCCAAATAAGTAGGCTTTACATTGCCTCTGGAAAATGCTCCGGCTCGGGTTTTGGCAAACCTCCAAGGGAAAGGCGTTCCAAAAGCTGAGAATGCCTCATAATATGGGATTAGTGCAGTGATGGAATTTGCAAGTGGGTGCCCCCAACTGACTTTAAGGAGCATGATGTTTAAAGGGAACCTAGGAAGGAAGGGGCTTTCTAAGGTACTTGAATATAGAGCTCCCTGTCAGCTTGGGATGAACTAAGGTTGCTACTGTTGTGGATTTCTCCTCTAGATCCACTGGGTTCGGGTGGGCTCACCAATTCGAGGCTGTACACAGAGTCTGGGTAACTATCATTAGTTTATTCAGCATACAACGCGTTGGGCAGACACTGCAAAGGAGTGCTGCCCCCTTGGGACAGTTCAGCAAGCTTTTATACAAAAATGCAAAACTGTGCTTCACACATGCGCATATACAGTTATCTAGCTGGGTTTTTCCACTTGCCAACTCATCATAACCTTTCCTCTAGTTAAGACAGTACATTTGGTTACGTCCCTAGTTGCTCAAGTTATCTGCTCCCTGCATTCCATTCTACTCCCAGGCCCATCCTGTTCATTCTTATCAGTAATGTTCCTTCTTGCTGACACATAGCACACTTTATAACTGTTCTAGCTGGCTTTCTGTATTTTTCCACCTCAAGTCCTCCCTTTTGATGCCCCTTTAGATCATCCTAAAGGGCATCACCACCACCTAGTCCTGAGTCCCCATGGGCCTCTGAGGGGTCCCTTGGCCGGGGACCGCCGAGGGGCTGTAAGAGTGGCGTAAGCTGGGCTGGGGTTTATGCTGACCATCTGTGTTACCTTTTCGGGGGAGCTAGAGGAACAGCTCTTTGCAATGATCAGCCACAAGCATTTCCAAGCACACAGGCATATAACAATGATTACAAGCACAATAAAGACAGGTTGCAACATATGCAAAAGCCAAGAAGGGAGGCCCCAGCCACTAAACCATGAGTCAAAAGGGCTTGTTTCTTGTTTCATGCCCTCAACCAGGTCCCTAAGCTCCTTTAACCCTTGCTCATAGGTCTTAGTGTTGTCAGTGAGGTTAAAACAACACATGCCTTCAAATTCTTCACAGCCGTGGCCCAACTTAAGCAGGGCATAGTCTAAAGCCAGCCTGTTTTGGAGTACGGCTGTGCGGATAGAGGCCTGTTCAGTTATCAGGGCGGAAATCAAAGTTGAAGTGGCATTAATTGATTTGGCAAGTGCACAGGCAATAGTGGAGGTCTCAGCATGCATGGCAATGGTGAGGCCGGGAACCCCTACGAGGGAGGTAGCCAGTGCGACAACAGTGCCTTTAGATAGCAAATCTACCTTAGGATTACAGTCCTCCGGGAGACCGGTGGTGTCTCGTTTGATTTTATGGTTGTGATGTGAGGGGCGTAACATCTGAACTGCCACAGCTGATGTTACTCGGCCCAAAGTACAGGGCCCCAAGGACGTGTTCCCCAATAAGTATGTGTATGCCCGACGCCCACAAAGCAAGAACCACCCAGTGGGAAGGGCAGAATCCGTGCTGGGGAACAACGCGGTGCCCATACAACAACCCTTTTGTGCCGGGGTTAGGGTTCTATAGTGGGTAGCATTAAACCCTTTAGCTTTTCCCTCATTGGCACACTGCTGAAGGGGACGGGAGTCATTACAAAGGGCCGAACAGTTGGTGGAGCATGTATCAGGAACATGTACAACAGTGTGGTGGGTGCAGTTCAGGGGATCAGTGGCACCAATCCATGTGGTGGAGTCGGTCCTGTTGATGGAGAAACAGGTGTGGGCCGGGAGTGTAGTTTGTATCCAAACGGCGTGGGGGCTCGAAGGTAGTCCTGAGCCATGAGACGGGTCCCAAAACCCATACAGGGAAGTGTTGGCCGTAATGTTGAAGAACAAGGCACCTACCCATGGCCGGGGCAAGCATGGTTGATCAGCAGTATTACAAGTGACCGGGAGTCCTATCAAGCGGAGGTCCTCTCCCCCCCCCACCATGGTGCCCCTGGGGACACAAAAATCAGAAGTATTCAAGGCAGTTTTAACCAATTCCACAAAGGAGTTACGGGGAGGGGGTGCTTGGCTCAGGGGCAGGAGGATCAGTACGACAGCAATGAGATGCATGGCGCCAGCGGGGATCATTTTCCAATTTCACCGCTGTTTGTGTAGTCAGCAGGACAAGGTGGGGTCCTGTCCAGCGTGGAGAGAGGCAATTTTTCCTCTTAAACTCCTTTAGCAGCACCCAGTCTCCAGGCCTGAAGCTGTGGCACTGCTCAGTTGAGGGTGGTGTATGGGCTGCCTCAGCTGCCAATCTGGCTGACCTAAGGAGGGAAGTGAGAGATAAAACATACTGAGAAAGTTCATCACTCAATTGAGCCAATGACTGAATTGCTGGGCGAGGCGGTGTGAGGCCTATGCGCATGGCACGGCCAAACACAAGTTCATGAGGGGAGAGTCCAGTATTCTTTGCTGGGGAGGCTCTGATAGCCATTAAGACTAAAGGCAGGGCCTCAGGCCATTTCAACCCCATCTCTTCGGACGTCTTGGCTAGTCGAGTTTTAATATCCAGGTTCTTTCGCTCCACTGCCCCACTACTTTGAGGGTGGTGTGGGGTGTGGAAAAACAATTTAATCCTAAGAGCCTTGCAAAGGGCCTGGGTTACTTTTGCAGTAAATTCAGGGCCTTGATCACAGTCCAGTGAAAGGGGAACCCCAAAACGGGGTATAAAGTCTCGAAGCAAATGCTTTGCAACCGTCAATGCGTCATTTCGTCGGCAGGGAAATGCTTCTGTCCAGCCTGAGAAAAGGCAAACAATAACAAGAACAAAGTTAAAGCCTTGGGCTGGGGGAAGATGGGCAAAGTCAATCTGAAGATTTTCAAATGGGCCGTTGCTCCAAGGGCGAGATGACGAAGTGCAGGGTTCTGTTCTGTGCGGATTATGATGGGCACAGATGTGGCACGATCGGGTCACTCGCCGGGCCTCCATGGAGACAAAAGGAGCAAACCAACTGGCGGTGATCATGTGTGCTATTCCCCCCTTTCCAGAGTGTGTTAACTCATGACACACTCTGGCTAGCAAGGGCAGCAGGGATCGTGGGGCCACGGGGCGGCCATCAGGGTGTCTCCAGATGCCCTCCGAGTCCTGGGTGCAGGAGGAGCGGTGCCACAGGTCAATCTCTCGAGCCGTTGCATCTTGTTGGTGATGTAGAAGGTCTTGGAGTGGAACGGCAGGCAGGGAATCTGAAAAGGAAACTGCCTGAACGCATACAGTGGGTCCTAGCTTTGCTGCGCGTTTGGCAGTAATATCAGCAAAGCGGTTGCCATTGGCCTCAAAAGTGTTGGCAGAAGTGTGCGCGCGAACGTGCACAATAGCCAAAGCAGAGGGCAAAAGCACGGCTTCCAGCAGGGCAGCAATCAAAGGCCCATGGGCTATGGGGGTGCCGGCCGAAGTGAGGAAGCCGCGCTCCCGCCAAATGGTGCCAAACGAGTGGCAAACTCCAAAAGCGTAGCGGGAATCAGTATATAAAGTAGCAGAAAATCCAGCTGCTCCCCGGCAAGCCTGAGCAAGAGCAAAAAGTTCGGCTGGTTGGGCAGACCGAAGGGCAGGAAGAGATCCCGCCTCCAGCACTGTTTCTGGGGTACAAATGGCATAGCCCACGTGCAAAGTGCCGTCCTCACGATAGCAACTGCCATCCACAAACAAGGTATAGTCAGGTGCCAGCAAGGGGACATCAGTCAAATCGGGGCGTGGCAAGAGTACTGTATCCAACACAGAACAGCAATCGTGGGACGGGACAGATGAGTCTTCCATCGGGGGTAAAAGAGTGGCCGGGTTAAGGGTGACAACCCGTTGGAGGGTGATATTTTCAGGGGCCAAAAGTGCCAACTCATATCTGGTCAGGCGGGAGGGAGTAAGCCCTTGGCATTGCTTATGATTTAAAAGACTGGCTACTGCGTGAGGCACAGCCACTGTGAGGGGATGGCCCAAAACAAGAGGTGCTGATTTTTCAACCAGCAGGGCTGCGGCGGCCACTGAGCGAACACACATAGGGAGTCCGCGGGCCACCGGGTCCAGTCGGGAAGAAAAGTATGCCACTGGTCTAGGAAGGTTCTCAAAGGGCTGCGTGAGCACGCCCAAGGCAAATCCCCCGGATTCATGGCAAAACAGGGTAAAGGGCTTGGCATAATTAGGGCGTGCCAAAGCGGGGGGACTTACCAGAGCTTCCTTTAAAAGGCGGAAAGCCTCCACGGCCTCTGATGGTAATGAAAATGGGGTCGGGGAGATTGCCGAGTACAAAGGTTGGGCCAACTGAGCGTACCCCAAAATCCATTGACGACAGTAATTTGCTGCACCCAAAAACTTTCGAAGCTGCCGTGCGGTTTGGGGCAATGGCAGCTGGGTAATAGCCTGACAGCGAGCAGGGTCCAAACATCTGGATGTGTGGGAAACAAGGTGTCCAAGATACTTTACAGTAGGCAAACAAAACTGAAGCTTGGCACGAGAGACCTTATGACCCTTCAATGCCAGGTGTTGAAGGAGGGCCAAAGAACCAGTAATGCAGTTGTCCTGATCTGGGGCGGCCACTAAGAGATCATCAGCATAAGTGACCAGTGTACAAGTAGGTGGAAGCTGAAAGTCCTGTAGCGTTTGGCGAAGGGCCAACCCAAACAGGGATGGTGAATCCCTAAATCCTTGGGGCAAGCGGGTAAAAGTCAATTGGGACTGGGTGGCAGGATTGGTGAAAGCAAACAAATACTGTGAGTCAGGGTGCACAGGTACTGAAAAGAAAGCCTGTGACAAATCAATGACAGTAAACCATTGGGCTTCAGCTGGGATGGAACAAATTGTGACAGAGGGATCAGGGACAATGGGGTGCAATGGGACAACAAAGTTATTAACAGCACGGAGGTCTTGAACAAATCGGTAAACCGGGGATCCATCAGGGTGTGTCCGGTTTCCCTTCCTAACAGGTAAAATGGGGCTATTAACGGGGGAGACACAAGGAATGAGAATGCCTCCCTCAAGGAAAGTGTTAATAACAGCCTGTATTCCCCTAACGGCCTCAGCCGAAAGGGGGTACTGAGATACAGAAGGGTACGGGAGTCCTGGCTTGACAGCTATTTGCAATGGGGCAACACCCTGCAGCAACCCCACATCTTCAGGGGAGGTTGCCCACAAAGAGGAAGGGAGGGAATCCAACCGCTGCTGGTGATCAGTCAGGAGCGGGGACCCAGAATCCTCTGTAGCAAGGGCCATTATAAGATTAGAAGCTGTCTTAGGATCAGGAAAGGTCAAATACATGCCATCCGGCGAGCAGTGAATTGAGGCTTTCAATTTACACAGGAGATCCCGTCCCAAAAGATTAACTGGAGTGTGTCTACTAACAAGAAACGAGTGTCTCTCCGTGAGCGGGCCGATGGTTACAGTGGCGGGCTCAGACAGAGGCACACGCTGATAAGTACCCTCAACCCCTACACAGGAGATTTTAGCCGATGACAGGGGGAGCTGAGGGAAGGTAGAAGAATGCACCATGGAGCGGGTAGCCCCGGTGTCAATTAAAAAGGGGGCCTCTGCCCCATCCAAGGCTAGCTGAACAGTGCCATCCGGCTCCAGGTTCAGGAGGGTCAGGGCTGAGGCCGCGTCTCCTCATGAAAGGTCCTGATTTCCTTCCTGCCCCTGGTAGTACAGCCCTTGGGTTTGAGTGTTTGATAGGGGCGGGGCTGGCCATTGTTGTTGGTTCGTTGCTGCCGGGGAAAAGGGTTGAGCCCGGGGATCAAACTGGGGAGCAAACTGAGGAGCGCGGGGAAACCCGCGCTGTTGACCTCCCCTCCCCTGCGGGGGCAGCTGGCATTGGTTTCGCCAGTGACCCTGTTGGCCACAGTTCACACAAACATCACGGGGGAGGCCTGGCCATTCGTTCCGCTGAGGGGCGGGGAACCCTTGGGACTGGGGGTTTCCATAGGGGAAGTATGAACCTGTTTGTTCTCATCCCCTCCCTCTTCCCCGACCTCTCCAGCCTCCCCGTCCATTGTCTTGAACCACACAAATTTTTACCGGGGCCGCCGCCTTTTTGCTGTTCTCATCTGCCATTTGGTCCCAGATTTGGCTTGCGCTAGCCACAATTTGATCTGGATTCTTAGTTTTCCAATCGAGCACAGCGGTTTTAAGTCGTTGCTCGATGGGTTTTAACAATCCCTGTACTGTGAGGGAAGTTACAATAGTTGCATTGGCTGGATCATCAGGGTTTAGTCCAGAGTACGTACGCAACGCTTCCCGGAGACGGGCCGCAAAATCTGCGGGGTGCTCATCTTTGCGCTGCGTGGTGGTGGACACTTTATCCCAATTAACATTGACCGGGGCCAGTAGGGGAATGCATTCAACCACGCGTGCCAAGACACGGGCAACAGCGTCCCTTTCAACTGGGGTGGTGAAGGGGAGGGTGTTAGCAACTGGCCAAGAGTCTAGATGGTTGTTTTCTCTAGTTTTGTTTACAAGGGCGTTTCTTTGCTCGGGGGTCATGATTGAGTCTAGTAGTGCGCCTGCGTCTTCGAGTGTGGGGCGGAACAAATTGAAAACGCTGCGGAGCTTTGTCTGAAATCTCACCGGGTCATCCCTGAGCTTGGGGAAGGTTTTGGCCCAATTCAGGATATCAGCCGGAGTCCAGGGGACATGGACAGTGGCAATCTGGCCGTTGGGCAATGGATAGTCTCTCAAAGGAAACTGCCCAAGCACCGGGCTTGATCTTTTGATTGGGGACGAGGAGCGGCGGCGCTTGAGTTTAGGGGGGCACGTTTTAAGTTTTATTCTAGGGCGACCACTGCGAAGCCCTTCTCTCTTGTCTGGTGGCGGGGTGATAGATCTGGTTTTGGAGGGATCAGGTTCGTCCTCACTACTGCTAGTGTCAGAAGCCAGAGCCAAAGTTTTGAGGAGCTTTCCCTGCTTCTCCATCTGGAGTTGCAGCTCCTGCAGTTTTTGGTTCTGCGCCTCGATAAGGGTTCGTGCCGCCTGGAGTTCAGGGTGGACCTGGGGCGGAGGCGATGGAGGAGGGGGCAATGGAATAGGCTGGGGTGGGGGAGCCTGGGGTGGGGGATTCAGGTGGGGGTTCGGAAGCAAGGGGACAGGTTCATTATAACACGGTGGCCTGAAATCAAGCAAGGAGTCCTCCGGTGGATCGGGCACAGGAGCCGTGTCCGATGTCACCGGGGGAGCCTTACATACGGCTGTCAAGCAAGCTTGCGGGCAATAACGCTTCTGAACATCGGTTCAGTTTGCCTCGTCGTCCCATAGGAACCATACCCCCATTTGCTTGGGGTGGTTCACCTCGAGGTTTTGTCTTAAATGAGTTAGGACTGGGATGCAAAACGAGCCGGCAGAAGGAAACTGCAAGTCGGGCTGGTCCCGAGTATAAAAATTCCATTTCTCTACCCATTTTACTGCCGATTTACCGTACTGCCTAGCCATATATGTGGCTGGAGTATCAGCAGCGGTAGCCACCGTCGACTGGTCGCTTCCCATGGTAACTTGCTAGCTGTTTAATTCCTACCTAGGCACATACAACAATACAACCCAAAGCACTTGTGAGGGAAAGAGGAACAAGTCCGGTTTCCTACACCAGCGACCCGGCGAACGGCGTCCCGCCGCCGGATTGTGAACTCTGCAATAAAGTACACTTACCGCAGGTATCCACGAAGGATCCTGAGTTCCTCGAATCCCACGTTCTGACACCAGAAATTGTTGTGGATTTTCCTCTAGATCCACTGGGTTCGGGTGGGCTCACCAATTCGAGGCTGTACACAGAGTCTGGGTAACTATCATTAGTTTATTCAGCATACAACGCGTTGGACAGACACTGCAAAGGAGTGCTGCCCCCTTGGGACAGTTCAGCAAGCTTTTATACAAAAATGCAAAACTGTGCTTCACACATGCGCATATACAGTTATCTAGCTGGGTTTTTCCACTTGCCAACTCATCATGACTTTTCCTCTAATTAAGACAGTACATTTGGTTACACCCCTAGCTGCTCAAGTTATCTGCTCCCTGCATTCCATTCTACTCCTAGGCCCATTCTGCTCATTCTTATCAGTAATGTTCCTTCTTGCTGACACATAGCACACTTTATAACTGTCCTAGCTGGTCTTCTGTATTTTTACACCTCACTACCTATGCAAATGTTTAATGAACACTTATGAAAAATGCATGTTGCAGGCCCTGCAGGTGCCAATGCAGGCCCTGCAACATGTATTTTTCAAAAATGTTACTTAAACATTTGCATAGGTGGCAACCCTAGGCTAAACACTTCTATTTGACTGGATGGACATAAGGCAGGACAGTAAAAACTGCAACACAGCTAAAACTAGTGTTCAGTAGGGAACTAGAGAGGAGAAAAGAAACCATTTGGGATTGCTGTGAAAGCCAGCAACACAAAAATGACTGGATGAGTTCCTGGAGGATAATTTTCTTCCTTTGCTTCCCCATTTGCATCCAACACACTCTCCTTGTCCTCACCTCATCATGGCCTTGCTCCTCCCCCTGTCTTATCTGCCCTCATTTCCCTCTGTTTCCACCAAGAACTTGACTCTTCCTCTACTACCATCTTCACCTGGCCGAGTCTCCTGTTCCCTAACCCTCTTTGTCCCTTCTCCCCTGCTTCCTGGCACTGCCCCCCTCACCAAACACATACAAATAAACCCCCTGCCTCTTCCATCAGGCTTTCCCTAGCTCCTCACCCCCAGAGATTGTTCATTTATGGATCTCATTCTGTTGTCTCCTCCTTTGGGATCCCCATTCCACTTGTAACTAAGCTTATACACCTGCAACTGCATCAATATACCTCTGTATTTCCCTCTGTTTCCCTCCCATGTCCATCGTAGTCTGTAAGCGCCGTGACAGGAACTTGCCTGTAAACATGACTGTTCAGTACCAAGCACATTGCTGGCACTATATGAATAAATAAATCATCCATCAATGGCTATTGGCCAGGCTGGTTGGGGGATGAAACTTTAGGCTGCCTCAAGTTAGGTGTGAATAACCGACAGTGGATCCCACTGCATCTGTCTTGTTTTGTACACTGCCTCTGAAATAGCCAGTGCTGGCCACCATCAGAACCAGGATACTGGGGTAGATGGACCATTCATTCATTTGACCAGTACGTTCTCATACCAGATTTATTTGAGAAAAAATGGAATTATTTCTTTAACTTTTCCTAGAAGATGCACCTTCCAGTAAAATCTAAGCAGGGCACTTCCAGTCCATATTCAAAAAAATGTGCATGTCTTCCCTGCAGCTACTATGAATAGAAATGAGTGGGAATTGCTGTGATCAGGAGTTGCATGTAGCTGATTCGCCCATCTCTCATATGCACGTACGCACACACAGAGCTCCTCACTCACCCATTGAATACACATCCAGCCCTCCCCCATCTCTCTCTATCTCTCTCTCTCTCTCACACGCCTCAAAAGTCACAAAAACACCTTTATATTCCTAAGCAAGTACCAGACTGCCAAATGTTTAAGGGACATTGTTATGAGGGCATGGCCATGTGGGCCCCTAATCTTGTTTTTGTCCTGGGTTCCGTGAATTCTAGGAGCGGTCCTGATTGACCCAAAAAAGGGTGGGAGGGACTACAGTGAACTTGGAGGCAGGGCAAAGAGACTGTCCTGCCCTTTTGAATGTGGGCCTGCCCCTTTTGGAGAGTTGTGATGGCATGGCATTCCAGAGGGGGTGGGACCGAGCCTCTTTGCGCTGCTCCTTTTGGACATGGCTGTGCCAATTCTAGTAGCACCCCTGAGCTTCACCTGGATCCTGGAAATGATGGATCAAATCCAGAGTGGTGGTAACCATATTTAAAGGGAAGCTTTTTGCTTTCACCCTGTAACATTCCCCCCAAACAAAAATTAGACCTCTTTCTAATTTTTCATTTGAAGGAAGTTCATCTGAGCCCAAGCCTGAATGTCTTCCAGAGGTGGTGTAAGACCTTCCTGTTTGCAAAGGCGTTTGGTGGGCAGGGATAGGGGATGCGGGGTTTGGTGGGTGGGCTTGGGGTAGGGTTGTGAGGGGGGGGGGTTGGATGTGGGAATCTTATGCGACTGGGTGCCTGGGCATCTAAATGGTAAATGAGATTTAATGTGGACAAGTGCAAAGTGATGCACATAGAGAAAAATAATCCAAATTATGCATACACAATGCTGGGTACTAAGCTAGGAGTTACCACTCAGGAAAAGGATCTGGGGGTGGTTGTGGACAATACAATGAAATCCACAGTGCAGTGCGCAGCAACAGTCAAAAAAGCAAATTGAATGTTAGGAATTATTTGGAAGGGGATAGAGAATAAAACTGAGGATGTCATAATGCCTCTGTACAAATCAATGGTGTGACCGCACCTCAAATATTGTGTGCAGTTCTGGTCGCCCCATCTCAAAAAAGACATAGCTGAACTGGAAAAGGTACAGAGAAGGGCAACAAAAATGTTCAAGGGCAATGGAAGGGCCTCCCGGAAGAGGAGAGGCTTGGTAGGTTGGGGCTCTACAGCCTGGAGAAGGGACAACTGAGAGGAGATATGATAGAGGTCTATAAAATCATGAGTGCTGTGGAACTAATAAACAAGGAGCAGTTATTTACCCTCTCAGCTAGTACTAGAACTAGGGAACACTCCATGAATCTCATGGGTGGCAAGTTTAAAACAAATAAAAGAAAGTATTTTTTCACTCAGCGTATAATTGGGTTGTGGAATCTACTGCCAAAGGCTGTGGTAAGGGCCAGTACTATAGTTGAGATTAAAAGAGGTTTGGACAAGTTTCTGGAAGGTCGGTCCATTAGCAGTTTTAGCCAGACAGGATCAGGGAACATGACGGGAGCTGGGGGAAAACAACAGGGAATGGATCCCCCATTGTGACCTGTTGGGTGCTTCTCCCAAACCACCGTGATTGACCACTGTCATAGACAGGATGCTGGGCTAGATGGACCATTGGTCTGACCCAGTATGGCACTTCTTATATTCTTATGAAATGGGGAGGTGGTATTGGGTGGAATAAATAAATAAATTCCTTATTGAAGCCACAAGGAGCACCCCACCCCTCCACAGCCCCCATTTCAAAAGTTTACATCCGGTAAAAGTAAAAAAATTAAAAAGACCAGCTGAGCACAAGAGACTTATTGCAATACTATAGGCCACCAGGGGAGGCAGCAATGACTTATTAATAAGTGGCTGGTGTTGCAATGGCTTTCTGTGGGGTATCGATTGCTACATTTCATTTGTATGCCACGCTGCCTTTCCCCAGTGCCACTGAGCACTGCCAAGAAGAATTTATAGATAGCTTGAGCTGAACTCTGCGTGCTGCTCAGTCATTTTGACTCATATCCCATTCAGAAAAAGAGGTCATAAAAAGATTGACTTTCAGATAATGTACCATTGTCATACATCATTTAAAGCAATGGCTCGGAATAGAAATGGGCCAAGCCAGGAATTTACTGTTGCAAACTCTATATAAAGAGAAAAGAAAATAGAGAGGAAACAATCTACTGATCAATGGAGTGTGTGCTATTGGCTAAGAGCTCCATCATCCTGAAGCAATAGGAGCTCACACAAAGAGAAGGTCAAGTAGAGGGCACTTACAACAGAGTGACCAATAATCTTGGGTGAAGCCCAAAAGAACAATTTTTATTCTCCGGTGTCTTGAAAAAGACCTGGTGTAACAGGGTGGGATGATCCTCAGCACAAAAGGGGTTAAGGGTTTCATATTTGGGGAAAGGCCCAGCTCTTGGGGCTGGTTAGAAGCCCACATACACCCACAGCAGAAAGGGCTGGGGACAAAGCTGACCTATAGAGTTTGTGGGGCCAGGCAGGGATCCTGCTCAGTTCAGAATCCCCTATTGGTATGCACAACTCCTGGTGGGCAGGGGAGGTTTTGGGACAGTACATGTGGCTCCCAGCAGCAGCTCCTGGTGGCAGCGGCAGCCCCTTGCTTTGGTGCTGGGGTGGTGCCCTACAAGGCAGCCCCCAGCGCTGCCTCACACTTGCGGCTTGCAGCCCCGGCCCCCGCGGCGCATCATGTTGGAGAGAGGGAGGCTGAGTGAGTCACGACTCAGCCCAGCCTCCCTGTCTCCAGCATGATGCAGGCGGGGGCCGGGGCTGTAAACCGCCGCGCACAGCTGAGCACACACAGGACAGAACCTTTAAAAAGGCTCGTCCTGTCAGTTTCAAGCAAAGCCAACGTGCTCCCCACCCGGGCTGCCGCGCATGCGCACAATGCGGCGATACACTCCTTGAGTCCTTGTTTGAACTTGTGTATCGCGCACATGCGCGGCAGCCCCGGCAAGGAGCACGTCGGCGCTCTACAGGCAGGGCAGAGCAGCGTTCCCCGGGCCACGCATGCGTGGCATGCCAGCAGCCGGCTGGCCTCAGGAAGCCCTATTTACCCGCGGCTGAACCTGTAGCATGCAGGCGCAGCCACGGGTTCTCGTAGGTCGGCACCAGTGCCGACCTACTCAGTTGCATTGATTTTTGGGGGGGCGTGGCTAGTCTGGGCAATGGGTTCCAATGGAACCCATTGCCTAGGCCATTGCAACTCAGGAGGGGCGACTTGCAAGTCGCCTCTCTCAAGCTCCCGCCTTGCTGCGGCTGCGCAAGGCGGGAAATTTGTTGGTGGATGGGCGGGGTCTTTCAGACCTCGCTCACTCACTCACTAGTCTCGCAGTGAACGTGAGGGCCTGGACCGCACTCTGCTGTCTGCGAGGGATCACATCAGGTAGGGAAAATTTATTTTTTCCGAAGCAAGGGGGATTTGGGGACAGTTGGGGGAGTGGGGGGTATTGGGGAGAGTTGGGGGGGGGGGGGGATTATTTGGGG
>QEPC01001501.1:556171-572869 GCA_003113815.1 Sphenodon punctatus
CTGCCTATAAAGCACTGAGCTAGGTTCAAGGTGCTGTTTTTGACCTTTAAAGCCCTTCACGGCCTGGGCCCTGCCTATCTGCGGGATCGCCTCACTCCCCATGTGCCTGTGCGATCCCTGAGATCGTCCATGGGGGCCTTTTTGGAGGTTCCCTGGGCAAGACGGGTGGCCACTGATGTGAGATCTTTTTCGGTGGCTGCCCCTGTGCTGTGGAGTTCACTTCCAGAGGAGGCTCGGTTGGCCCCCACCCTCCTGTCGTTTCTATGTTTGTGTAAGACCTGGCTGTTCCGCCAGGCTTTTGGCAAGGGGTAGGGGTGGGGTTTGGGAGGGAGGGTGTGTTTTTATTACTTGTTTTAAAATTTGTAGATTTATTTTAAAATGTTTTATTATATAAAAAAAAATTGTGCATGTTGTTCGCCGCCCCAAGCTGCCTTTGGGCAGGTGGAGCGGGATATAAATTTTGAATAAATAAATAAATAAATAAATAAACTGCTTGTACAGATGTCTCAAAGTGGGAAGGAAAAGTCCAGTACATGGGCAGAGTAGTATATGGACCTACTGTGTGTTGGGCAGCACTATCCCCTGGCTGTTTAGTGCCAGTGCAAGTTCTTAGCACCGGCGTAAGGCCTGCTCACTTCATTCCAGCCCTGTGTGCAGGCACTAAACTGCCACAGGATTGGCCCCTGAAGTGTGAACTCCCCACATTGACAGAGTACCCTCCTCTTCTCAGGTGAGCAGTCAATGCAGCCCAGTTCAGAAGACAGCAAAGCCATGCCCCATTACAGCTAAGCAGAAACTCTGCCAAGGGTTTTTCCAGGATACCCACTCTCTCTTCAGGAACTGCTTCAGAGTGGTAAGTGCCAGGGTCAATCAGGGAAAGGGTGAGTGTGTGTGTGCATAATCCCCTGGAGAAACACCGCTCTGTAATGCTGCACTAATCTGTAACAGAAGGTAGCAGCTAAAATGAATTGTTCACCCCATCGCTGTTTTAGCTCACATGGGATTTGCCCAGTGGTGGACAACCACAACCCATGGACCGCATAGCCACTCTCATGGGCTCATCCTCCTGCAACTTCCATCAGTTAATGAGGGACAGGACAGAAGGGAGCTCGGAGCTCCAGCATGAGCCACTTCTGGGGATGCTACAAAGCAGTGACCAGAAGCAATACTATTACTGCTGTTGAGCTACTTTGATGGGGCAGCAGAAGCATCTTCTTTCCTTCACTTCCTTCTTGCCAGAGCAGTCAGAATGTAAGCACCCACTCACTCTGTTTGTGCTCGACTCACAGTGACTAGCAGCAGGGGGGAACTCTCTAGGCGTTTTTGGATTGAGATAATAGTAAATGGGGTCTGTGACTGTTGGAAGAGTTTGAGGGCCAGACCTGGGCCATCTGGTTAGCTTAGGTTACCCACTGCTGCTTTGGCGGAAGACTCCTCTTCCCTTGTGATCACAACAGTGTCACAGAGGAGCTAACCACATTTAATTATTCTCTCCATAACCAAGCAATCTGTCTGATCTGTGGTGTGTGAGCTGGGCTTGGCACTGTGATTTAAGATAGTAGGCTAGTTTGGACTCTGGAAAACAAACGGTAAAGCTTAAGCATTGGTCAAAATAAAAAGCATATTAATAGCTATGTAAGATGACAGATATCAGAAAAAGGCAATTTGTTTGGAATTCTTGGTCTTCCATTTCACAGTTCTCTTGTAGGATTTGCTGAAATTATTTCATAGGTTCTGTAGTTAAAACACCTTTATTTCACCTAGAGTAATGCCATACCTCTCAACATTTTGAGTGACCAAAGAGGAACACGCCTTGCCTCCTTCAGTCAACAAGCTCCATCCCAAAGGAAATAAGCGTTGCCCCTTACAAACATACATGTGCACGCACACACACACACACCTCTCACAATTCCAAGCTCATAAAGAGGGACAGAAGCTCTCATTCATTTTGACCATCGTCTCTCCATTGACCTCGAGTGCTTTTCCTGGGAGGCAACCAAGAAATAGATGTTCGAGGATTGAATGCTGGAGTGTTTGACTCCTTCTCTCTCTCAAAAGAGGGACTTTGTCCTCCTGAAAGAGGGACAGTAGGGAGGTATGTAATGTTTGTAGGGAAGGACATCAGCCAGATACAGTGCAGTTAGTATCAGCTTGTTAGGAGCTGTGTCAGTATGCACTCCTGGTAGCTAAAACAAGTTTTTCTTTAAAGGTGGATCCTGAACCATTCTACACCATGTGCATACATGACACGTGTGAATCAAGTGACTTGAAAGAAGCCTGCAACTTGGCTGCAGCATTTGTCCATTTGTGCAACAGAAATTTTGTCTCCTTGGAGATGCCTTCTCAGTGTGGTAAGTTCCATTCTGTTATCTTCCAGGCCCTGGTGTGTCAGCATTTTTACTATTATTTATCATTTCTATAGTGATTTCAGTATTCAAAGTACTTTGCCATCTTTGACTAGGTTACCCTCACAACAACCCTGCAAGGTAGGTCATTACTGTTCCTATTTTACAAATAGGAATCAAAGGCTGAGAGACCATGACTTGCTCAAGGTCACCCATTAAGTTCATGGCTAAGATGGGATTTGAAACCTGGTTTCCCAGGTCCAGGGTTTAATTTGGGTGGGAGGAGACAGACACCTTTCCAGGGCTCAGCCCTGGCAATTAAATTCAAGGCAGGGCTGACCCCTGGGAAATGTCTCCAGTAGGAGTGAGCACCCCTAACTGTGAGAAACCAGGAAAAGGCCAATATTGGCCATTTCAAGGTTGAAAAAAAAAAGCCAGAAAAAACCCCTGGATTGTTTATTTGATTTTCATTTAATAACTTTCCTGCTCCACCTTCTGCACTGGTCATCCTATAGATTAAATCACAAGAACTCCGGTTTTATATTCAGCTGTAGAGAGGCAGGTTAGTCTAGTGGTTGAGTTGCTAGCTGGAAAATAGGGTTCATTTCCCTGCTCTGCCAAGCTCTGGGCCATGGGGTGTGGTTTAAAGGGGCACAAGACGTGCCTTCTGGGGCCGATTTGGGCACGGTCACGTCGTTTTAAAAGCAAATTAAGCACCACTCAGGTCCAATCTGACACCACCAAGTAATTCACTAGATTGGCTACTCTGGCTCCACACACATTCACATAAAGCTGCTCTCAGAGCAATAGCAGTCACCCCAGAAACAGGGGGATTCCTCACTGTTTCCTCCTTATTCTCCCCTCCCTTCCCATTCATTGCTTCATTCTCTATTCCACCCATCATGCTGCTGTCACTAACTGGCTCCCCACAAGCTGTTTTGCCGTCGCTGCTGGACACCCTACTTGCTCTTGGTTTGTGCAGCGTAGCTGTGCACAGTATTATGAACTGACTCTTCTCCCTTGCTTTCCTGATCCTTTGCTCTTTTTCCTTTTATCCTTTCCCCTTCAGGATAACTTACCACATTCATCTTATCAACAACATGTCACCTGCAATTTTGTAATTAAAAAATCCCACCATTTCCCACTCTTCCACCCCGACCCACACCTTTAGTGAGAATTGTTCATCTTTGGTTATCTTTTCTTACATCTAAGGAGATGCACATTGAGATTTTGGCACTTTATCTTGTCTATTCAAACCCCACACTGCCTTTGTTGGCGATTGTTCTCACCAGCATACTTGAAACAGGATAATTACTCTCTGGAGTAGCTGTCTCCTGCTGTCTTTGTTCCCACAAACGGGGTGTAAATAAATAGCTCATCTCCTCCCCTGGTCTTCCTCCTTGGCAACTGCTAACAGGAGAACTAGAATAAGAAGCAATCCGTTTAGTAGAGAGGCTGAGGGAAATGCAAAGAAGAGGAAATGCTGAAGTTTTCTGGGTCAGTAGGGGACTGCATGGAAGGAGGTAATTACTAATTACCATGAGGAAGCTCCTAAGAGTAGGAGGCACCCTACTTTCTTTGAAATAAAATCCCCGCAGCTGCCAGCCCCCTTTATCCTCACTTAACCTTCTCTGTGTTCTCACGAGCAGGGAGTTTAAGGAGAACTCGGCGGTACTTATCTTGCAAAAGGTACTTGCGAGAACAAGTCCAGGGAGAAAGGGGTGTCTATTTTCATAACATGATCCACAAACTATTATTTATGCCAGAGGACTTCAGTGGGACTACTCCAGAGTAAGCAGTCTGTGGATCACAGCCTAAGGGCACAAGAAATACAACCTGTAGTTTGGGGCGAGTGCTCTTTCTTATGAGTGCTGTATTTTACCTAAGGGATTTGAAAGCCTATCACTGTGTTCCTTGTTCCGCATTATGCCACCTAAGCAATAGAGTGGTTTTAATACACAGCTGGCCTTAGAATTTATGGTGCCCAGAGCAAAAAATAAAATGGGGGGCCTCCATAGCCCCACCCCTTTAGCAAGTGGCAGCCTAGTGTATGCTTGCAAAAACAAAGGAGTGTTATACGCAGGGCTGGCCCTACCTCGGGACAGCCGCTCCAGCCCCTGCTCCTGGGGTGTGCCCCGCACTCGGGGTCCCCAGCTCTCAGCCTGACAGCGACCGGGAGCTGGGGACTCCGAGCACGGGGACCCTGGCCGAGTCCGACTCAACTCTGACTGACAAGCAGTGGAGGGGGCCAGCAGGAGTGAGGGAGAGGCAGAGGCCCCGCCTCTCCCACACTCTGTGGCCCCCTCCTCCGCTGCCTGTCAGTCTCGGCCAGGGGAAATGTGGGAGAGGAGGGGCTTCTGCCTCTCCACATTCCCGCTGGCCGAGACAGCCAGGCAACGGAGGGCGCCAGCGGAGGTGAGAGAGTAGAGGCCCCGCCTCTCCCTCACTCCGTGGGTGGTCCCCCCCTGCCTGTCAGTCTCTCAGCCAGGGGAAATGTGGGAGAGGCGGAGCCTCTGCCTCTCCCATATTCCCCCTGGCTGAGACAACCAGGCAGCGGAGGGGGCTGGCCATCAGAACTTCCGGTGGCACCAGCAGTCAGTGCAGTAGCAGATTTAATCATCTGCTGCGTGCCCGACCTACCCGACACTCCAAGCCTGGCACAGGGCCCAGGCTGGCGGCAGATCAGGTAAGTGATTTGATGGCTGGGCTTGGGGATGGGTGGAGAGGAGTGCTCCTCTGCCCGTCCCTGAGCCCAGGCAGCGCACCGCCCCGAGACTGAGCCGTGGAGTTTCCCTCGGCCCGGCGGCGGCAAAGCTGCCGGCGGAAGAATAGGGCCCTGCCTTTTTTCCCCGCCCTGGACCCTGCATACCCTAAGGCCAGCCCTGGTCATACGTTCTCACGCACACTCAAGTGCACACACAGGTGTGTGCACACACACACACTGTCCCTGGCACACAGACACACACATATAGGACTCAGGGATCAGTGATTTACTGAAAATGAGGGGAGAGCCCCGCAGGAAGCAGCCACTGGTGGGGTGAGGGCCCCACAGACATAGCCCTCACATCCTGGGCCCTCAAGAGCACTGGGTCCTGAAGCTACCAGAACTGGCCTCCCTGTTCTGACTGTGGGACCTGGGCCATAGCCCCTATTGACCCTACTTAAGGACCATCTGGTCTTTACATAGGGAAGCCCTGGGGGTTGTGATCATCTTTGAAGAAAAATGGTTGAAACTGACCCCAACTCTGGCAATAGTTTCTTCCCTTATTTGGCAGAAGTAAAAAAAAAAAACCTTCCTGAAAAGTGCTGCATCCTGTTACCGCTTTTGCCGAACAGGAAAAAGAGATACAAACCATTGCCATCCTAACTACAGTCCCACATGTTCAAATAATAATTTAAGACTTAATGATTCATTTACAGCTTGTTTACTGCAAAGAAATGCATTTACCATCCGTAATTGATGGAGTCTCGCAGACAAACCAATTATGCAGTTGCTAGAAATGTAGCACTCCTATTCACACTGCTAATTTGGCTTGCTGTATGTATTACTGATTCTCAGTAATGAGAAAATGGAGGCTTCGATTGACTTAATGAAGTGAAGGGTTATTCGCTGGCATTTGTAAACTCTGAGCCACCACACAAGATAGATGTGGAAATTTAAATGGAAAGTTGTGCACATCCCTTTACATTTATAGCAAGCTAGAATACCTAGGCAGGTCCAAGACTCTTGTAAATTCATAGGTTTTAAACCAAGAAGGGACCAATATAATCATACAGAGAAACTCACCCACGCCAATACAATTCCTGCCTTGAACATTGAACTACAGCATCCCTTTTGCAAAGAGACATTTAGGACTGGACAGGCATGTCAAAGATGCTTTAGGTATAGGGTGTTCTGTTTCAGGGCAGGGACAGGAGTAGAAGCCACCTTGAGGTTCCACTCCCTTCCAACTTTTCTTTTCTATTCAAGCCTTCAAGTGATGCAGAGTTAATTCCATCCCTAGGGTAGGTTATTCTAATGATTGATTACCCTCACTGTTAAAACATTTACACATTTCTACTCTAGACAAATTTAATTTCCACTTTCATCTGCTCGATCTTGTTATACCTTTGTGGGCTAGAAGAACGAGCCACCAGGAATCTCCTTCCTACATAGACTGATTATTCACCTCTTAACCCAGGGATTCCCAAATTATGGCTTGGATCCCAAGCAGAGTTTCATCCTCTCCAGGATATCAAGATCTGATATACAGTATTTGGTGTGACTTTGTTATTACTTAAAGTCACATTATTGTTGCTCCCCCACTTTTCTGAGCGGTGGGAAGTTCCAGGGCAACCTTGGTGGGTTGGTGCCCCTTTGGCAGGAGAGAGAAACTTGAGACTTACAGCGTGATATAGAAGTCCATTTATTTACAAATGTACAAGCTGGCAGGAATGGCTGGGAACAGCTGCCAGCTCCCCCACTCACGTCCTGCTGACCCCTCCAGGTCCAGCACCACAGGGGTTCCCCAAAAGGTTGTCTGTCTCTGCAACGTTTTGCCCCAACACTTTACCATGCGGGCTCCTGCCAGGCTTAACTCTTCACTCTCACTCAAGACTGAAAACTGTCCCTCCTAGCACTCAGCACTGCCCAGCCAAGACTATTGTTAGAAGACAAGAGGCTGGGTGCTGCTGATGGCCCTATTCATTCAGTGAGTCACATTCCAAGTGGCTAAATCCCAAGAGGTAGTTATATACTAAGGGGGTTGGGGAGACCAGAATCCTCATTTCCAGGGGTCTATAACATTATATTTAAGTCTTAAAAAGGGTTCTCAGACAAATATGATTGGGAACCACTATCTTAACCTGCCACATGTGACCAAAACAGACAACTAGCAACGGTTGTTTGGATGATCAAATGCTGCTGCTATAACTAGAGGCTGCTTAGAAGACGGAAGCGTCAAGATATTTTCAGACATTGCACACGCCTTATAAAGGGCTACAACAATATATTTGTATTTGAAAAGGGATTGTGACTTGATTCTAGCCCCTGTTAGAGGGCAGGCAGCTACCAAATTTGGATCCAATTTTTGTATTCTGAACATACCAAATTTCAGACTTTGGTTTGTGATCTATTTCCAATAGCAGACACACCCAGAGGAATTTAAAGACTTTATGTATCAAATTGCACCATGTCTCTGATTAAGCCAGTATTGGTTTATGGACTTACAACTCGGTGTCAGTCTAATTCTTTAAGGGAGCCATAATATTGTTAGGCAAACTGTTCTACCAATGAACACTTGTGACAGCTTAGCCTTTTTACCCAAGCAGAGCTCCAAGCAGCTTCAGTGCTAGTTTAGTCTTTCCTGGGTAATGGTTTTAGCATCGTATTTTGTATATGCTGCCAAATCTTAGCAAGAAGACTTCCATAAGAACATAAGTACCACCTTGCTGGGTCAGACCAATGGTCCATCCAGCCCAGCATCCCGTCTCTGACAGCAGCCACCTTTTCCAGCAATACCTTTTCCAGAGCAGACTGAAGCTCAACCCCGATAAGACAGAGGTGATGTTGGTGGGGAGAGCGAGGGAGGTAGTGGTCCCCCTGATTGGGGGGGTTCGCCCTCTTTTAACTCAGCAGGTCCGGAGTCTGGGGGTGACATTGGACACGGATCTCTGCCTGGAGCGGCAGGTGGAGGCAGTCGCGAAGGCAGCCTTCCGCCAGTTGAATCTGGTGCGGAGGCTGCATCCGTTCATCTCCGGCCTGGACCTGGCCTCCCTCATCCATGCCTTCGTCACCTCGAGGCTGGACTACTGAAAAGCACTCTAAATGGGGCTACCATTGTTCCTGGTTCGGAGGCTGCAGCTAGTGCAGAATGAGGCGGCCCGCCTCCTTTCAGGGATGGGTCGTCGGGAGCACATAACACCTGTGCTCCGTATCCTGCACTGGTTACTAATAGCGTGCCGAGCCAGGTTCAAGGTTTTGGTGTTGATCTAAAAGGCTCTTCACAGTCTGGGCCCCTCATACCTCAGGGACCACCTTGCCCTCCGCACCCCAGAGCGGCTCCTTCGGTCTGCCGGGGGTGCCTTCTTGGAGGTCCCCCGTGTTAAGCGGGGGGCCACAATGGAGAGGGCATTCTCTGTGGCCGGGCCGCACCTTTGGAACTCCCTCCCAGAGGAAGCTCGCCTGGCCCCACGTCTTTTGATATTCCAGCGAAGTTGTAAAACCTGGCTGTTCGCCAGGGTTTATTGTTTTATTGAGTTCCCGGGTTCTGTTTTAATACTTTGGAATTGTATTGATATGTTTTAATTGTTTTTAGATATATTTTATATGTATTGTTTCTTTTTTGCTGTTGTAAACCGCCCTGAGCTGTTTTTAGGAGGGGTGGGGTAAAAATCTAATAAATGAAATGAAATGAAATATTCCCAACAGGTCACAATGGAGTGATCCATTCCCTGCCATTTACTCCCAGCTCCCGACAGTCAGACGTTTCATCCTCTGGCCAACTTGACAAATAGCCATTTATGAACCTGTCCTCTCAAGAGCTTAGCCAATCTTTTTTTTAAAACCTAGTTACTCTATTGGCTTTCGCAACATCTTCTGGCAACAAGTTCATTGTACGTTGAATGAAAAAGTATTTCCTTTTGTGTTACACCTGCTGCCAGTTTGTTTCATAGTGTCCCCTAGTTCCAGTATTTTTAAAGGTGGTAAAGAATAGCTTCTTATTTACTTGTTCTGCATCACCATCTTTCCTAGATCTACTAGGAGTATTTCTGATTTAGTCTTCCCTCAAATGTACACAGCTCTATATGCAGAGGGCTGGAGTAACGTCCTGTTTAGCTTTGTAATTAACTTAATGAAACTTTTATTTCCATTGACTCATTTTGTGCATATCTGTCCTTCAGTGTGGGATGTGCTTATATTTATTTTATGTATCCTGCTTCATTAATTGGCTTTCAAACCACCTGAGATTCTGACATCTGTTTTACAGTAGGGGTAGGAAACCTTTTCTGTGCCACGGGCCCCATTTTGAAACTTAGTACTAGCTCCATGGGCAAGATTGGATTGGGGGTGGGATTGGATTGGGAGGATGGAAGGAAGAAAAGGGTCCCGATCATGGATCCATGCCTTCCTCTCTTCTCCATTCCCCTGAATTTGCTCCTTCAGTGCTTGAGGGTAGGGGCTGGAATCTACAAGCCAAATCCAGGAACTGGAAAGGGGCCAAGTAAAAAGCAGCAGCAGCAGCCTGCATTTGGCCCAGAGGTTCCTAACCCACTTTACAGCATTCTCTCTCTTTTCCTGTGCAGTTTGAGTCTGGTCCTGGAGATGGAGAAGCCCTTTCAGAACCTGAACTAAACCCAGGACTCTAGTCAGATCCGGCGGAAGCATCACCATGGAGAATAGTAACAGTGTGGACACACGCACCATTTATAACTGGGGAATAAGCGGAGATGGAAACTTGGAAAGCTTTCTTGGCCAGTGAGCCTAAAGAAGGTTGAACTATAATTATGTTCCACTACTTTTAAATCAAGTATGACAGGGCATACATTAGGGTAGCATCGTCCTCAGTAGAAGCTGCATTCTTGGCCTTAATGGTGTGTGGACGAACCACCTCCCATTCTCCAGAGCAGTGGTGCTCAGACATTTTAGTCTAGGCCTCCCTTCTTGTCTGTGGTACATGATGGCTCTCCACACACCGCACACATCTTCTCTGTCCACCTCCCCTGTTATGCTGCTACACTGCAGCTCTTCCAGCTCTCTGGGAATATTTCCAAGATGGCACCTGCTTGCTCACTTGTTCAGTTGATGGCTGCAGCACCAATCAGAAGTCATAGAATTGTAGATTTGGAAGCTAGTCCAACTAACTGTCTTCTTGGATGTAGAACTACAGCAACAACATCCCTGATGGATGGCTGATCAGCCTCACGTTTCAGAAGTAGTTGGGGCTGTTGCCATTTTGGAAATTCTCCCTATTTCATCTGGAGTGATGGTTGGGGTTTGGCAGTTGTACCTTTTTTTCATTCTCTCCTTCCTCCCTCCCCCCACCCCAAGATACATTCTTGACACAACCAAAGGGGCCTCTCTGTAGCCCAAGATTGACTACTCTGCTGCATTGCTGGGTGTTGGAGGAATTCATGTGCAGCTGTCCCCCATGGAGGCAACAGAGCCACGAAGGAGGGGCCTTGAGGCTGGTAGAACAAAGTGTGGCGCCATTCCTGAAATTATGATCCCCTTCTTCCCACTTGATCCCATCCCTGCTTGAAAAAAACGTTATACCAGTTTTGAAAGCAGAACAATCCCATTCCTGCTCCACTGCCCAGTCTACTGCAAGACTCAGTCCCTCAAAGCCTGACTCTGATAACACGTACCTAAATTCGGGCCTTTGGGTAGCATTAAGTAGCATGCATAGAACACTGACCGCATCTTTAGCCATCACAGTCAAAATGTCTTATCTGTTAAATTACTTGACATCTTTTAAATCCAACAGAATTACATGTTTGATTTTTGTATACAAAAAGGTTCAATTTTTTGCTCAAAGTACATACCTTTTCAATACTCAGAATAGCTAGAGGTGATTTTAAAAAAAACAAAACTTGAGGGTAACGTTCAGTGAACATTGCTCAGAACTATTATCATTTCTTGGGATAACAGGGTCTTGAACCATGTACTATGTTGATTTAAAATATTTTGGGGTTTTTTTGTTTGGTTTTTTTGCTGTAATGCACTTTCAATTATTGTTTAAAAAAAAAACCCACAAATAAATTTGTTCTGATCTACAATGACTAGTGTGTTCCTCCAGCTGCTTTACGTTTAAGCTTTACACTCTAGTTTCTAAAGAGAATTTTCAACCAGATTTTCATTTTGTCTATATTTTAGAATACTTCAGTGGAATATCTGTTGTAGTTTTACCGCCAGGTGAATTAGTAACGAACTGCTGGTTTGGTTTTAGCAAGACGCTCAGGACCAAATTGTCAATTTATTACATCACTGTAAACTTAGTCACTTTAATGGGCATTGCTATAGATTTACACTAGTTTTACCCAAAGCAGATCTTGACCTACCAATTCTTTTCTTAGCAAGCATTTCTCCCTCAATTATTTAACCTTCAGTTGCCGAATTATAGCCCATTAGGTTCCTAGTGTCAGTCTAGGAAATAAGCCTATTGGTTTTGGCATTCACCTTTGTGTCAGACTTATTTCCTAGACTGACACTAGTCATGGACAAGTATCAGCTGAGGGGTTCCAACCAGCTATCAAAGGAAATTATTGCTGGGGGCCAAGTTGGTGATCCCTTAAACAGGATTTAAGACAAAGAACCATAAAGATCAGAGATGATGCGCATTCACCATGCCTCATGGAGAATGTGCACATAATCCCTCTCTGAAAAGGGAATTGTGCACAGTTCCCGGGTAATTTGTATAACCGCCAAAAGGCCTTGGGAAAAGTGAATATCTTGACAGCATTTTGGACATTGCCTGGCGAATATGCATAATCTCCAGGAGGCACTGTGCAATGTGCATATTTTGAGAGAATCGTGTACACTGCCTGGTCAATCTGCACATGCTCTGGTCAATATGTATAATCCCCAAGAGGCCTTGGGGAATGTGCATATCTTGGCAGCATTTTGGACATTTCCTCGCCAATATGCATAATCTCCAAGAGGCCGTGGGGAATGTGCATAGCTTGACAGAGTTGTGTACACTGCCCAGTAATATGTACATTCTCTGGTCAATTTGCATTGTCTCAAAGACACACTGTAGAATGTGCATACATTTCAGCATAACCTGATTATAATTTTCTACTTTGCCCTCACAATAAGCATAGTCTCCAACACCCATTTGGAGAACGTGCAGAAATCAGCAATATTAGAAGGGAATTTTGTACATGCCTGGGCAATATGCATAGTTGTCATGTGATGCTGGAGAATATGAATATATCTGATGGGTTCTTATGCAAATTTTAAGGTACACTTATTAAGCATACATGGTGCAGGCTGCATTGGTGTCAATGCAACCCTGCAATGTGTATGATTCATAAGTGTTCCTTAAAATCTGCATAAGTGGCAACGCTATTTCAGACTGCAGGTGCAGAATATATTTTGAATGCTCCCGTGTGAAAACTACATGCAAGTAGAAAAGTAGCACAGCAGGAAGCAGATTGGAATAGAACGTTTCCCACTGATTTTTACTTCCAGATTTATTTTTTATGTGGGGGAGCATTCAAAAACGGTATTCTCATTTTTGGATTTAGTCCATTCTTTCATTTCAAAATTCTATCATCTCATTCTGCTGCATGTGTAGGCCAGGCCTTTGTTTCCAATGACTGCACTGTTTTCAAGGCTCCAGAACAAGAAGTAGGCCCTGTTGACACCCAGAAATCAGTCTGGGTGGAAAGTAACACAGATTGAGGGGAAGAAGTCTGAACTCTTGCAAAACACAGCACGGGCAGATCTCTAAAGGAAGAAATGATCACTAGAAAACAAGGGGCAGAGTGATCTTACCCACTCCTGCTCTCACCTCACACATGTAGTTGCGGCAGTCTTTTCAAGGCTTCAGGACTGGGTGTAGGCCCTGATGCCACTCAGCAATCTTTCCTGCTAGAAACACAGAACAAAGAAAAAGGCACAGCTCTGTCTTCCTGCAAGACATAGCACAGTCAAGAGACGGAAAGTAGGAGGTAACTGACCGGCCTTACCACTGTGACCAAGTTTAGGAATAATTTCAGAAAGCAATGGCAATGATAAATGTGAGTAAGGAAAAGTTTTATGAGAAACTAAGCAATCTGATTGTGGACAAAGGCCACAACAGTGGATTTATTTCAAAAGCCCAGTACAGCAAACTGCTTCTAGAAGTAAAGGAAGCCAAATCAAAAACGTATGAAGAAGAATCCTGTGGACTACATGCGCCCGAAGAGGTAGGACATTTTAGCCATTGGAGAAGAGCAAAAACTTATCTCCCCACTAATGTCTGGGGGTACAGACATATTCTACTTTGTCTGTGATGAGGACTTATAGGACGTTATTCATGAAACTCATGTAAGTATTGGCCGTGGTGGTAGAAAGAGGATGATGTGTGAGCTAAAAACAATATATAAGATTATAACTGCTGAAACAGTCATGATCTAGTTAAACCTCTGTCCACCATGCCAACAAAAATCCAAAGCTCCCAAGAAAGGCCTAGTAGTGAAACCAATGTTGTTTTCAGAAATGAATTCACGTTGCCAGGTTGATTTGATAGAAATGCAAAGTCAGCAGGATGGAGAATATAAGTTTATTTTTGTGTATCAGGACCACTTAAGCATTTGTCATCCTCAGAGCTTTAGCAAGCAAGAGTGCCAAAGAAGTTGCAGAAAATTTGATTGACATTTTCACTACTTTTGGAGTTCACAGTATTTTGCAGAGTGACAAAGGCCGTGAGTTCGCCAACAAAGTGGTAGAAGAATTAATGGCTATGTGGCATGACTTGAAAACAGTTCATGGCAAGCCTTGCCATAGTCAAAGTCAAGGCTCTGTCAAGAGGGCAAACCAAGACATTGAAAATATGTTGATTACTTGGCTGCAAAGAAACTCAACTAAAAAATGGTCAAAAGGATTGAAATTTGTGCAGTTCATGAAGAACCGGGCTTACCACCAGGGGATCAAACAGAGCCCATATGAGGCTATGTTTGGAACAAAGGCCAAAATTGGCTTGAGAACATCATTCATACCCTGTGAACGCTTGGGTGAGATTGAAACAGAGGAAGATCTAGAAAGAGTTGCTGAACAGGAAGAGGACAGACATGACAACAAAAACTCAGAAAATGCCCCTAAAGAAGAGGAAGTGGTAGTTGCACCTATAATCACAGCTGAAGCAAAATGCCATGTTTGTCAAAAGGAATGTGGGAATGCTCACGAGCATTCAGACTGCAATCAGTCAGTACATGCTATTTGTGGTGAGCCTGATACAGAAGAAGGATATGGATGCATTGTCACATGTAACCTGTGTGTTAAAAAGAGAAAAATTAAACAAAATAGAATCTCTGCACAAACAGCCTTGGGGGAGCAGGCAAAAAAGATGAAAAGTTTCTCAGACTCTACATTGCCTCCAGGTAATGTTGGTGATACAGTAAGACTTTGTGTACCAGACGTTGATCAGGGCAAAACTGATGCAAGAAATATTCTGGCTGTGATGATGTCAGTTGAAGATGGACAATACTATCAACTAAGCACCAAACAGGGAAAACTGAAGCAGCTTTTCACTCAGAACCAGTTTTCAGTCTGTCCTGAAAATATGTTAGCAGTAGAAGAAGTAGCTCCTGTTGAACGAGGTTTGAGAGAAATAGCAAAGTTGCAGTCATTGTTCGGTGGCAAGGAATATCAGGGATGTTACCGTAAAGCAAAGTGCAAGAATAGGAATGTACTGAGCAACTCAAAATGTCACTGTAGCCGGTCCTGTTGTAACAAGTAGTGCCATTTCAGTAATGCACTTAGTACTGCATATATTCTGTGTTTAGTCTTACACTTTGTCATAAATGTTAAAATTTGAACTACTATTATTGTATGTTAAGTCTTGTTTCCTAATAAGGAATTGTCTTTTCAAAACTATAAAACTCAAGCTGTCAGCCTGTTCTAGTGTCACAAGCGGTGAAAGTGAACATTGTATGTAAAGTGAAAGCTTCAAATACTCATTAAACACACATGTGACCATTCACTGAATCCTAAACTCATTGGCAGTATTTGCAGAAATTCCTGTTGAGCTCAGTAATCTGTTTATGGGTGTAAGCAGTAAAAACGGATGAAAATGTCATATCTGTTATTAATCTGTTTCAAATTAGACATGATAGCTTAAGAAATGTTCTCAGGACTAACCTCTGAAAAACAATTTGTTACTGTGTTTATACAGTGTTCATATGTGGGTACGGGTGCAAAGAATAAAAGTACGATGTTTTGTGCATTATTTTCTTCTTTTGAATTGGAAGTTGCTGGAATTTTATAAATGTTCTCATATTGACTGGCTGATGAATTCTCTGACATCAATTGGAGACTATGCGTATAGCCTGTGTTTGTAGTTGGAAACATTTCTGATCGGCCTACTTCCAATCCTGAAACCTTGAAAAGTCTGCAGCGACGAGAGATACAAACCAAGGGCAGCTGTCTTGGAAGCTACACATATCGACCGGGCAGTGTTCACAACTCTGTCAAGATATGCACATTCCCAAGGCCACTTGTGGACTATACATATTGACCAGGCAGTGTACGTAGTTCTCTCAAAATATGCACTTAGCACGATGCCTTCTGGAGAGTATGCATATTGGTCGGGGAATGTCCAAAATGCTGTCAAGATGTTCACTTTTCCCAAGCCTCTTGGAGATTATACATATATTAATTATTATTATTATTATTATTATTTATTATAAGCATCTATATAGCACCAGCAACGTACCTGGCGCTTACAAAAAATAAGATAGACATGGTCCCTGCTCGAGAACTTACAATCTAAAGACAGGGAGAGGGGAAGACAGGGAAGGGGAAAAACAGGGAGAGACAAGGGATACGACATTCATGAGGATACGAGAGCTCAGGTACACGTTCTTGGCTTGGTTACAGTAAATTAGGAGTTTGCAGATAACAGGTGGGGGATAATTCTGGGTGGGAATGATTAGCAGGAATTTGGAAGAATGGAGCGGAATAGTTGGGATTTGAGGAGGGACTTGAAGGCATGGAGGGTGGGGGCAAGGCAGACAAGGACAGGGAGGGAGTTCCAGGCGTGCGGAGCAGCGAGGGAGAAGGGAAGAAGGCGGTTGGGGGAGCAGGGGAGGCGTGGGAGGGGATGGAGGAGTGGAGTGCTCAAACGGGTACGGAGGGAGATAAGGGCAGAGGTAGGGGGAGCGAGGTTCTGAAGGGCTTTGTAGGTGAAGACGAAGAGCTTGTGCAAAATAAGCTCGGGAAGAGGGAGCCAGTGGAGAGAGGAGAGGAGAGGCTGCATGTGGCTAAAACGATGGGCTAGGTGGATGATCCTGGCAGCAGAGTTTTGAACAGAGATAAGGGGAGAAAGGTGGGAGCGGGGAAGGCCAGCTAGGAGGAGGTTACAATAGTCGAGGTGTGAGATGACTAGGGCGTGGATGAGAGTTTTGGCAGAGGAGACAGACAGAAAAGGGCGGATCTTGGCAATGTTGTGGAGGGAGAAGCAGCAGGATTTGGCAACGGAGTCAATGTAGGGTTTGAAGGTAAGGTGCAAGTCGAAGATGAAGCCCAAGCTGCGAGCTTGGGGGATAGGGAGGATGGAGACCCCGTCAAACGCAATTGACAGGGGAGAGGAAGGACTGGGAGGGAAGATCAGGAGTTCAGTTTTCGCCATGTTCAGTTTGAGTTGGCGTTGAGACATCCAGGCGGAGATAT
>QEPC01001501.1:573666-614415 GCA_003113815.1 Sphenodon punctatus
CAGGGGAAGAGGACTTGGAAGCGATATCCAGGCGGATCTTGTCAATCTTAGAGGTGAAAAAGAGAGCAAGATCCTGAGCGGAGAGAGAAGAGGGGGGAGGAGGACAGGGGGGTTTGAGACGGGAGTCAAAGGTGGAAAAGAGGTGGCGAGGGTCCCGGGAGCAGAACTCAATGCAGGAAGCATAGTACTGCTGTCTAGAGAGGGAGATAGCAGATTTGAGTGATAAGAGGCAGAATTTGAAGTGGAGGAAGTTGGCATGGTAGTGGGATTTGCACCAGACGCGTTCCGCAGCCCGGGTGCAGGAGCGGAGATGGCGAATGGCCGGAGAATGTGCAAAACACGATCAAGATGTATACTTTTCCCAAGGCCCGTTGGAGATTATACACATTACCCAGAAACTGTGCACAATTCCCTTTTCAGAGAGGGATTATGTGCACATTATCCATGAGGCTTGGTGAATGTGCATAATGGCCGGTTACCATGAATATTTGCTATTCAACACACATTGACCTTAAAACATTCATACATAACAATCAGAGATGATTGGTTAGAAAGGGGCATGATTCATACATATTAATAAAACACCTTTTTCAAGACAGTCCATTGTTTCTTACCTCACCCAATGTACCAAAACAAAAAGCTCTGTTTGGGGCCTTATCACAAGATCACTTACTGTTTCACAGTTTTCAGTACTACTTAAGTTTTGATTCCCAGCTAGGCCCTGGGAGAAAGTGAGAGAATCATACTATTGCTCCTTCAGTTTATCTATAAGGTCAGCAATTTCACTCTCTAAGACGGGAGACTATTTGGATAGATTAGTCAAACTGCTTTGTTCAGGGACCATAATAGTCTTAGTGGGGAAAATGCCCCAGAAATGCTTTTCCCAATCTCCCTGAGCAGTCTAGTCGATGAACTACCCAAAGAATGATTTATTCATTGCCAGAATAAGGAAGAATTACCAGTTCTGGCAGAATGTAACAGTTTAGCCCACAGGTTGTCCACATATATCATTTTTTTGGATTTAATCACTAATTTATATTGCTGCTTCTTATGATGTAAATCAGATAAAGTATGAAAAACTCCTCCCTCCCTAAAAGATCTATATAGTGTAGTTAACTCTTAAATTGTTTACACTCCCAATCATACCAATGTGGATTGCCTTTTGTGATATCTTTATTAGTCGAACGATTCGACAATTGTCCGGTTAATTTAGGCATAATCAAATTAATAAATTTGGTATAGATTTCCAGATTAGTAGAGTGAGTACAGATGGTCCAACTCTGACCTCGTAGGTTTTGACAACGAGGCGAGGATAGAAATTTTGTCATCTCTACGCTCTTATCCTTATTCCAAGTATTTCTGACATAGAAATTTTGTACTTGTGAAATAGGGTTTGGCCTAATACAATAAATATCCTGGGCATTAAAGAAAAGGGAAATGACTAGTGGTAAGTGGTCACTAAGAACTTGATGCCCTACATGAAAATTTTCTAAGCGTTCAATCAAACACCTTGAGATGGTCATATAATCTACAACACTAGAGCCTGCAATAGAAACGTGAGTAAATTTTCCCAATAAATCTCCACAAGTACGACCATTTAACAATTGCAAGTTAAGTCTCATCAAAATATTAGTAAAATATCAAAATGTTAGTAAACAAGATCCCTGAATTGTTCATCTTTAAGTCTTTAGCGCATCTGTCATTTAAACCAAAAGAGCTAGGGCTTCTTTGGGAGAGCTGAGAATCCCCCGCTGTCTCACCACTGAAGAACAAGAAAGCTCCTGGACCTGATTTGATTACAGCCAAACTATTAAAAGATAACAAAGACTGGTGGGCTCCTTATTTGGCGAACCTATTGACATGGATAAATAGCTCGGGGCAGACCCCAGGAAACTGGGGGAGTCAGTGGTGATCCCTGTATTTAAGAAGGGTCAAAGATCTTGCCCTGAGAATTACAGGCCAATTAGTCTTCAAATGTAATAGGCAAATTATATGCCAGATTTTTGGCAGACCGTCTAAATAAGTGGTTGGAGGGGGAAAATATAATTCATATTGAGCAGGTTGGCTTCCAAAGAACAGATTGGTAATAGAGCACTGCTTTGTACTCAGTCACCTAGCAAACAAATATGTGGCAAAGCATAAGCGTATTTGCTGCCTTTGTTGATTTCTGCTTGGCCTTTGATATAATCAAGAGAAATTCTCTGGCAGAAACTTGAGGCGATTACCATAGATAGGTGTCTCCTGTTTCTGATTAGGGCTCTTCATAAGCAAAATACGCTGGCTGTTAGAATAAACCAGGAGGGGCTTCTGACAGATCACATCCCAGTCTGTACTGGAGTTAGACAGGGATGTATTTTGGCTCCTGCCCTGTGTAATTTTTACCTGAATGAATTAGTACCAGCATTGTCAAACCTTGATTTCCACGCTCCTAAACTTGTGCATCATCCAGTAGGAGTCCTGCTCTATGTGGATGATGCAGTGGTCCTTTCACAGACTCAAATAGGACTCAGAAGACCGCTTTCAGCATTGGCTACATTTTGCACCTGAAACAAGATACAGCTTAATTTTGATAAAACCCAGATTATTATTTTTGGTGCTGAGCATAAGACCTACAAATGGACTCTGAGCAACCAGAGACTTCAACAGGTTAAATTTTTTAGATATTTAGGGCTGAACTTTTCAGCCTCGTTTAATCGGAAATATCATAGTTCTATAGTACATAATAAAGTGAAAGGCGTGGCTTCAGCAATTCTACGATTCTCCGGAAGGGAGAAGGTAATATTTCCACGGCAATCTTGACTTTTAATGCTAAGGCTAGGGCTTTGTTTAATTATGGAGCTGTATTATGGGCTGTGTTCCCATGATCTAAATAGTATTCAGTCCAAATTTCTGAGGGCACTATTGCATGCCCCTAGATGTGTTCCATCTGCAGCTATTAGAGTAGAGATGGGTCAATCTAGCTGGTTTTCTGAAATATGGAAAGGTGCCATTAAATTATGGCTCCAGTTGAACTCTCCAAATCCTCCTGGATTGTATCTCTCTGGCTCAGGACAGTTTTCTGTCTAAATGGAATCAGTCACTGGTGCAAAAAATAAGACAGATTGGTTTTTCGCCGGAATATCTCTGGGCTAAGAGCTTCTTAGCAGCTAAAGCGGCAGCCCTTAAAAGACTAGAAGATCTGGACAGGCAAATGGATTTAGCTTCTATTACAGCAGCATCTGTAATTTATAATATATTAATTCCTAAACGTGGGTGCCTGGCTGATTTTCTTACCAGGCCTCTGTCCAAAAGAGCTTCTTATCTCTTGTTTTGTACCAGGGTAAATTCTTTACCCACTAAGGTCCTGGAAGGGAGATTCTCTAATACTCCATACACGTTAAGATTATGTCCATTTGATATGCTGGAGACAGAGTCTATCAAACATATATTCTTATATTGCAATTTATATTTGGAGATCAGAGCTCTGTTTCTTGCCCCTTATTTAGAAAAGATGCCAGGTAGAACCTCTTTCGAGTATGTGAGGTTCTTCTTGGAGAATAAACACCAGGACATCACCTTGGCGGTTGCTAGCTTTCTTATCCAGGCTTTGCCCGCAGGACGAAATTTCTAAATTTTCAAAACTTATCTTAAAAGATCTTAATTCTTTTGTTATTGTTTTTTTGGTTAAATGAATCCAGGTTCGATAATACACTTTGTTAACCAGGGTTACTCATTCTTATAGATTTATTTGTTTATATTATTTAGTAATTAATTAGGCCATCGGGTTGGGGAGGTGAGAAGCTATAACGCAGTGAGGTTAATTTTAAATTTAATTTTAGCAATAAGATTGTTTTGTATTGGATGGATTATTAAATATTTTATTTTGCAATTCACATAGAATTTACTGCAAATTTTGTATTGAATATATTGGCAATGGCCTTTGGCTATGCTGGAATAAATGAACTGAATGAACTGATACTATTGCTCTCTAGCTAATGCAGGATGGATCCTGGTTTGGTTCTGTGGCTAGGCTCAGGATGGAGAAATGGAGGCGTTACGCCTACAATTATGACCAATGCGCCTTTCCCCCTGTCACCGGGGATTGGAGTTTGGGGCCCTCACTCCTTTTAGAGGCTGCCCCTCCATTTGCCCACCAGGCCAGCCGCAACCCAGTTGCCTGTGCCCGCGTGGGTCCCCAAGTGATCAGAAAACCTTCACTGCAATCAGGGAGCTTTCAGAGGTCCACACCCCTAGCCAAGCCTCCCCTTGATCTCCCAGCCCAGCCGTAATGCAGAGAATGTTCTCTGGCCACCTGTGGCTTGGAAGACTTTGCAGTGGGGTTGTCTTATATGAAAAAGGTTTGTCTAGGCTCTCACCTAGATAGGAGTACTCCCAAGTGAATTCCCCAAGGCCAAATAAAGACACAAGCACGCTAGGCTTGATTATAAAACATATATTGAGTACATACAAGTACAAGGCTGTTGATCAGATAGTGCAAGTCAATAAATCAAACATAAAGTCCACGCATTCTAAATCCACTGATATTCCCTGACTGTCTCTTACCCTAAGAGGTACAATACAGGTCCATCAGATGCTGTCTCGGTCTGGAAGTTGAAGACCGGGTTCAAATCTTAGTTCATAGCCAAGTCTTTAGTCCATAGTTTGCAATCTTGCAGGAGCTCCTCTCCTGAGCTGTTAACTTGTTCAAGTCCAAAATGGAAGAGAGCTAATTCTTGAAGAAGAACTTCCTTCTTCTTCCTCACAGGAGGCCTGAGGTCACTTCCTGAGGGTCCTGGCCATTGTCATTGTTATCAAGGTGGCGGGCCTGACCTGGCCGTTGCTTGGTAATAAAGTGGCCACTTGCCATAACAAAGGGAATACCTTCCCCCACTCTGGCAACTGGTTTCAGCATTCTGCTCCCACTGAGCTTAAAATCCGTTATTCTTTATATTACATTACACATATCCCCTCCCAAATGGGTGCGTTGCCCCCCATGTCCCCTTGACACATCCCCCCCTTGGAGAACATGTGACGGGGTTGGGTCAATCCCAATTCTGGAACATGTCAGTCTGTGTACCGTTACAGAAAACGTGAAATGGGTTAATAAACAATACACGTACCCCATCATATACACAATAGACGTGCACTCCAATGCTATGTGATAGGGAAACACTCCTCCCAGTTTCTCTTTATCTTGGGGCCCAATCTCCTTGGGCGGAGAGAGATCCCCTATCCCCGTGTCTAAAGGATTCCCTAAGCGTTCCAGTGGCTGTGCGAGGGAATTCCCACCTTTATCACCTCCCAGGCCTTCCATTACACTGTCCAGGGAATAATTTTTCCTTTTGTCATTCCATATGCCCTCCAATAATCTTTCCAGGGAATAATTTTGGGTTTTGTCATTCCTGAGGCATGCCCTCCAATTTTCAAGGGAATAATTTTTGGTTTTGTCACTCCCCAGGAAATAGGGTGTGGTTGGCACATGTTTAACCCCACAGCACTTACGGCATTCCCGTAATTCTGCTAGGAATTCCTTCAATTCTGGTAGGGAATTTCCTCCTTTATTATTCCGTGTGCACTCCATTAATTCTGGTAGGGAATTCTTGTCCTTCCCTAGACAGTCTACTACCTCTTCTAGGATATTTCCTCCACTGTCATCCTATATCTCTGATGGAAAACCCATCTGAAAAAAAATCTTTATCAGGCCATTAGCAACCACAGTGGCCCCTGTAGAAGTTAGAGTCATGGCCTCCAGGTATCTAGTTGCTGCCTCTACCAGGGTGCTTTCCCCTTGTCTTCTGCTTCAGGGGTCCCCCTGTATCTGTATCCACTCTTTCAAAAGGCTGTCCTATAATTGGGAGTGGCTGCAGAACTGCTTTTTCCAACCCCCTGATTACTTGTTCTCCACAGTCAGGAGTGAATTCCACCTCCTGTTCCTGATCTGTCTGCCTGAGCTGCTCCAAGCTGGGGTCTCCTATACCCTCTGGCTCCAAATCCTCTGAGCTTGCTAGGCTGGGGTACGCCAAAACCTCCAGCTTAACCTTCTCTACTCCACCCAGGGGTAACCCATCCATTTCTGGGATCTCTACCTCCGTTCCCCCCTTGGGCTCTACACTTTCCATTGTAGGGTTGCCCTCCTGGCCTGCCCCTAGGGTCGCTATTCCCTCTGCCGCACCCTCTCTGGGCCCTACAAATTCTATTTTGGGGCTACCCTCTAGGCCTGTCCCGCAGTTCACTATTTCCCCTGCAAGCCCCTGCTTGGGCTCTACAGCCTCTATTATAGGGTTGCCCTCCTGGGTCACTAATTCCCTCGCAGCCCATTCTCTGGGCTCCCCAATCTCAGCTCTGGGGCTACCCTCTAGGCCCGCCCCTAGGATTACTATATCCTTTGCTGTCTTCTCTTTGGGTTCTAGGCCCTCCCCTCTAGGGCTGCCATCAAGGCCCACCCCTAGGGTCTCTGTTCCTTCTGGGCCCCCAACCTCATCCTCTGGCTGGTGGTGTTGCATGGATCTGTTCTGTTCTACCTGACAGGCCTGACTCGCTGCCATGGCTGTCTGCCACCCCCATATATCATCCCCTATTAATAGGTCCTGTTTCAAGTCATCTAGTACTGCTACTTCTAGGGGTCCCTTCAGTCCTTCCCATTCCAATTCTATTTCTGCAATGGGAGCTGTCTTGTGTCCTGTCACCCCTTCTATGAGGATCGTTTTAGTGGGGTATATACACTCCGCTGGTATCACCCGACTGCTGGCTACTGTCACGTCTGCCATGGAATTCCACCATCCAATGCAGGGTACATCGTTAATCTTTGCCACCCTCATTTGCTTCTTTTTCTCTTCCCACACCTCAGTGAGTTTGTAGGAAGCCAGTGTCCTCTCTGGGATTGGTTTATGTGCAGATATGCAGCGAACCCCTGCCCTTGCTGAGGTTTCTTCCCTTCCTTCTATGTCTGGGCAGTGTATCTTTATGTGCCCTGGCTTGTTGCACTGGTAGCAATTCCCTCACCCCCCCCCAGGGGTCTGAGATGAGTTTGGCCCTTGAGCCTGGGGCTCTATGTCCCACCTTCCCCCGGATACTCCCCCGAGCTTGTCTTTTGGGGACCTCTTGTATCCTTCTTGTTGGGGTCTGTTTCCCCCTTGGCCTCTTCCCCCCGCCTGGGTTGCCTCATTGCATTCCCAGTTTTGTTTGGGCTGGAAGCCTTTTTTATAGTCAGGGTTATACCTCTTGTTCGCCTGGGGCTTGGGTTGTTCCCCCTCCCCCTTTGGTGCCTTGGATTGGTATAATGTTCTGGTACTGACATAATCATCCCCAATCTCTGCTGCCATGTCCAGCGTAGTTACCTTTCTTTCTATGACCCGTGATTTAACATGTACAGCACATACATTCAAAAACTGCTCTAACGCCATCAGTTCTAACAGTTTCTCATAAGTCTGTGCATCCCTCCCCTTTACCCATTTGTGTAGGGCATCTTGCATCTTTCACCTTGCACACATATTCTTTGTGTGTTATTCCCTCAATTTTAAGAGATCTAAAACGTTCTCTATACACTTCTGGTGTCACGTCATAGTGAGATAAAACAGCTGTTTTAAGACAATCAAAAGTGATATTACCATTTGATCCCTCTGCAGTGTTCGACCCCTCTAGTGTATTGTACACGGACACTGCTTTACCCGTCAGTCTCGGGACGATCACAGGCACCCACGTCTGCTGGCACCTCATTGCGTTTGCAGATCTTTTCGAATGTAGAGAAGAATTTCTCGATGCATGTCTTCTTATCGAAGGGTGGGATCAGCTGTGTGTAATGTTGGATTCGTTATTCTCTTGTGTTGGTTGGTATGGTAGGAGCAGGATTTGGCTGAGTAGGACTTCTAGGGGGCAGTATGCCTGTCCACTGTATTAGTAGCAGTTCATGCTGTCTTTCTTTTTCTCTTTCTTCCATTTACATCTTTTGTCTTTCCCGTCTCTGTTCCCACTGGAGTATTTTGTATTCCAAGTATTCTTTGTTGACAGGCCTTGTCTCCTCCTCGTCGGATGAAGAGTCGTCCTCCTCTAGGTCGGGCAAGGCATCTGCCCCCTCTGGTGGCTGCTGCATGTGCTCCCTGAGTTTCTGTTTCATCTGTTTTACAATGAGGTCGGCTGGATCTATGTCCCTTGCCTCGCATTCCTCGATAAGTTCATTCTTTTTCATGTTTTTTAGGCCTTGTATTCTCCGAGGCAGCTTTGCTCAGTTTTCTATCCCCGAAATGAACAAAAAAAACCTTTGTGTTGCACTAAGTGATCAGGTTCAGCCCTCTGATGCCACCTGGTGGCTCTTAGTGGTCAGTGCACGTCCTGCCTTCTGACTCATTTTTAAATCTACTGGTCTGGACTAGTTTCTCTCCAGCCATTTTCACTCTCCTTGTTATGGGGTTTCAAATGGGTTACTCCAGAGTACTGGACTGGCTCGCCACTGTCACCGGGGTTTGGTGCCCTCACTCCTTTTAGAGGCTGCCCCTCCATTTGCCCACCAGGCCAGCCGCAACCCAGTTGCCTGTGCCCGCGTGGGTCCCTAGGTGATCAGAAAACCTTCACTGCAATCAGGGAGCTTTCAGAGGTCCGCACCCCTAGCCAAGCCTCCCCTTGATCTCCCAGCCCAGCCATAACGCAGAGAACGTTCTCTGGCCAACTGTAGCTTGGAAGACTTTGCAGTGGGGTTTTCTTATATGAAAAAGGTTCGTCTAGGCTCTCACCTAGATAGGAGTACCCCCAAGTGAATTCCCCAAGGCCAAATAAAGACACAAGCATGCTAGGCTTGATTATAAAACATATATTGAATACAAACAAGTACAAGGTTGTTGATCAGATAGTGCAAGTCAATAAATAAAACATAAAGCACACACATTCTAAATCCACTGATATTCCCTGACTGCCTCTTACCCTAAAGGTGCAATACAGGTCCATCAGTTGTTGTCTCGGCCTGGATGTTGAAGACCGGGCATAATTCCTTTAGAGAATATGAAAGTTCTTAGTTCATGTTGGCAGCAGCTCTTCTGCTGAGCTGTTCTCTCCTTCAAGTCCAAGATGGAAGAGACTTAATTCTTGAAGAAGAACTTCCTTCTTCTTCGCTGGAGGCCTCAGGTCACTTCCTGCATTTCCTGGCCATTGTCATTGTTATCAAGGTGGCCAGGTGACCTGGCCATTGCTTGGCAACAAACTGCCCACTTGCCATAACAAAGGGAATCTCTTCCCCCACTCTGGCAACTGGTTTCAGCATTCTGCTCCCACTGAGCTTATAATCTGTTACTCTTTATATTACATTACACATATCCCCCCCCCAAATGGGTGCATTATCTCCCCCAAATGGGTGTGTTGCCCCCCATGTTCCCATGACACCCCCCACCCCCATCTCATAACTTCGCTATCTCCACCTCACCCCCTTCTTGCATGACATACTTTACAAACAGTCCCTTACCGAGGTGTGAAGATTTCCCTGGTAGATTTACCAGCCACAAGTCCTAGTTACTTATTTGGGTGTTACAAAATAGCAGTTTTAATTGGGCTCCTTGACACTTGCCCATTCCCAAACAGTGGCTGTTAACTGTCCCATTCATCAGCAAAGTGACTCATTGTGTCACTCTTGAGAGAGACTATGAGGGGGGTGGGGGGAGGTGGCAAGTGGGCACAAGACCAGCAGGCACTGGCATAGGAGAGCTGGCACCCCAAGTATCATAGAGCTTCAACTGGTTGAGAGGGTGGCAGAATATGAGACAGAGAGACTGGCAGCAGGCAAGTAGATGAGAAAGAGACTGGCAGGCAGCAGCCAGGGACAAGAGCAGCAGGCACTGGCATATGAGAGCTGGCACCCCAAGTATCATAGGGCTTAGAAATACTGAGTACCTTTCCTAATGGGTGCAGGGGAGCAGACTGCTGCTGCTCCAGTGACCACAGTTTCTGCCTTGAGGTTGTCCAGGAGATCAAACTACTGCTGCTGGGGGTGTCCCCTTTCGTGCCACTGGAACCACCACCTCCCCCCTCTTAGATGCCCCAAATTTTATTTGTGCCACTCTCTGTCCTCCAAACCCTCTCCAGCAGCCTCTGCCTCATCTTAGGGAAGCTTGGGTAGCGAGCTTCCATGCTTGCCTTGATCAGTGGGTCTCACACAATGGCCAAAACATATTCTTCCTGCTGCATGATGGGCCCAAAACAGCTTTTCAGCTCCGTCCACAACCTCATAGCCACCATCCCTGCCCCCCCCCCCAAATCTGGTACATGTCTGCTGCTCCCCTGCCCCCTCATCCTGCTACTGAAGAAAGCTCTCAATTTTCTGAAGCAACAGGTGGGTGATGGGGATCACCTGGCAGTCTCAGCACTCAAGGCCAAGGTGGCATCCTTAAAGGACTGGAAAACACCAGCTGCAACATCATCTTCTACTGTGCCCAGATCAGTGCTATAAAACCCCCTACATTGCCCAATGGAGCCACCTCATGGAAGACTTTCTGCTGCTCCATCAGCCGCTCCAACATGTGAAAGGTGGAGTTCCACCTCATGGGCACATCTTGCAGCAGATATTGCTGCTGGGTGCACATCTCCAACTGTTTTTGCCTTAGGAGCCGAGAGATCTTTCTGCTCCTGTGGATGTAGCCAGTAATCTTTCACGTAATGTCAATTATGCTGGTGATGGGACTGTGTCCGTCCTCTGCCAGGGCCCCCTTGACCACCAGATGCAGTGTGTGCATCACATACCAGATACTGGTGAATTTACCATCAAGCCTCTCTTCGTACAGAAGCTGTTCCATATCCGTGATCATTTTTGTTGCCCTTCTCTGAACCTTTTCTAGTTTCACTATATCTTTTTTTGAGATGGGGCAGCCAGAACTATACACAATATTTGAGGTATGGTCGCACCATAGATTTATATGGAGGTGTTATGATATTTTTGGGACAGTGCTGAATGACTATGAGCATTGCTGTAGAATCATGAGGCGGCTTTTTGGCAGGGCCCCTCCCCAGCAGCTGAAACTGGCAAGGCACAAGGAATGCCAATTGGAAGTAATGGGGCATTGGGAATGCCAGCAACCCTTAGTGGACAATAAACCAATAAAATGGCAGGTGCTTATCAGAAAGGAGAGGGGGGGGGGAGGAGTTGAAAAGCCAAAGAAGGGGTGTGAGGACTGAAAATAAGAGGGGGGGGGGAGTGAGGAAGCCAGAGGTGAAATAAAAAGACAGGAAAGGGGAGGTAGGTGGAGTGACAGGTAGGCCATTCAGCACATCTGAAATTGTGGGTTGCTTGGTGGAATGACATAGGATAACACAGGAAGCAGCCAGAGTGACAAGGGGCTGGAGGCCACCGGGAGCAATTGGAATCATTGGGGGGCAGAATAGAGTGATGGGTAGGAGCTGTACAGAAGTGGTTGAATGGCAGGAATGACGTGTGAGGAATGACAGGGATCTGGGTGGAATAATGGGCAGGAAGCCACCGGAAGCAACTGGAATCAGGGGGAGAGGGGACTGACTGGAATGATGAATAGGTCTTATCCAGGAGCAGCTGAAATTATTATTATTATTATTATTAACAAACATTTATATAGCGCCAGCAGTGTACCTGGCACTTTACAAAGTAATAAAATAGACACGGTCCCTGCCCCTAGGGCTTACAATCTGAGAGACAGGAGCTGGGGGAGAGACTTAGGAAGGGGAACAGAGGGAGAGACAAGGGGTCTAACATTCATGAAGATGCGAGGTCTCAAGTGCACGTGCTTGGCTTGGTTACAATGAGAATGACAGCAGGCAGGTCCATGTGGCAAGGAAAAGGGTAAACAGATCGTAGGTATAGGAATAGTGGCTCAGCAGGATAAAGAGTCAGACAGAGCAGAGCGAAAGAGGTGAGTTTTAAGGAGAGATTTGAAGGTATGAAGGGAGGGGGCAAGGCGGATGTGGACAGGGAGGGAGTTCCAGGCATGGGAGGCAGCAAGTGAGAAGGGACGAAGGCGCTTAGGGGAGCAGGGAAGGCGTGGAAGGGTGAGAGAAGGGACAGAGGAGGAGCGAAGTGCACGGGCTGGAGTATGGAGGGTGATAAGTGCAGAGAGGTAGGGGGGAGCGAGGAAATGACAGAGGGGTGAGTGGAATGACAGGTAGGAGGCTGTTGGGATTGACTGAAATGACAGGGCAAGGTGGAATTACATTTATGAGATCATTGGGAGCAACCAGAATGATGGTGGTCTTGGTGGAATGGCAGGTATGAGGACACCAGAAGCAGCTGGAGTGACAAAGGGCTGGGTGGAATTTTAGGTAAGAGGCCACCAGGAATGACTGGACTCAATCACAGCAGAGTGGAATGGTGGGTAGATCTCCTGGAGCGGTTGAAATGACAAGGCGTGGATGGAATGACAGGTACAAGGTCATCAGGAGTGGCTGAAATGATGGGGACAGGGTGGAATGACAGGTACAAGGACATCAGGAGCAGCTAGAATACTGTGTGGAATGATGGGCATGAGGACACCAGAAGCAGCTGGAGTGACAAGGAGCTGGATGGAATGACAGGTAGGAAGACACTGGGAACTGGAATTGGAGGCAGAGTGGAATGATAGGTTAAAAAAAAAAGTGTCTAGGAACAGCTGAAATGACGGTGGACTGGGTGAAATGACTGGTAGGTCCACAGTCATCAGGAGCAGCTGAAATGATGGGGACAGGGGGGGAATGATAGGTAAGTGGCCATTGGGAGTGGATGAAATGATGAAAAGCTGGGTGGAATGATGGGTACACATCAGGAGCATCGGAAATGATGGGAGAGACTATGTAGTTCTGTGCACTCAAGCATTTAAAGCGAGTTGGATAGAATGCCATTAGGCATGGGTGAAAATAAACGAGATGTAGCCCCCACCTGATGTGTATCCACCCACTTGTTTATTAGGTGGCCGCCAGATGTTAGTCTGCACCCGCCATGTGGCCACCACCCACCCACCCACTATTTTTTTAACCTTCTATGGTTAATTTGGACCTGGTGGAAAAGAGAGCATATAGGACCCCAGTAAGAGGGTTCTCTCTTTCCCAGTGGCAGTGCTTCACACGCCAGCGTCCCAGCATTAAGTAATGTAATGACCATCCAGTGTTAACCCTGGGAACTTCTTGCTGCTGGGTTATGCAACGCCACTGGCCCACCGTTGCCCTGGCTCCGCCCCTAGGCTTTCCGGCCCGCCGGCGGCGAAGGGCCAGCTCGCCTTACTGCCCCTCCAACCTCAAAACCCACCCGCCGCCCCTGTAAACCATATCAGGAATTTTCAAATGAATTAAAAATGAATATTCCATCGAGTAGTAGGAATATACCACATATTTAGGGGGTCAGTAAGAACTGAATCTGGTAATGGTTTCATGTTAAAAATCAAAGCACGCACTGTGTGCTGTAAGATTCACATGTTCTCATCACTTAAAGATAAGGATTGTTGAATCTCAGTAGTGTTAACAATAGTCCAGGGAACGTGCCCATTGCTTAAAGAAAAAATAATTGTTTGCAACCGAGTGACAATAATTTCCATAATCAATTCATCCGATAAGACTGCCAAATCATGTTTGACTATCAAGGCCACTTGAGTTAAAGCATCCTTGACCAAATAAACTCAATTTCTTAAATTTTTATTATTGGCATCCTGCAATCTAGAAACCTTTTCCATAGATTTTGCAAGCAAGGAATTGTTTTTTCTAAATATTTGTGCATTATTCAAAGATTCTACTTGTAAAATCTTCCTAGATTTATAAGTGGAAGAAGGAAAACTCTCTATAGTAGCATCAGATGTTGCTAAAACATGAATATCATTAAGAGTTTTATTTGTGCCCCACATCGCCCTTTTGGGGTTCATCTGTAATAAAGAAGCATTAATACAAGAATGTGTACAAGGGTAATTTTCATCTTCTTGAGGTACCATGATAAATTCTTCTAATGCCTGAAGCACTGAAAATAAAGAATGTTTTTCAGATAAGGTTTTACATTTCTGATAGAGCGAATAAATGGCATAATTATCAGGAAAAAATGGAGTATCGTTGACAAATAATGGACCTTGTCTCAAGTTAAACCAACGCTTATTTCCCAAACTCGCCCTCTCTTTGGCTGTATAATTACCCATGAGATTCACAGTATTATTAACACTGCATGGCCCACAATTCCATGAATGTAAACCCTTAGCAGCGAGAAATTTATCATTGCCACATTCAAGGGGCTCTTGTCGATGATTAACAAAGGTACTCTTACAAGATACAATACTCTCAGATCTATTGAGGAAAATAGGATACCGAAGGATATCACAAAATGAAGTACCAGTAACACCAATAAACATCTCATTAGCAGCATTATCATGCCATTGAGATGATAAACACTTAGGTTTGAGCTTCCCAGTAGTAGAATTTTCAAGACAAGAAGTCAAAATGGACTTGAACCATCCACAGATAAACTTGATTCATCCCACCAAGAGGTATTATATAAAAAAGATGTGCAAAAAATTACTCCAGTATAAGGCAACTGGCCTCCTGGAACTCTGTATTCATGGTCTTCACCTCCAGAATGTTGCTGCTTAGCATAGCACAAATGATCAGAAAAATCATCAATAGCTAGGTACCACTGAGGCAGGCCTTGTGTTGCAGTTTTAATGTCAGTCCAAAATTGAGGTCTGTCACAGTGATCTGCATACACATGAGGTCTTGGCCATTTCCTTGGTTTCCCATAGGAAACAAAATAACAATGTCCATAGGAAGCAAAGCACATTTTATCAGCATAGCTTATTTGATGCCAAGGATCTGTACCTGGAACAAGAAAACGTGCATTTCTACTGTCCAAATCTCACAAGTCTTCTTCTGTGGTCTTTGCAAGATGCGTGTTAGCTTCTTTTGAGAACAAGCCAGAACAATAGGCTAGTGCTCTGGTGTCTATGTTTAAAGTAAAAGGCACCAATAGTTCGCTTCGTTGGGAAACAATAGGCTTAGGAAAGGGATTATGTATGATCCCAAATGGAATACCTGCAGTCTTCACGTGTACTGGAACAACCTCCATGTGAAGAGCACGCGTAGGTCTGGCATTATGCATCCTTCGATACACAACACTACCATTGTGTGCCTCGGAGAGGTTCCAATGAATTGGAGAAGCGGGTAGCAAAACAGTATGAGCCCATGTTAAACAAAGGACTTAAAAAACAATAGTCAGAATTATAAGTTATGCAAAAGAAGACAAAAATGCTCCACAAAAACCAAGATGTAAATCTTCGGTACCTAGGCCAAAAATATTGTCTGAGGTTTGGCTGTGGCTGAGGTGCCTTTTGAGACACTTCATCCATAGCAAGAGAGTAATCAGGTGCTGTTGGTGGGAGAGGTTGGGGTTGAAGTGGAATTTGACAATAATCCATCATTACCTTGACCATAGTGGATGAGAGTGCGCTTTAAGTTGTCAAATAGACACTATTTTAGAATTACCTGGTGATGTCTGAATTTCTACTGCTCGGGGACTCAAAACTTTGAGAATAGGTACAGATTTTTCCAGTGAGGCATTAAGGATGGATCCTTTAAAACAGCCTTTTCCTGTACCAGCTCGCCTTTCTGTGGAATCAAAATTCAAGGAACAGAATTAATATCAGTGTTAGGCTGGGGAGAAGCCAGTTCTGCTCTCAATTCATCTATCAGTGCCAACTGCTCCTGTCGAGCAATAGGAGAAGATAAAGCCAGTTGTTCTAAAGGAGTGGTCATGTCCTTTGCAAATAGCAATTTATAAGGAGTTAAGTGACAGTCACTCCTAGGAAGGTTATTAAGTCCAAGCTGTACCAGAGGAATCAAAGAATACCACTGCCGGGACCTCCCCACCAATAGCTTCGTTAAAGCTCGTTTTATCTCTCCATTTTTCCTTTCCACAACCCCAGCACTTTGGGGTTGATAAGGTGTGCTATATTCCAACGCTATCCCAAAACTCTTTGCAAATTCTTGCGTTTGGTGAGAGGCAAAGGCACCTCCCTTGTCAGAGTGTAGGATACGTGGAAGCCCAAGCGAAATAAAGGAGGTGAGAGTTCTAACAGTGGTAGAGGCATATCCATCTCATGTGGGGTAAATCCATACAAAACCAGTACAAGCATCAACAATAACCAAACAGTGATTATGCCCATGGGAAGGTGGCAAAGGACCAATATAATCCATATACACCTTATCAAAAGGAGACAGAGGCTTAAGATTTTTTAAGTAAGGTGGTCTGGTAACTGGACCAGGGTTTGTTCTTAGACAAGGTTCACACTGGGCCAAACACTGTTGGACTTGTTTGCGCAGTCCAGGCCACCAATAAGAACGCTGTAAAGATTCAACTGTGGCATTAATACCTTGGTGAACATGCCCAAGACTATTGTGAGCCTCTTGTATTAAGTTAGGTCTTGTGTCAACATGGGGTATTACACATTTCTCCCCGTTGGTGAATGTTACAACACACTTCCCATCTTTTAGGGCATAATCATAGGCAGAAGGGTAACCCTTACGGTTAATGGAATCTGGGCTGATGCATTGAGTCAATTCCCCATCCAAGCATTTTTTAACTTGCGACCGGGTAAGTACACAGACTGAGGATGCTTTCATTGCATCCTTTGCCAGTAAGTCTACAAGGGTGTTCCCGTTAACATGAGATCCATATTTGAAATGAACTGGCAAATGAATTACAATAATCAATGGCTTGTCATCCAAAAGTGTTGCTAATTTTTGCCATCTATGGGCATGTTTCAACGGTTTTCATTTATTATCTAGAAAACCATTAGACCACCAGATCGGTAATTCTTCATTTATTCCTCTAGCTATATAGAAGGAATCAGTACAATTGAGAACAGTTGCATCAGGAGGAGAGATCTCTATTGCTTTATGTACTGCCATCAACTCAGCGAATTGCGCAGTATTATTTCCTAAAGGCATTTGAATACTATCAGACATATGATATTCCCCTTTATCATTAAATGTCCCAATTACAACAGCACAACCTGCTTTCCACATGTGTTTGCCTTGCTTACATGACATGGTTGAACCATCAGTATAGATAACTTTTTGATATTCATGGAGAGGTTTATCTGGGGTATGATTTTTAGAAGATACAGGTTCAATAGTAAAAGCTGGTAAATTTTCCAAATCATTGCTTGGTTCCACATATTCAAATTCTATTTGTGGATTTTCAAAATGTGACATCCATTGTACCCATCTGCTATGAAGAGCTTTTGCATTGGGTATTGATCCTTTTTTAACCTGCCTTAAGGAGGCAATAGGAGTTTTTACTATCATCTTTTGGCCCTGTGCAAGATCTTTACCTTTTAAAATTGCAAGATTACACATACATAAGATTCTTTCAATAGGCAAAAACTTTTGTTCTGCATTTGAGAAGACATAGGATATGTACTTCAGAGGTTTAGATTCTCCATAATTGAAATATGACGGAAATCCTCCTTTCTGTGTGGCTCCAACTAGAATTTCTAGGGAGACTGTGCTGTTTCTTGTGTTCAATTCAACAGGTTGGTTAATTAAGGTTATCAGATTATTCAGTGTTTGCTGAGCTTCCAAGGTCCAAAAATTCCCTTTGCTTGCTAATGGAATTAGATTATAATAAAGGGGTTTGGTTCTCTGAGCATAGTCAGGAACAAATATTCTTGCAACTTTTAAAAAACCTAAAACTGACTGCAATTCTTTTAAAGTTTTAGAAGGTTGCAATGTCAACAGTTTTTCTTTGAATTCCTGAGTTAATCCTCTGCCAGAGTCGGTTAACTGGACACCGAGAAACTTTACTTTGCTTCTACAAATCTGTGATTTTTTCAGATTGATAATATATCCTGCTTCTCCCAAAACAGTGACAATTTGTTTTAATGTAGCTAAATGTTGATCTAAATCTTAATTTGTAAAGTAGATGTCATCCATATATGAATGTACACCTGGAATACTTTTCAAAAGCTCAATCACGTCAGCTGAAAACAATGCTGGACTATTTAAATAACCTTGAGGAAAGCGTGTCCAACAGTACTGTGTTCCTTGCCAACTAAACACAGTCAACTATCTGTCTTGTTCTCTAATAGGATGAGCCCAAAATCCATTAGATATATCCAGTGTAGTTTTGTATCTGTGCCTTTCCAAATTTCCTAGCATGTCAGACATGTGTATGTTTTGCACATTAAAAGAGGGTGAAACCCTGTTTAGGGCGCAGTAGTCTAATACCATATGCCACTTCCCATTAGGTTTAGGTTAGGGGTGGGACTTCCGGATCTTCCGGTATCCAATACTGCCCGGTATTTGGTGTACCGGCAGTATCGGATTAAACCCGGTAATCCGGGGTAATTTACCGGATTCCCTGAACCGGATTTTTTTACATTGTGGCCATTCAAATGAATGGCCGCAATGTAAAAGAAAACACACCAAAAAAACCCACTTTCCCTCCCCAGTCCAGGCTGCACGGGTGGAAGGGGGGACACCACCCACCCACCCTGGATTTTTTTTTTTTAAAAAAATTCTCCCTGAAGTCCCTGTTACTAGTGCGGGCTCTGGGCCGCCGCCGGCGACCCAGAGCCCACACCAGCAGGTACTAGTACTGTACTAGGGTGATCCCTGGGGTGGGGGGTGGTTTAACACACACCCCACACCAGGGATCACCCTACCTCCCCACCCAGGGATCGCCTACCTTGTGCTCCGGGCGGCGGCAGTCTGGAAGCTTCAGCGCTGGCTGTGGCTGCCAGCTTCAGCACTACTAGGCCTTCCAGGGAAACCCGGACAGTTCAATGGGGACATTGACAGTCCCCCACTGACAGTTCCCCATTACCGGTACAAATCCGGTAATCCGTTTTTTTTTAATCCGGTAACCGGTAAAACCAGTAACCGGTACTTGCCCTGATATACTGGAGTATTCATGGAGCTATATTGTCTAATCAATGTTCCTTGTGCAATTAAATCATCAATTACCTTTTGAATATCATTAATTGCAGCTTTGTTAATAGGATATTGCTTTTGCGGTTTTTGCTGTGTTTTGACAGCTAAATCATGAGGCTTTGAAATGGTGTTTCTCTATTTGGGGAATGCCATACTCAATGCAAAATGATATGGAAAAAAGTACAGTTGTGAAAACCTATAATGAGAAGGTAGCCTCAACCCTGATACTTTGTGTTGATGTTCCAGGTTCTGATGTACAATTTGTCACAACCAGGGAACAGTACCTGGGACTGTATATATAAAGGAACCTAGGAACGTATGGGTTGGATGTTTATGTATTTTGCATAACATTTGAAAAGGTAAACAATGCATCACTAGGGGTCCATGTGGGACAGTATTTTCAGTATTTCATGTATATGATGTGGGCATTTTAGGCCCTTTACAACCAGTATGTTTCATCTATAGATTTTCTCCATCAGCCATCAATGGTTGTACACCAAGCCACTGAAGAAGGGGGTTCAATCCCCCGAAACGTGTTTGGAGGTGTGGAGGCATTGCATCAGCATGTATTAATTTGGACTGTGATAACCCCTATGGGTTTGCTGCTGTTCTTGTTCTCATTTGTATTTTAATTCTTTTGTGTATCTTTGGTGCTGACATTGTATGCACCATATTGCCCAGCGGGGCGTGTATGTATATATAGATTTGGAGGATTGGAGAGAGTGCACCATTACCTCTCTCATTTTTCCTCCTCTCCTTTTTTTAACCATATATATAAATTCCATTTTGTTATATATCAGTGGTCTAGTTTCATCACTGTTGCTTTCCACCCCCTACTTCCATCGACTAATAGTTACATCTCAGGATTTCAAAACCCCAACTTTATCACAAGCATCATTTCCAGCTTCTTGAAAACACCTGAGGCCTGTTTTTAACAGTTTGGATCCTTTGGGGGATCATTTCAAGCAACGTAGGCCCCTGCAGACCAGAATTCCTAGCACCCACAGCACCAAATGCCTCCCCATCCTCAGAGCAGGCCTGTTTTTAACAGTTGTCCCCCTTTGGAGTTCCATGCCACCAAACCAGGCCCCTCCAGCAGACCAGCATCATCAGCGCCAACAAAATGCCTGTTGTCCAAGCTCACACAGGCCCCTCCAGCAAGACACCACGTGTCTCCCCCTCCCCTCCCTTGTGTCTCTCAGTGCACCCAGTCCACCCACTTAGGGTTGCCATAGACACTGTTTAGAAGGCACTTATGACAGGGCCCCGATTCTTCTGCAATTTCCCCCCAAAATTCTGCGCCCCAAAATTGAAAATTCTGCGACCCAAAATTCTGAAACCCAATAAAGTTACAAAACAAGTCTAGTAAAATTAAAACTGTCAGATGGCAATCCATTTCCTTGTACCAATGAATAAAAAATCTGCTTATAATTTTGTCTGTGTATGGGTATTTCAAATATCAGGCAACCCCCCCAACACATGACAAAGCAGAGGGCACAGCTCCTAACCCCCCCCAAAACACATGGCAAAGCAGAGGGCACAGCTCCTAACCCCCCAGACAAACACATGGCAATGCAGAGGGCACAGCAGGCAACCCCCCCCCACCACCACATGGCAATGCAGAGGGCACAGCGGGAACCCCCAACCCAGGAGCCCCTCCTACTTACCTTATGGCTGGAGCAGGTGGCGTCAGTGACTTAGGAGCGGCGGCGTCAGCTGCTGCTCCGGTGCGCTCGTCCCCATCCAGCTCCTGGCCTCTTCCTGGTTCCTCCCAATGGGGCCTCTCAGGGCGACGCAGCTGGATGATGTCATCTGGCTGCGCTGCTCTGGGAGACCCTGTTGGAAGGGTCCAGGAAGAGGCCAGGAGCCGGATGGGGATGAGCGCGCTGAAGCAGCTGCTGCCACCAACGCTAAGTCAATTAATTTTCTAAATGGGAGAGGAGGGGGAGGCAAGCCCTGGAGGCTGGGGAGGGGAAGCCCCGAGAGTTTGTTCATTCCCCTCCCCCTGTGGAATCTCCTGCCCCGCGTCTCCCCAGCGCAGGCTACAAATTCTGCGCTGGGGTAAGTGGGGCAGGAGATTCCACGGGGGGAGGGGAGTTCTGCGGGAAATCTGCAAATCGCAGACCCGCGTTTCCCTCGGGGCCCTGCTTATGAGATATACAGGTTGCAAGGCTGCATTGGAACCAGTGCAGCCCTGCAACCTGCATATCTTATAATTGATCATTAAATTCATAATAAATTCACAATTAATTAAATTCACAATTCATAATTAACACATGCTGATCACTGACATCCCCCTTCCTGGCCTCCTCCCAAGAAAAGTCCCTCCCCAGCTTGGCCTGGGTCCCCAGCGTAGTGTACTCACCACCAGCAGGACTGAGCCCAGAGCTCGGCAGCGTCTCTCTTCTTCCCATTCGAGCGAGGACAAGATAATGGGCTTCAAATTTGATGATGGACCCACTTGGCACAGCCAAGTGGGTGGCACACACTACACTACCTAGCTTGCTTCCCTGAGATTAAATTATTATTAAAAATAATAAAATACTATATCTATATTCTCTAATCTAACAAACAGGGAAGGGAATTGATCCTGGAATGGATTGAGATTCAGCCGGATGGCCAACCAAGCAAACTCACTCTCTCTCAAGAAGAACCACCAACTAGGTCAGACTCTCAAGAGAAATAAAATGGCGCCTAGTTTGAATCGCCTTATATATGCTCTCAGTCTCTGCAGCAGCCGGCACCACCCTCTTACACCACGTGGGAAAAGCCCACACTCAGAGACTCTCTGCAGAAATTTAAAAGACAACGGTCACACAAGCACTCTGCACACTCTCTCCACTCCCCTGCTGTTCCACCGGCCAATCAGTCACACTGCACTCACACACATGCTCCCCAGTCCCCCGAGTCACCACCCCTCCCCCCCAGAGCGGAAAGGTCTACAGCCCTATTGCATCCAGTCACCTGCCAGTTCTGCCTCCCATGGAACAGTGCCCCCACTGGCTGTCACGCTGTTCAATTCACGTGTTCTGGATGGCACCTTGAGCCGCCCAATGTGCGTTCAGATGAATTTTGCCCTTTACAGGGCTCAATGGCATTGGTCTGTCTCCCCCTCCCCAAGTCCCCCCTCGCGTGACGCGTCACTGCAACCAGCCTTCAGCACGCAGACACAGCAGGGACAGGGAGGGGTTAGAGCAGCGCTCTATGTGCCCTTTGCGCATGCACAAGCAAAAGACCAAGCTCGCGCATGCACAGCACTACAAGAACCTGAAGTTCGGTGCAAGCAGCGCTGTGCGCCGCTAAACGCCGGTTGGGGAATCGGGACACCACCGGTGGACAGAGACTTCAGGCTTTTAATTTTTTTTAATTGTTTTGGGGGCAGAGAGAGGCTGTGGGGGCAGTGCCCCTGGTTTCCTGAGACTGAAGTCGCCACTGATGGTTTATTTCACTAATTGGAATATTTTGAATATGGGTTTTTTAGTAGCTACTGGAACAAATATTGCTCATGCTCGTATGAAACTACCATATGAATATGTCTCCACAGATGTTTTTGGAAACATAACATACTTATATACTGACGAATGTCAAGATTTTGGATATTTGTTTTGCAAGCAAATTACACGTTTCCCCTTGTGGACTGAATCCACCTAATACTACTTCTTGTCCTATTAGGATTCAATCAAGTAATATTTCACTTGTTTTTATTGATTTCCTTACAAATGGATCATATTTAATTCTTGCTGGACAATCTGAATGTAATATTCCGGCTTTGCAACTTTCTATCGTAACAGTGAATAACACGGTCACTTCTTACGGCAGACAACTTTTTCCACCTTCTAATTTGAGATCAATGAACTCTCAGGTTACATTTTTCATACCTCACTTTTCTTTGCAATTTCCATTATTAATTGGCATCATATCTAAATTGCAAAGGTCAGAAATTACTCTTTTTAATACACATGATGCAATTGAAGATACCTTGCAGGAAGTGAAGTAACTAGATTGGCAATAGATTGGCTACAGCTATTTCTGCAGCCTGGCCTTCTTTAACCAGCATGGCTAGTTCCATGCATTGAGTCAACCATAGCAATAATACTTAGAGCATATGTTATATCTTATAGATGTTAGGATCTTTGAACTTGTAATAAGAGCTGTTCCTTGAACAGAAATGTTTTCTTAAAGTCATGTATTTTAACTGACACTGTTTATTTTGTACTATGTCTTTATCTGAACTTAAGTAAACTATTGCTTCATATTTTTATAATATTCTTAAGTCTCATAGCTTCATTTATAAATGAATTGTCTTTACAATACTTTGCTGAGCTGGCTGGCTTATTAGCATAGCATAAACTGAGTTTCCACATATTGGAAAAGAGCGCCCTATATCCAGATCAGATCATGTCAGGCCTGGACCACTAAGCGCAAATTCCCTTTGAGGAAACTGAGGGCACAACGCGACAATCTCATGATCAACGGTATTGAACGCCGCCGACAGATCCAGTAAGATCAAAATTGAGGATCTGCCCTGATCCAATTCACGGCATAGGTCATCGACCAAGGCTTAAGTGCAGTCTCCGTGCCAAACCCAGGGCGAAAACCAGACTGCGAGGGATCAAGAAAACCAACCCGGTCCAGATGCCCCTGTAACTGCTGGGCCAACACCCGTTCAATAACCTTCCCTAAAAAGGGAAGGTTAGAGACTGGCCAATAGCTGGCCAGGGAGTCAACGTCCAAAGATGGCTCCTTGAGCAGAGGCCACACCACCGCCTTTTTGAGTCGGCTCGGCACCCTGCCCTCCCTAAGGGAGGCATTGACCACCCCTGCCAGCAATGGCCCTAACGTCTTCCGGCTGGTCTTCACCAGCAAGGATGGGCACGGATCTAATTCACAACAGGTGGCCCAAACAGTCCCAAGGACCTCCTCCGTGTCAGGGGGTGATACCCTCTGAAACTGATCCCACAACAACAGACATGGCAGGGCTTCCCATACCTCTAATTCACCCACTGTCATCAGCATTGAGGTCGTGGTGAATCTGGGTGATTTTATCCGCAAAAAATTCAGCAAACCTGTCACAGCGGGCACTGGAGAATTCCAGTTCGAGATATGAGTACACAGACCTCAGGTAACAGATTGTACTGAATGGAGGGTATCAGCAGGAGTTAGGTGAGGGGAGCGAGGAGTCGGGGAGGGCAGAGCGGAAGAGGTGGGTCTTGAGGAGGTATTTGAAGGTACGAAGGGAGGGGGCGAAGCGGATGTGGGCAGGGAGGGAGTTCTAGGCATGGGGGGCAGCTAGGGAGAAGGGACAAAGGCAGTTAGGGGAGCAGGGGAGGCATGAGAGAGGGGACAGAGAAGAAGCGAAGTTCACGGACTGGAGTACAGAGGGAAATTAGTGCAGAGAGGTAGGGGGGAGCAAGGTTGTGAAGAGCTTTACAGGTGAAGACTAGACTCTTGTGCAGGATTCATTCAGGAAGGGGGAGCCAGTGAAGAGAGGAGGGGTTGCACGTGGTCGAAGCGACGGGCAAGGTGAATGGCCCTGGCAGCAGAGTTTTGGACGGAGATAAGGGGAGAAAGGTGAGAGCGGCGGAGGCCAATGAAAAGGAGGTTACAGTAATCGAGGCAAGACCATTCACTTTAAATCTTGGAGTCTCAAGTCAGACACCCCAAATCATTAAGCATGTGAACATTTTTATCACAGTGCAAGGCATATTGCTTCCTCTGTATAAATCCAGTCCTACCAAGGGACCCACCTCCTCCTTGCGTACGTCATGGGAAGCCAATGGAACATGGAAAAAATGTCAGAGATGAGGCTGATAAGATGGATCAGGACCTGTATTTGAAAGCATGGGAATAGCTTGTACTTTAAGTCATTTAAATAGGACTTTTAAAAAAACAATATAGACAGGGATGTTTTTTCCCTGCTAATTCATTGTCTAGACTATTCTTAAAATAGCCTGTATTGCAATGTTATACTAGTTTTCAGCCAAAAAATCCCTGGTCAGGAAAGTCATGCTATTAACATTGTTGTTTAAAAATTAAAGTGCTGCTTTGAAACAGCTCTTTAGGATTCCTAGAACTTGAATATTACCACAGATAATCGAGTTGTCTCCTATAGCAAGGCTGGCAATGGTAGTTACAGGGAGGCATAGGCGCCCAGTAAGGAGGGGGGGCGTTGGTGGCAGATTTATGCTGCAATCTACAAACCACTTACGTGAGTAGCCCCATTTCAAGTCCTGGATTGTGAGTTGCAGTCTAAGGGCTTAAGAGCATAAAGGCAACTAGGCCAAAGACAGGGGGAAAAGGTCCAATGCAAAAACCATAAAAGATTACAATTTCCCAAACTAGCCAATAGATTTTAAGAAGATCAGGTAAAAGTAATATCAGCCAGAAAAATATTCAGAGTAATGGGGCGTTGGGTGTCTGATTGGTTCTGTAAAAAAAGGTCAGTGTTCACCAAAAAAGCATGGCCAGGTCGATAATACATGCTTCATGGAGAAGGCTGCATTACCGCATTTGCACAAAGGTGTGCCCCTCCTCACCCCGCAGCTGCACCATCTTGCTGCTGCTTCTGGGCGTAATGTTTGAGACACCAGATCAATGCATACCTTCAAAATGAAACAGGTTTTTATGTTCAATGGGTTGGCAAGCGCAAGCACGGATAGACTTGTGGAGAAATAAATGGTAATAAATGGCATTTGGACTGCCTAGGACAAAATGAAAATGCCAACAAAGACAGGAGAACAATCAAAGGGAAACAGCAACAAGGATGCCGACAAGACGTTAGGGTTTGTTTGACAGCAGCAGCTAGAGGTCCCAGCAGAGATTGGGACCCCCTTTATGCTTTGCCCTGGAGTGTTTGTGGGGTGGTGAAGAAGAATGCTGTGAAAGCCACACTGTCAAATGTATGAGCCTTCAGCCTAGAAAAGGGAGGACTAAAGAGGGCTATGACAGATGTTTAACGTAACGAGTGGCATGGAACAAGCAAAGAGCTGTAAATGTACTCCTTCTCGCAATACTAGAATGAATGGACAACCTGTCAAATTAACCAGCATATTTTAAGACAAATAAAAGAAAGGGTTTTTTCATTCATTGTGAAATTTGTTGCCAGATGATGCTGTGAAGGTCAATAGCATAACTGGTTTGTTTTTTTAAAAAGGATTAATTTTTAAGGGGATAGGTCCAATTTCGTCAGGGGAGGAGTCCCATTGTCAGGGGCTGGGAAGGGAACAAATAGCAAGAAATGGGTCACTCCGTTATGACCTGTTTTGTACCGTCAGAGACAGGATGCTGGGCTAGATGGGTCATTGATCTCTGACCCAGTATGGCACTTATGTACTTGTTACTTCTCAACATTATCTACCTTTTATGGTACAACCCACTAGTCATGTTCCAGACTTTGGGGAAGGGGGATGATTCATGCTTCAAGAAGCTCACAGTCAAGAGACAGGTGTTAGAGGCTGCACGGAAGAAGGCAAAGCAGTGATTATGTGGGACTGAATTTTTGTTCAGCAAAATCCTACAAATGGAGTATTATTTTGACTTCTATAGCACATTTCATCTAGGGACCTCAACCTTTTAACAAACACTAACAAGTGGAGTCTTCAATTGCGTACCTGCAAAGTAGGCAAGTTCTAATGACAAAGGTATAGGATCCACCTGCACCATCCTACTGCTGCTGCTGGGTGTAATGTTTGAGAGATCAGATCAAGCCTTAATAATTACTTAAGATTCAAATCCTGTTCCCCAAGCCCGTAGCTTGGGCTTCATCTTTGACACTCATCTTTCCTTTAAGCCTTACATTGACTCTGTTGCCAAGTCCTGCCGCTTCGCCCTCCATAACATCGCTCGGATCCGCTCCTTTCTCTCTATCTCCTCTGCCAAAACCAAAACCCTTGTTCATGCCATGGTCATTTCTCGCCTTGACTACTGCAACCTTCTCCTCGCTGGCTTCCCTCGTTCTCACCTGTCCCCCCTTATCGCCATCCAAAACTCCACTGCCAAGGTCATCCACTCAGCTCGCCGCTTTGACCACGTGCAGCCTCTCCTCTCCTCTCTCCACTGGCTCCCCTTTCCCGAACACATCCGGTTTAAACTCCTGGTATGCACCTATAAAACACTTCACAGCCAAGTTCCCCCCCTTCTCTCAGCCCTAATCTCTTTACGCACTCCTGCACGCACCCTCCGCTCCTCCTCTGTCCCCTCCCTCAATCTCCCCCATCTTCCATGCTCCCCTAACTGCCTTCGTCCCTTCTCCCTTGCTGCCCCCCATGCCTGGAACTCCCTCCCTACCCACATCCATCTCGCCTATTCCCTCCGCACCTTCAAATCCCTCCTCAAGACCCACTTATTTGATGCCACCTTTCCCAATGCCTGTTATTTGTTTTTCCCCCTAATACTTATGGTCTGCCCTCCTCTGCAGACTCCTGCCTAACTGTAATCAAGCCAAGCACGTGCACCTGAGACTTTGCAGCCGCTTGCATGTTTGTTTGCTTCTCCCTTGTCTTCCCTTTGTCCCCTCTCCTTGTCTTTTTAGATTGTAAGCCGTAGGCAGGGACCACATCTTTATCTTTGTTCTGTGAAGCACCAGGTACACAGCTGGTGCTATACAAATGTTAACAATAAATAATAATAATAATAATAGTAATAATATATTTGCTCATTTCACAATAAAAAAAGGCTGATGTTTAAACATTAATTGGGTTTAATATTGGTCATTTATATCACGATTTATATTTAATGTCAAGTATTATATAGAGTTTCAGGATGTTGTATTAAACCCTGTGTAGGTTTTTTTGAGGGGGGGGGATAGCTCCTATAAATAGAAAAGAATGGACATTCATGCATCTAATTATAAATGGCTCAAGACAGTTAACAAGCAGTTGGAAAGCTTCTGGAAGATCTGTACACATGTTTTAATCTCCATTGGCATGTATTACCAATATACATCTATTGTTGACTAGAGAGAGCGTGGTTGTCAAGTTAGACCCAAACGTGAGATGGAGACAAAATCGTTCAGACAATACCCTTTATTGCACCAACTTGTGTTGGTGACTCTGTGCAATTGTCTGGGCCACAGGGCCCTTCTTCAGGCAAGTAAAAAATCACAACTAAAGACTGAGCAGTGCAGGACAGATATGTGGAAGTAATCACTTGAAAGGGAGCTGTTAGGAAGAAAGTCACTAGCATTTCCAGCATTTAAATACAAGGGGAAACCAATCATCCAATGGTAAGTTACCTGCATTACATGCATTGCCTGCATTACATGCAATCACTCATTCTATTTAAATGTTTGAAATGCTAAATAATGACTTTTCTCAGAACAGCTCCCTCCCAAGAGACTGCTTTTATATACCCGTCCTGCATTGCTCAGTCTTTAGTTCTGTCTTTGTACGTGCCTGAAGAAGGGTGCTTGTGTGTAGTCCAAAAGCTTGCATGACTTTGTCAACAGACGTTGGTCCAAAGAGATCTGAACTACTTTGTCTCCAGCTCTAATATACATAAGTAACTGAGTTTCCAGCAGATGGTGCTCAAGTTCAAAAGCAAATGGAAAAGATTCCCCCCCCCCCCATCTGTGCTGTTCAAACATTTTTTTTTCATCTGAAACCACCCTGACCCCATTCTCCAACAACCTTGCCTTGAGTTATACAAACCAACCACCACCTGCCTTCCAAAATAAGTAAGTTTTGAACAAAACGCTAATCCCCTTTTCTGAGAACCAAGAACATTCAACATACCAAACCAAGAAGGAAAACTAAGCCACTTAAAAACGAGCTCTTTGCAAATGAGCTTAGGGATAGTAAAAGGTGCAGGACTGATGGGATTCTGCCTGCAGGCCCTTTTTATCCACACCACAACAGTACAGGATGAGCAGCAGCAGCACAAAGGTGTCCAAAGATGTGCTTGTGCTAGCGAAAAAGCAGTTAACGTCAGCAACTTCACAGAGCTAAGTGTCCATGAGCAGCTAAGCCGGCCATTCTTGTGACACGTGACATATGTCTTATGAGAAACTCAGGCCGCTTTCTCATGATGTTACCTCATCTTCCATGATGTATGGTATTCCATGAATGTCTGACATCACCGATTGCGGGAGGAGACGGTCAGTACCCATTCTCACAGGCGGTATCTCCCGTAACTGCTGTGAACATGCGTCGTCACCAATTCTGGGCGGAAAACACTGCACACCTTTCTCATATTTCACCCAAGTGTTCTCATGCAAGCTTTAAGTCACGCTGTGATCTGGAAAATATCATAATACAAATATTCCCACATACCAGATTTCACATAATTGTAATGCCAGTCATAAATACTGCATTCCCATATTCCAAGTTTTGTGGTAGATTAACTCCAGTCACTGTAAAAGTAGGATTTCCCCGCTCTGACCTCCATGACTACATTTACCTGAGCTCACATGAAGAATGTGGAAAAACATATTCGCACAAGCATGAAACTTGCGGTATTATCAAATTTGCATGAAAAATTGTCTTGCAAGTTCAAATATTGTGAAAACCCATTGGAATATCATTCATGTTCCTTTTAAAAAACAACCACCACACACACACACACACACCAATTAATTGTGTTCTTGTGGGGTTATTTAGGGAGGCGAGGAAGAAGGGTCCTGAAGGGAGCTTTAACAATGGGCCAACCACACAGGGCCGGCCCCAGGGTTTGTGAGGCCATGTGCGAAGTCTTGGTGTGGGGCCTAATTTGCATAATTAGGCACCACCTAATTATGCAAATGTATACATTTACATAAAACTTACTCCCTCTGGACAGGAAGGATTCCCATTCTTCACCTCTCCGAGCAACCATGGAGAAGCATGGCCTCCTAATGCTTCCCCCCCTCCCCAGCCGAGTGTCTACCACCACTCCCCAGGAGTGGTTCCACTGCAGGGGCAGCCAAGCGGGCAGTGACACAGGCACAGAGAGACTGACTGCGTCCACTGCCTTACTGGAGGAGGGGCCAGGGGGTGAGCTTAGCCAGTCTGGCCTCCAGGGCCTGTTGCTTCTTGCTGCCAGTGCCGCCTGTGCCTTGTGCACGCATGCGGTGTGACCAGTCCAGAGGTGCTGCTATCACACACACAAGACACCCAAAATGCAGCTAGCTTATTAAGCGCATTATGCCATGAAAAGAGACATATAACCAGTTCAGTTGTGCCCCCATAATCAGTTCATGCTGCCCCCACCCCATAACCAGTTCATTTCTGCCCCCGCCCCCATATAATCTATTCACGCTGCCCCCACCCATAACCATTTAATTTGTGCCCACGGGGCAGCGTGAATTGATTATATGGGGGTGCAAATGAACTGGTTATGGGGTGCGGGTTTAAAGACAGTATTCCTGTTAGCAATAACTTCATTAAGAAGAGTTAGTGAAATAGCAGCCATAATAATCTCAGAACCATATTTGCAGATTTATTTTCCAAGACAGAATAGATATTGTTTTACATCCTAAATTCCTGCCTAAGATAGTATAAGTAAGACAGTTGTGAGAATGTGGCCCTTTTTACACAGGCCTCTCGTCCCAGCTGTAAACACACAGATTTTTGTGTGTTCATGGGTGGGGGAACCCCATGTGAATGACGTGGTGCACGCGCCCATGGTGAGTGGGGGTGCGTGCGCTCTCGCCTAACACTCATCCCCACTCACACACCCACTCATCCCCACGCACGGAGCAACCGGGGGAAATTGTGGTTACTATGTGGGTGTGGATGAGTGGTGGGTGAGCGGTGCTGCGTGTGCAGCTGTGTGCATGCCCCATCCATGCACTGGCGCGCCCACGGACTCCCCACCCGGCGGAGCCATGTGAAAATATCATGCGAGGAGCCACTCGAAGAACAGAAGGTTGCTACTTTGCAAACAAGGTTCTTTGAAATGGCTCCGACCATTCTCACAACACCCACCCTTCCAGCCCCACATGGAATTCTTTTCTTATATTTCTAGAAAGGAACTGTCATTCAGAGGGGGAGGGTTCTTTTTATACCAGAGGAGCTCAAGACCATCATGTGGTCTATTATTTGAACAGGGTGAGCACGCACAACCCAGTTGTGAGAATGTTGGGAGCCATCTCGAAGAACCTTCCTTACAAGGTAGCAACCTTCTGATCAGCACTGAGGAGGAGCTGTTTGTAAACAGCCTTATCTCCCAGCGCGATCCAGTGTCCCCGCTGCTGCAGCAGCACTACTAGAAGGCAGAGGCAGGTGAGGGATGGGGTCTGGAGCCAAGGAGGGGAGGAAGAATAAGTTTCTGGGGGAGAAGCTGGCTGCAGCCTGTTGACTAGCCAGGCAAGTGCGGGGCCCCAGCTGGTGGTGGGGCGGCACATGCCTGGGTCCGGCCCTGCAACCACATAATTCCCCAGAACCAGTGGACAGATGGCATTTAAATTTATTTCAATTTTTACCCCGCCCTTCCTGCCAAAGGGCAGCTAACAATATTCAAAATATACATATATAAAACCATAAACACAAAAATATCACACTCCCAACACCATCCCCACAACCCCTATCCACCCATCTCCCTTACGTCCCAACTCTCCGCCTATCCTAATCCCCACTGCCAAACAGCCTTGTAAACAAGACTGTTTTACACCACCTCCCAAAAGTGCTCAAGACCAGTCATAAATGAACCTCTGGGGGAGGGAGTTCTACAGCTGCGGCCGAGAACACCCTCCTCCTCATCGAGACCAAGTTAAAAGCTGGTACCTCCAGAAAGGTGTCCCCTGCTGACCGCAGAGGCTGTAATGGGACATGGTAGGCGAGGTGATCTTCCAGATAAGTGGGTCCCACGCCATTTAGGGCTTTAAAGGTCAGGAGAAGGGCTTTAATTAGGACAGAAGAAGCTCACACTAACTCATTAACTGAAAATAGAGTTTTTTCACATGGTTGGGCTGCCAGTGGCTGGAGTGGTACATACATAGCACACAATGTAATGTTCAGGGATCACTGTAGCTCATATGCCACGTGGGGTAGGTTCTCATACCTATTCACTTGCACCAGGAGTTGTAAAAAATACCACCACCACACACACACATAAAATCACTAAGTGGCTACAGGTTACAAAGTAGAGCAGAAATCCTTTTTCAAGAGTCCATTTATGTCTCTCAGGAGAAGCCACTGTAAAGAATCAGCAAGCTTTGACTGCCTGAATTTAAACCTGAAATTTTGGGGATTCAAACCCTAACCCATGGCCCAGTAACCATCCACTGTTGGGGTTTTTGTGTTTTGGTACCCAAGTATGGGTAACAGGGTGGCCCCAGGCTGGATGAGTCCCTGCAGGACTAGGTCATTGTTCTACAAACACTTCCAGGCACTAAGTTCCTTCCATCAAGTTTACTGTTTTATTCTTGTAGACGCAGTTACCCAGAGCATCTGAACTGCAAGCTCCTGCACATAAACAGCATGCCCCAAACCGTACAAAATTACAAGATTGGAATGCTCCCCGCCCCCAGGATCCACTTCTCCAGAAGCATCCTCCTGGGCATCTGCCCTTTTCTTCCCAGTTTTTCCCCTTCTCAGGATCTTTCCGAGCTAAAACACCCTAACTATCATACATGCTTTTATTACCTCTAGACTACTGTAATGCGCTCTACGTGGGGCTACGCTTGGTGCTGGTCCAGAGACTGCAGCTGGTGCAGAATGTGGCAGCCCATCTCCTGAAGGGGATGGGCCAACACATTAGTCCAGTGCTTTGCTCTCTGCACTGCCTGCCGATAGTCTTCCAGGCCCACCTCAAGGTGTTGGTGCTGACCCTTTAGAGCCCTAAATGGCCTGGGCCCCACTTACCTGCAGGACTACCTCACCCTCCAGATCTTGGATCGACCTCTGTGGTCAGCCAGGGGCATCCTCCTTGAGGTCCCCCGGGTGTTGACCACAAGGAGGGTGTTCTCTGTAGCTGCACCGCAGCTGTGGAACTCCCTTCCGTTGGAGGTCCGCCTGGATGCAGACCTTCCCTTTCCGTAGAGTCGAAGACCTGGCTGTTCCGCTGGGTCTTTACCGAGGGAGATGGGATGAGTGGGTTGGGGTAGGGAGAATTTTTTGGCATTGGATTATCTTTACGTTGGGATTATGTTGTTTTATCTCGTTATGTATTTGTAAATGTTGTTAGCCACCCCAAGCTGCTTATAGTAGAAGGGGGGGTGGGGTGGGGCATATAAATTTTAATAATAAATTAATATAAATAACAAGGCTTCACTAAGCAGCTCTTCTAGCTACGACTGTTAGTGGCAGGGTGTTGGCCAGCCAGGGAGCCAACCCTGCAACGACTCACCCTGGCCAGCTCTCTGCCACTGTATGACTTGTAAGTTTTAATTATGTACACTAGTTGTATACATGATAAACAGCTTGATTTGAAAAGCCCTTAGAGGTCTCTATGGAAATATGTATGAGCCCTGCATTCACATAACAAAATCTATTGACCATTATACTGTAAAATTATAATATTTAAATAGTAAACAGCAGAACAGTTGAATAAAGTATATCTAAAGGGTCCCTCCAGTAATGAATGTGTGGCTTAGTGGCAGATTCATGGAACTGTATTAGTAACTTCTCTCCATTGCTTCTCACTCTTATGTCCCTCAACGCACAGAGGTATAATGCACAGGTATCTGAAGGATCTCAATTCTCATTCACTTCAGGTGAACTTGAACCACCACTAACTGCCCTGAGGAGCAAGCTGTTTCTTTTATAACACTAGAGCACCATGAATGTCGCATCCCTGGTCTCTCCCTCTGTTCCCCCTTCCCTGTCTCCAGATTGTAAGCTCTTGGGCAGGAACCGTGTCTATCTTATTCTTTGTAAAGCACCAGGTACATTGCTGGCACTATATAAATGCTCATAACATTTTGTTAGAATAAAATCCATTGCATTGGCAATGAAGTAGCTTAAATTCAAAGGAAACATTTCAGCCCTCATATCCATTTTTGCACAACTGGTTTCACAGTCACAAGCAAGTCCACACAATACCGCACTCTTGGGACATAGTCACTACCTATTGCCTAGCCCCCAGAAATTCAGTGGGTGAAATCTAGTAGCGACAGCTTTTTGAAGTACAAAAAGAGGCAGCACCTTAGAGAACTGCCCATTTGTTAAGCACATAGCACAACTTTTTGTATGAAGTTGTTTCAGTTTTGAATTCCTAGAACAGGCCATTACAAAAGAACCTGTTTTTAAAAAGCCAAGTCCGCCTAATCATTCGGAGCTATCAGATTACATCTACCTTTTCTTTGCAGTGAGCTTAGGTAAACAACATTGTCATACATAATTTGAGACTGCACATTAGGGTGTTATCAGGCACCTGCCACACATCGAGGATTGCCAACACATGTGCCAAGTTGGCCAGATGTACCAGCTCACAAGTACGCACTGAAACAGCAGCTACCCAACAGCTGGTATAGAAAGTGAGGGGGCCTTACACCTGGAGTGGTGTGGAAGGTCCCAGGAGCGCCAGAGGCCATAGCAGTGTTCTCTGCTGCCATTCCTAGGGACACCCCCCATACTCCTGCTGCCATCGCTGCTCCCTGGAATGTGTCACATTGCTGCTCCCAGGGCCCAGGTAAGCGTGTGGATCTGGGGGGTGACAGGGAGAGCGCTGCACTCTCCCCACATCTCAGCAGCTACAGTACAGAGATCCTTTCCCCACAGGATGAGCCCAAAAACCACTTGGGGCCACTGTGCAGAAGTGAGTAGCCAAGCGCTACCAGATGTTACTTTATCTGTATATTTAATGTCTGTGAGCACCTTTAAGCTAGGTCGCTTCTGCAAGAGCCCAGTGATGGTCAGACACAGCAATGGCCTCAGGCTTGTCAAATATTCCAGACTTTCTAGAGTTTGAATCCAGAATGTAATAGGAAGAAAAATAAGTTATAAAACTCAGATCTACACCCAAGTTCTTAAAACACTCCAAAATCAAGGTGGTCAGACGTAGGATTTTGTTCTGGGACAGTCTCCACTTTCAGTTAAGCGACACTACTAGCACAGAATAGCGACAGACATGCACTTTAACTCTGCTTTAACATTTCTTACACTCTTTTAATGAATGTTGTTCACCGCCCCGGGCTGCCCTGTGGGCAGGATATAAACTTTAAATAAATAATAAATAAATGTTGCAGGGCTGTATTGGTGGCTGCATAGGGCACCAATACAGCCCTGCAACATACCTAAGAAATGTTAAAGCAGAGTTATGTGCATGTCTGTTTTCAGCCTAGGGCCGAAGAGGAGTAGCTTGACTGCATGTAAGGCCAGGTAATACAAAGAAAAGCTAATCAAACCCAACTCAGTGGGTTATTTTTTAGACGCACATTTAACTATCACGTATCACTGCCAGCTGGATTAGCAGTGGATTAATCCACTGTCCACATCCATTGCATTATTTATTTGCTGGCTACAAATAAAGGTGATGTGAGCTTTGTTCAGATGTGTGGTAGAAGACATCAGTTTACTGAAGCCCTTTGAGTTTCAAACCTAGAATAAGAGTGTGTATTTAACCCTCTTCCAAGGTTTGACCCTCTTCAAACATTTTTACACCACTCTTAAATTACATGCATGTCAAGGTGAACCTTTATTTTTTTTCCTGGAATGAAATTCAGATTCATGAAATAAAAAACATTCAGACATGGAAAATTTTCTGAAAGGCTACCAAGCTTTACAAGTGGATTTTTCTCTGCATTTAAGTAGATAAACCTGTGTTGTCCAGACACTGGGTGTCTTTAGGCATAGTGGTGATCACGTGCTTAAGATGTTTGCTATGTGACTGTGTAGTGTCTAAGCACTGTCACTATTTTGGTCGCTGGTCTGCACCCCATTGGCCTCCCATTAACTCCTCACTGGTTGCACGAATGTCTCAGGGGGCAGTAGCTGAGTTTTCCATCTTCCCGTGGATCATGTTGTGTCTAAAGACATCGGGTGGTGTGTTCACAGCCATTGCCATTCTGTCTGCCCCCATTCCTCCCTGTCTGCTCTGAATCCTCCATTCCGCACCCCTGCCAGCTTGTTCCTTGCTTGCTGCACACTATCTTTGTGCTCTTTGAAAGCGCCCAGGGGGTGGGGTGAGCAGTGACGAATGAGCTATTTAGCTGCAGCGCAGAGTGGATGATTTGGGGCAGACCCGACCACTCTCCCACATGGACTACAACTCCCATAATTCTATGGGAGTGCTTCTGCAAGGACAGCTCATGCAGCCAGTACCCCAATTAGCCCCATGACATGAAAAGGCAGCCGTTGCATCTAAGTACTGCAACATATTAAAACACGGGTAAACACGGATGCCTATACCATGGTGTTGACACACATTCAGCCACCCCTGCCCATTGTGTCTCAAGGCAGCCACCGTATACATCTCAGCTTATTCCAAGTATAATTAGCAAGCTCTTCAATGCCTCAGATGCAGCACGGTCTAGAATACTAAACTCAAGAGGGAATTAAGCGAATTCAGAGTTCAGGTAAATTAAAGTTCTGATCCCAGCTACATCACCATGTCCGAATGCCTAGTTGGTAAAAAAATGCAGACAACATTTACGGCAGGGTGGCAATATGAGAGTTTTCAAAGCAATGTTCAAAGTGCCATGAACATTACAATCCCTGATAGTGTAATGCATGCACTGAAGTTTAGCAAAGGAAGAAGCTTGCTTTCAAGTGTTCATGATCCGTTAACACTAATCTGTGAGCTATCATGCATCTCTTTCCCTAAAGCATAAAAGAGTTTGTAAATAATGCATTTATTTAGGAAGTGTGGATTCTCATTGAACTATCTCCATATAGGAGACCTTTAAGGCACAATGGCAATTTTCATATACTTGTCTTTTACAAATAAAAGGATGCAACAATGACGGAAGGGTCACCAATTTATCAATCCTTTTTAGAAGAAAATGCATATTGAAACTGTTATACAGAAAATATAAAATATGTAATTAGACTTCTTTAGCCTTATTTAATTTATTGTGTGATGCAATGAGAATAATTATGTCACCACACCCTAAAGTACTGTGTCAGTGTAAACCTCACTCCTCTCGTTGGGGCTGGAGTTGACTCAAATGCTTTGAGGGTGGGAGCTTGTCTCTTGCAACTTAACAAGCCTTTCTGTTTCATTTATCCAAACAAGTAGGTTGTTTATTACTATGCTACCTGCTGCAGCTAGACTTTCAACACCACCCGTGCTTGCAATTAGAGGACAATTAACTTACAAACAAGACATACTGAACATGGACGTTAGGATGTAAATACCAAAGAACAAAGATGGCAATTCTTAACCAGAACTACAATCCAAACACTTTGGATTTGGACCACATCATGCCCTCACATCAAAAAGTCTTTTGTGCAAAATGAAATGCAATGGAAGTGATTGACTAGCCATACATTCTAGGAGCTGACAATGACGGTAATGGGGAAAAGTGCTGAAACACCCAATATTATCTGAGAAGCATCAAATAAACTAAGCTGCCATAACCTACCAAACGTTTAACATAAAATAATCCTGGGGCAAAGAATAAACCCTTTCCTGTGAAAGGTTATCATGGACCAAAGAATTCTGTATTTTGGCTCCGAGTCAATTCGCTGAAGTCAATGTACTCATTTAGCATGGGAGTAAATTTTACATCCTGTGCATAACTATTAGTAAGATCATCAAAACAGATGCCAACTACAACTTTGTTCTTCAGTTCCTCTGGCTGGTAAACATGAATGTACAATATCTACGAAATGTTTTTGTGCAAATCCTCCACTTCCAGCCTCCACATCTTTCTGTGTACAGGATTAGCAGAAAGATCTGTCATCTTCACAGCCCGAAGACATGGCTCTGGACTACATGACTGTACCAAGCCCATCACCATTACATATTTTCCTAAAATAGAGAAAACAAACTTCCATTTAACTTTCACATGTTTATTTTCTTGGTTAGGAAACATGGTGAATATACATCAAAGTGCTCAGTTACTACTCAGTTACTACAAACCGGGGAACACAAACATCTGAGAAAGAGGGTTCCAGACGTAAAAAGAGGTTTTGTTTATTAGCACCAGATGTATTTTTGAAAAAATTAATAAAGGTTCTTTGGAAGCAAAAAAAAAAAAGGTTTTGTGTTCTAGCAATTCGAGTCATAAAAAGCCAAACCGTGTGAAGAGTGCTTAGCACTTCACAGGATTGGGCTAAAAAAATTAACAAATCAAGAATTAGACATTTCTGTAAATATGAACAGCATCTGTATTTCCACTAGTTCAAGAAAGATGGACTATCAAATCTTAATGTGCATGAGCTGAGGTCAGAAACAAATTTCTGTCCCATTCCACACAGGTCAGCTGATCTATGCTGGCAGCCTCTACCATCAGTAACCCATCCACACAACAGTGACCAGGCTAGATGGTTCATTGGCAAAGCATGCTAAGGGTATATTTTCAAGCCCAAGCCCAAGTTTCATGAAAATTAAGAAACTTAGCCAAATGCTGCTCTCCTATCTAATTAGAGGTTCATACTCTTTAAATGATGAACTAGAGAGAAGTAGATTATACTATTTAAAGAGTTATAAAGCACAGGTCATCGCTTAGGAGCCCTGTACTAAATACAGTCCAGCATAAACTGAGCAATGTTCCAACCTTCACCCATTAGTCAGGAGTTTTCCCATCCATTTCAAGGGGTTCAGGGTTGCATTGCAAGTCTCACTGCTGATCCTGCTGCTCGGGATGGGAAAATGTCCCCTTTCTCAGACTCCCCACTGGCAGCAACAGAACATAATATAATACAGGAGCTCTATGGCTCTGGACTTTGAGGACCATGCACCCTACACATGGCAGCTGTTACTAACTCCATGCAGGGGATGCAGTCAGGGAGCTGTAGATCGAAAAGCCTGAGCCTTTACAGCTCCAGGCGGAATAAGCTTCAGCTAGGCAGTAAAAGACGCAGTGCTGTGGCTCAGGCACAAAATGGCAGGAAACTGAACTCCCCACCACCACGTTTACACAAGCCTAATAGTCCTTTGCCCTACCCTCAGCTTAACCCACAAGAGCGCCTAAGAGGACACCGTGTAACACGACTCCCCCTGCAGAGGAGGACACACACAGCAGCACACTAGTGTGTCAAACCCATGCCCTGGGTCCCTCCCAGTGGGCAGAGTTATTTCCCAGGTGGGGTTATGTACGCCGCAATACACGGCGCCAATAGCACTGGGATCCCCTTGTGCGTGCCAGCCTTATGCCAGGCGGGGGGGGGGGGGGGGGGNGGGGGGGGGGGGGGGGGGGGGGGGGGGGGGCACATGCAGTAGGAGGGCGCTGCCAATGCACTTTTGTGGGGGGCGGGGGGCACACAGCAGCCACACACGGGTACACACACAGCCCGGTGTACGCATCCAGCATGACCCCGTGTTCAGACCCGCTGGGCGTGAGGAGGGAAGGGCTTTGCTCCCCACCCCAGTACGCCCCCCGGGGTGGGAGTGGCATGTCCTCCCGCCCCGGCCCAGGAGAAAGTACCTGCGCTAAGGCAGGGCTGCCCCTTAGGGACTCGCTCCACCCCCAGCACCGTGAAGGGGCCGCTCTCATCCTCCAGCCGCGCTAAGCCCCCCTGGCCGCCCTCGGGCTCCACCGCCAGCACCGTGCCCTGCATCCACACCACCGGCACTGCCAGCGGGGCCCGGCCGCTCTCCTCCCGGCCCAGCAGCCAGGGGCCACCCGGGGCCCGAAGGCACCGCCTCAGCTGGGCGGCCAGTACCTTCACTGGGGGGTTGCGGAGCTCCCCGGCCATCCCGCTTCCCAGGCCGCAGCGCGCGGGGCTCCCTCCCGCCCAAAGCAACGGCGCCGGGGCGGGGCTCCTCGCGCAGGGACCAATGGCGGGGCGAGGGGGGAGGAGAGTGAGTGTGTGTTGTAGTTGGGGGAAGGGTAATTACACCCATTGCATTGGGCGTCTGTGTGAGAAAGTAGTGTGTGTGTGTGTGTGTGTGTGGTATTTTGAGGGAGGGGGAGTTACCCTCATTGCATTGAGCGTGTGAGAAGCTAGTGTGTGTGTGTTGTATTTTGGGGGGAGTTACTCCCATTGTATTAGGCATTTGTGTGAGAAGCTAGTGTGTGTGAGAAAGAGTGTGTGTGTATTTTGGGGGAAGGGCAGGTACCCTCATTGCATTGGGCATCTGTGTGAGAAACTAGCCTCTGTGTATTGGAGCACAAGCTACCCCCGAAGTGTGCTTGTGTATTTGTGAAGGGGATCTAATTGCAAAGCGAATAAGGGATGCGTGTCATAGAGCACATTCCCCCGCATATCAGAACCATGTGGGAAAGACTCCATGCCCTTATTTTGCAGTTCTTACCTTTGTTTTTTCAGCGCATTGAGGGGCAGCCAAAAGCTGCCTTTACAAGTGCGCTTGTGAACTGACCCACATAAATCCTCTTGTCGCAATGTCAGTTACACAGCGCCTCGCTTCTCCCGACTCAGCTCCTCTCTGGGAGCCGGAGAAATGGGGCGCTGTGTAGTGAAAATGCTGCTTCCTAAATGCAGTTAATTTCAAAATGCGCATTTGGAAATTGACTGCATTTAGGAAAAGCAGCATTTTAATGTATGTGGGAATGCGCTCATAAGGGCAAGAGAGCCAAAGTATGCACGGGGAGATCTAAAAACGGCGTGTGTGCTCGCATGGGAAGGCACTCCACTCGGAGGCTTCATCGATAGCTGGCATTCAAAAGTAAATGTTGGCATACGTTTCTGAAGGGTGTAGGACTAAATGTGTACTTGTGAATCCTGCTGCTACTCTACGGTACTATTAATTGTCCATGGTTAGAACCAAACCCTGCCCCCATGGAAGAGGTGAGTGCTAGATTATGATTGTGACTGCATTACAGAATTACTGTATTTTCCTTTATTAAAAATTCTTGCCTATTTCATAAATATATATATATATATATAATCTGTTCACTCCCCCCCCCCC